>JAHLSL010000093.1:1023269-1238610 GCA_025920805.1 Petroica traversi
GCTGCTCCCGCCGCCGTGAGAGGGGTCGGGGTGCCCCCGCGCTGGTGCGTGACCCATGGGGCACCTTCCGCCGAGTTGTAAAGTTTCTGTGTAGCAGCTCCTATCTGCTCTTATTTAATATTTATGAAGTACCTGGAAGGCAGAATGAATAGCTTCCACAGCGCTGGCTTTCTTAGTTCTTGAGCAGCCCAATATGCAGTGTCACAAATTAACAGAAGGTGTTTTTGGAGAGGGACTGTAGTACAGGTTGTTGCGGAGCAGCAGCGGGTGTTTAGCACCTTTAATGGGAAATTAACAGGTCGGGCGTGATCTTCAAGTGTCTGCCTTTGTTATAGTCTGGTAAGGAAAATGGCTTTATGATTATGTTAATTTTTTTCTGGTTTAATTTTTTTTTAACATAAACGATGTGGGTTTGAATTAAATGGCATCTCCTTGCAAGTATGTAGGCTTAATCGCCAGTTTCTGGGGAACGGATGAATGAAATCTCCTGGGTAAACTTAATTTAGCATATGGTCACACGTGATCATCTTGTAGTGATTTGCACTTGGAAGGCATCGGAAGAAGAGCGGAAAATGAGACTTCTCATCTGTAAATGTGTGAAGGCACTGGATAGAGCTCTACCTCAATGCAAGGAGCGCAGGACGCATGCTTGGCTCTTGCAGCTTAGTGTGTCTATTCAAAGGAAGAACAGATATGCGAAATACTTACTTTTTGTCTTTTAAAGCTTCAAACACTCGGAGGAGACTGAAATAGTTAAATGCTTAAAAGCCTCGAGGGTCCTTTGCAAGTTTCCCCTTGAAATATTAACCCATTCAGTCCAGCAAAGCTTGAAGGGTAGTTTTAGTTTTCCAAAGACATCAACTCATGTGGTGGGAATGCTTCCAGTCTGAAGTTGCATAAATGTATAAATGCTTTACTGAATCAGGACCAAAGTTCTGTAACTGTACTGGTATGGATATGATATTTTCTCTTCTAGTTGTGTGAAGATTTCAAAAATTGAAAATAGACAGTCTTGGATTTCAGTTAAAAATGTATCATTATTTTTACAGACTAGTTCCATATGGTAGATATGTTTTAATGTCATAAATGGTGTATAATTATAAATGTCTGAGTAGCACTTTCATTGCAGGTTGATAGCTTGATATTGATAATTTAGCACTTCTGATAATGATCAGCACATTAGCACATAGTGATAATGATCACTCTTCTAACTGGAGAAAGGTACTTGAGAGATATCCTAGGATGATGTTTATTAGGAGAAGATTCCTGACGGAGGTAAGCAAGTATTGATGTTCTTGTACAAGAAACTGGTAAGGCCTCATCTGAAGTACTGAGTGAACTCAGTTTCCTGTGCTTAGGAATGGTGCATTCAAACAGGAAAAGGTGCATAGAAGGACAGATAGGATGAGCTGCTAAGGTCACTGGGTTGAATACTGTATGAGGGAAAAATTGATTTATTGGAAAGAAAGATTCCTATGTGTAGATACAGTGTGGAAAGCAGAAGGTTATTCCAGGCCCTGTAAAGGTTTGGAATGGTCTTATGATAGAAGTGGAGTTAAAAGTACTGTCATAAATCTTAAATTTAATTTTTAAATAGATGGATTAAATTAGACAGCATGGCTGTGTCTGATAGCAGGTGTCTGAACTTGAGAATTCATAAGCTGTGCATCTCCAAAGGCACCATGCTGGGACTCCACACAGAGCATTGCATTTCTTTTCCCACAAAGTTGTCTCAGTGGTATATAAAAGTGTTTTGAATCACAGTTTTCTTCTGGTAATATAGTAGGAAATACTATTAGCTAGGGGTAGGAATTAAATAATTTGCCTGCATTTTCAGGAATTTCTAATGTCCTAGGACATACAAATCAGGTGTTATATGCAAATTTTAGTTAGAATTAAGACAAACCCCCCAATTTACTCTACATTTTTCTTTTTTTAGGACTTCAACATGCAGGATTTCTGCTCAAGCACTGTGCGTTTTACAGGGAAATTAATTTTGTAATGATTTCTTATATTTATTTTACTCTAAAAAGTCTAGATGGTCATGTAAATCTGTAGTCAAAATAGTATTCTATTGCTTCCTCTAAGCTGATCTTATCTGCTGAAAAATGTGACTTAAGAAAGCAAAGGAAGTTGCACAGTAAGGACAAACTTTTACTCTGCAGGAGTTGAATGCTCTTGCTCCATTTTCTCATTTCTCTCCCAAGTATTTAAAGGTGTACTTTAAACATGAGTGGTCTTGCTCAATTAAGCAAAAAGTTAAAATTCTGTAGATTTAGATGGTCAAAGTACACTTTTAACAGCATTTTTTCCCCAGCTGCCTTTTGGAAGTCTGCAAGGTTAACATCTGAGAGTTCAGTTCCAGTGGAAGCCAGACTTGCTTACATTGGACTGTTCTGGCACCCACAGTATAACTGTGAAGTACAAAGACTGCACAGGGACTTGCTTTAAAAACCTTCCCTGCAGCAAATTCCACTTGGCATATATTGCAAGTAAAATATGAACCCTTCTAAATAATCTTCATGTGCATTCATGTGCTCTATATTTGGCTTCAGAAACAAGAGAACTCATTTATATAAAAAGAACAAAGTGTAGCCAGAATAGTTTTGTTCCCATTTTGCTTTGCTGATGTTCACAGCTTTGTAGATTGAGGTAAATTTAAAACAAGATTCACTGTGCATTAGGTCATTTCCCTAATACATGTGCATTAGTTGATTATTTTTTAGGTTTTGTGTTTTGGATTGGGTTTTTTTTTCTAATGCAAGGAAGAGGTAAATGTTCTTACTACAGAACTGGAACTGGCAAGGGAATTTGCCATGAGGAACCTGAAATCAGCAGACAAGAATGCTTGGAGATAACACGAGAGAAATGATAAGAGATCACAGAATGTGACCTGTTTTCTAGGAAGCCTAGAGATGTACTAAATTATGTTGACTAAATTATTTACCAAGCATTTCCCTTTTTTCTGTTTTTGTAAATAATCCAGGGCTGATTGTTTGCAAATAAAATAATAATTGCAACCACTTTTAGGCTAAGAGAGCAGAAGCCAGTGCTCAGAGAACTGGGTTTCTGCTTTCTTTACTTGTAATGCTTTGCAAGCCTTCCTGTGTGGGGGGTTCTAAACAGATTTAGCTGATGTTATTTTCCTTCTGGCATGTTCCTTCTGCCATTGCCATGTATGAGCACTTTAATAAATGAGTAGGAAGGCTGTGTAATTTGTTATGTAATGCTACTGAAATACTTTGTAACTTTCTACCAAAATATTTCCCTGACAATTCTTATCAGGCATCTCTCTCTGCTTTGTTTGCGTGCAAGACAAACTTTTGGGATCATGTGTTTGTTTTCTTCCTGGATCTTTGCTTTAAGATACCGTAGCAGATAACGCAGCAGGCTGTGCCCATGAAATGAACTTGAAGTAGCAGCTGCAGACTCTTCAACTCGAGAGACTCTAACTTCAGTCAGAATAGAGCTGAGATCTTTCACTGCAGTTCTTCCAAAGGCTATTGGCCTGTTTCAGGCAGAGATTTTTTTTTTTCCTTTAAAAGCCAGTTGAGTTGTCCTTGCTCATAATACACTACTAGCCTAAGAACTGCTAGTTCTTAGTTTTAGAGTTTTGCAATTGAATTAATCAGTGGAAGTGTATCAAGACAGCCAGCTGTCTTATTTCAAGACTTGTATTTACGCTTGTGACATTTTTAGGTTTAAAAAAACAAACTTGCAGTAAAAGCAATGAGGCTTAGTTTCTTTCAGTTTGTGTTCTGAAGTCTGGTGACAGAATTTAAGTGTTTTAAATACATGCCACATCTGTCTATGCAATGTAACTATTTAAGACTTTGTTTTCAGAAGACAGGGTTTTTCAGGGCTGTAATGATTCTCCAATAGCTTTTACATAGCTTTTTGTTGTGTAAGCTTGCATTTATGCACTTTCTGCTTAATATTGTAAAACTATGACTATGTAAGAGTCATTAAAGCTGATTAACTACTTGATAGTCCAGTGCTGATTTTATCACGACTACATTCTTTGACATATATGTACCAGAGGGAAAAAAACGACAGTATTTAAGTTGAGATTACATTAAATAATGTGGTAGAGCCTAAAAAAGTATTTAAAAGGGCAAGAATGCTGTGTCTAGTCATGTAAAGACTGCCACAAAATGAGAAATTCACCAGATGGATCTGGAAAAAAGTAACTGGTGGGTGATATTTTGTAGTAAATTCCCAAACATTGCGGAGGGAGAAACAGGGAACTGATATTCTCTCTTTTTAACAGAGTGTGAAGTCAGGGAAAATAAAACAGTGATAGTTCTTCAGTAGCAGGTTGAACATAAATGACAGTATTTCCTGAGGCAGCATGTGAGTAAATCATGCACTTTACAGCCCCAGAAATCTGTGCAGTCAGACATGTAAATGGGTTTGAGCAGGTTTGAAATGACAAACTGATGAAGAGAGCTTCACAATGCACCAAAAGCATCTGGCTTAGAAAGTTCCTAAACTACAAGTACTTGAGTTCTGGGAAGCCACACCAGAGAATCGACCACTTTGTAATTCTTTGCTTCTTCTGTGCTTGTCTTGGGATGCCAGCCTAGGTTGACATTTATCAAACCTGGATCTGTTAGTTAAAAAAGTCTTCAATGAACTGTTAAGAGACCCAGGAAACTGCTTTCCATTATTGCTAGTATAAAAATTCCTTGGAAATTAAAAAAAATCTTTGTTAATTTATTTAGAATTAATATTTACCAGCTTTAAGGAAGAGAAGCAGTTTGGAGGTATTTTTTGGATTGCTGTGGCATAGCTGTTTATATTTTAATAACACTGCACCTGTATTCCATACACTACTGTTTTTTCTTAAGCATCTCTTCAAGACAGGTTTGGATGGAACAAATATCTGTTGTAGACCTGCTTTTGTCACATGAGTGACCAGTAGTATCAGTGAAGGTGGACAGTTTTTCTTTGAACTGTTGCATTTATCACTGAGATGCATTCTTTTGAGGGCAGTAGGCATTTCAGACTGGGGTTTAATCTCTGTCTCCTCTTTGTTCTTAAAGCAGCATTGCTAGATCCAGTATGGCCATGCCTAAGTTGGCAACACTGAAGTGAGAAAGAAAGGTCTTGTGGAATTTTTTGTGTCAAGCAATTAATGGTAATTATCATTACAAAGAAAACCACTTTATATGAAATGATTCAGGTGCAGGATTTTGGCATACAGGTCTTGTGAAGCTGTCCTAAAGCTTCATCTGGCTAAAAGTTTCCTAAATATTAATGAGTGCCTTTACACTGACTTGTCTAAATTTTACTACTTGAAAAATTTTAAACAAACTCAACCTACATTCAGGCCAAACTGATTTTATTGATGTTTATAGCAAACTTGTCTGCTAACTCCTCTAGAGTTAGTAGTCAGTATTTCTTGTCCTTTGGTTGCACTTGGCACATAATCTAACACATGACCGGTGATCTCAGTGAATGTGAGGGTGCAGATGGATAAAGCCTTTGTTTGGGATGTCTTTCCATACCAGTTCATAACAGTCAAGGTGATTTGAGTGTCTTGCACTGAAATTACTGAAAGGTGACCTTTCTCTAGGATAACAGCAAGTCCAGTGGTCTGCAAACACAAGTTCTGGCAGGTCTTTTCAGGAAGTTGTTTGGTTTTCTAGGGAAGAGGTAGGAGCTGTTAGGGCTGGGAATAAGAGATGAAGTTGGTGATACTGGTTGGCTTGTTTTTAAATTCTGTGCATAAAGACTTTTGTGCAGAAGTATGTAAATAATGATTAAAAATAATATTCTGATGAAGTAATGGTGCTGGTGGACAGAGCAGTGGCAGAGGAGGAAAGCTTTCTACTGCTTTCCAAGTATGTTAAGCAGCTGTTAATAAAACTGAGTTTTCAAATCTGTGTGGAGATGCAAATCTTGTTTCTCATGCTAATATTTTATCATTTTTTAGTGTGTATATATATATATATTTATTCTTCCCTACAGTAGATGTGAAAATGCAGGCAGTTACTGTAGAACCAATAATGCATCTGCTGTGATGCAACATTTAGCTGGTCATTCTTGTGAACTTAATCAGCACATTTGATTGGTAGGTGTAATTTCTGGTAATAGTGGGTGATTTTTCTGAGAAATAAGGAAGGATGATTAATATTACTTTTAATTACACATGTATTCTAGTTTTTTGGTTAGTGTTTTTTAGCTAATGTGACTTGGAGGTTTTGACATGCGTGACACTTTAGGAGCTACTCAGACTTGATTAAAAAAATAAGTGCTACAAATGGCTAGATGCCTTTTCTAAATACTAATGAGTTCTGAAGACTGGTAAAGATATTTGTATTTATAGGTTTGGAAATGTATTTCCTATCAAAGCCTTGTTCTCAAAGCTTTCTGCCGCATTAGTATTTTGGGGTTTGAAGCCTACTTATGTAGATTCCTGCTTTCTGGAAGAGTTTTATTTCAGAAGTTTGCAGTTTTAAGTAGTTATTAATTCCCTTCCTAAAAGGTGTTTAAATTGCTGAGATTATTGTAATATCTTCATTTAGTCATGGTTCATTGTTTAATGTGTATTTATTAAGTTGAAAGTCTCTGACCATTAAGACTGTGTACAGGCCCTAACTGAAATTCACTGGTTTCAAAACGAGGTAAAATATTCCTCCTGTTGCAAAACCAATCAACCAAATTAGCCTTGGGATTATTATTTGAGGCAGTGTGCATCAGGTAATGTTATTGTGGCATGCCTGTTTAAAGATGAATCACAGTCTAAAAGGTAACTGACAGCAAAGTATTACCACCTTACTACTGTACTGAGAGGATTTAAAAAATATATTTTAGCTGTAAATGTATGCTGTGGAGATTTGATTTCTCCTCCTGAGTTGCCTGCTCAGGGGAGTACTGACAGGCCAGGTCATAGACAATCCCACCTGAAACAGCTACAGAAAACATTTATTACAGTCATACTGAACTTCCCCCAGAGGCTCTCCATCCTGGCTGACCTTCAGGATGACCTGTTATGCTGCTTTGGTACTTCTTGAAGGGGTAAAAGAAGGATGTGTTTGCTGCCCAGTTCCTGGTTCAGGGGTTTGTTCAAAGTGGAAAAGTTTGAATACTTAAGAGTTGTCATATGTTGATTTGTGTGGGTGTTAATGGCTATAGAAGAAGCAGAGTCACCAGTAATTAGGACTCTAAAATCATCACTGTTCACTGGATGCTTGTTTTGGTAACTGGGATGCAACTTCTGAATGGGCAATGGGAGTCTCAGTGTGAAATCTATTCAGTTTGAAGCTGGCTACTCAGTTGCATACCTTTCAAACAAGTCTAGAATCAGGTAAATGCAGTGCTCAGCATTTATTATTTTATGAACCTGAAGTCTGTTAAGCTAATGTTGAATGGTGATTCTCCCAGTATAATTTGGACCTAATTACCTGTATTGCATTATAGGTGGACATAGCATGTTTTTAATTCATTAGATGGGTTTGATGGATTGCTGATTTGTTTTGATTGTAGGCTATAGAAGTTTTTATGCCATTTCACTATTTCAGATGGTTTGGAAGGTAAATAAAATTAAAAAAGGAGTTCCTTAAGTTAAATGCAGGACGCACTTGTGGTTTGTCTGCTGCCCGTGGAAATGTGTCAATATCCATCTTGCGTTTGTGTATGCTGGTGGACCTTTCTCTGTTTTATGTTGATGCATCTCCTAGAAAGTGTGTCTGCTTAAAAACCTAATGAGAACCAGAAGAATAAGCAGCCAGACTAACTTCTTCAAGGAGTATTGATGAAGATTTTATGAATTTAAGAAATTCTGTTATATTGGATCCTAGTACAGTCAATGTATTTTGAGAAGTATGGGTGTTCTGGAGGCAGTCAGCTATACCATGCTTGCAAGAAAAAGGCAGAAAGTAAATGACAATGGGAGGGAGAACTCCTTGATCAGGAATCAGATGCTAGTGCTTGAGTCCACTAGGAAAGCCACAGGACAGAGCAGGATGAGAGCATGTCTGGAAGCTCAAGTGAAATCCAGAAAATTGGATTACATGTAATCAGAGTGCTGCTGAGAGCAGAGGCTGTCTCAGGGAGCAGGCAGGGCTGAAATAAAACCAGAGGCTTGGCTGGGAGGTTGGGCACTGGAGTCAGGAGCCAGCCAGGAGTGCACAAGCAGGGCAGGGGTGAGGCACAGGACCGGGACCTGAGGAAGAACTTGGAGCACAGCCATGAGGATTCCATTTGCAGACACAGGGCTGAGCTCCCCTGCAGGGAAAGGCACACAGGACAGAAAAAGAAGTTTGTTGCCTGAGCTGAATTGCTCTGGTTGTGTGGTCTTTTGGCGTGTAATGTGCTGGAGTGTGTGGGTGTTTAAGGGGACGGGTAACTGAATGATGTCAAGTTTTGGGGTGGAGTGGGGAACCTGGAAAAGGGCACACGGTGGCTGCCAGGAGGCCAGAGGGGCTTTTTGCCACAAACATTTACAGCAGCTCTGGTTGAGAGAAGAAGGGGAGGATGATTGAGGGCTGCCTCGGTCCTGCTCTTGGCAGCTTGGTGGTTGAATCTAATTCCTTGTATCCCTCTCTTCTTAAGTGAAGACTGCTGCCTGTTTGGGCATCACCTCTTAAGCTTTTCACAACCCTGCAACACTGAGACAAGTTTGCCATTGTACATTAATATCACAGTGATGTTTTAGTTTTGTGTTCATCATCGGGGTGATTTTTTGGTTAAATGGATGTTCTTGGTGAATTCTAGCAGTTTTAGTCTATTTGCATAGAAGAATGAAAAGCATAATTTTTACTTAATGTTAAGTTTTCTCTTAGGACAGAAAATATATTATGGGCAAAACTTATCATAAATGTAGATGAGTTCTGGGTTCTTGCATTATTTTTTTTTGATAAGCTGTAGTTTTGCTTGGAAGAACCGTGTAATTTTTTTCTTGTTGTTGTTCATTTAATTTGTTTTTATAACGACTTCCATGAATATCTGATTTCAAGTTGCATTTGCTCACCTAGAGGGACTGCTGAACTCTTTGAGCCAGAGCTCAAAGAAGAGCTCTGGAGAAAGCACTGTGAATGAATTCCTGTAAGATCCTTCCTCTTTTTCCAAATGAGATTATGTAGGCGGTTATTACATTAATTTAGCAAATGTAATAGTTTAATAAAAGAACTATATTCCTTTGGAGTATGACACACCTCCAGGCTACCTCATGTAAATACTGTAATAAAAAATTCTCTGAGCACCGGCTAAAAAACAGATGTTGGAATTCATTAAACATGAGAAAAAGGACTTTCTGCTAACGTTTTATGGTCAGTGGTAGATGGAGCCCAGTCCCTCAGACTGCCTGGGAGCTGCACATCCTTCTCGGGAATGCTGTGCATGAGCTCTGCTGGAGCTGCCTCGCTCTGTGGGTGACACCCAAGTCTTGGCACAGGGGTAAAGTCAGGTTTGTTCTGGGACATACACGTGGATGTATCCTCAAGGAAGGCTTGTCTTCCAGGGTTATGTAAAATCGGTTGTTCTTGTGTATGATTTGGAAATGCAAGTCATGGTATTCACGTAGCCTGTGAATTTCATGCTCGGTGTTATGATTCACAGTGGCAGTTGCTCCCTAAAGCAATGCAGATTTTCAGTATAAACTTAGTTTCTGCAGTTTGAAATCAGTGGCAGTTTTCCCATTGCCATCAATGGAGGAGTGATTGGGTTGAACACAAATACTCAATCACTAAACCCTGTTATTTTACATCAAAATTTAGTTTTTCAGACTCTTAAAATGTTGTTAATTTTTGTTACGCTGATTCTGCTTTGAACTAGGCAAGGTTCGTTTGGCAAAACTGTATGACTTTAAATATCAGCACTAATACTGCTGAAGAATGAATTTTGGGGGCTTGTTTCTAGCTAATTCTTGTCTCTAGCTAATAAGAAGAGCTGTTTCTAGCTCTTCTTATTAGAAGCAAAAAAAGACGAAGTTTTTATTGGAACTGAGAAAAAATTAGAGATTACTTAACTCGCTGCAAGTACATTTGTTTGTTTGCTTGGCACTGCTGCTGTGGCATCTGTGTGCTGAATGCAGATTTACAATTCTCTTCATATTCAATACTTGTTTTTGCTATATCTTTATGGATGAGAGGGAGGTGCCCTCATACATAGTAGTGAGATACACTACTCTGATGGAAAGGGCTAGTGCTTAGAAGTGAGTAATTTCAATGGACTGATCCAAATCTCAGTTTGATCCTGAGATCAAATTGGAGCCCAAATATGGACTTCAGAACATTCTCCTGGTACCCTTGGTTGCCACGGAGGAGTGTTCCCTGCAGCAATACCTCCCAACTTTGAAGACTTTTTTACATTTTATTTTAACAATTTAAATTATTTTACATTCTCATGCTGAGCATAGATTACATAGACCAGTCCAAGGACTGTGGTATCTTTCTGCAGAAGAAGCTGGGTTGCAGCAATAGCTGTGAGAGGATAAGTGAATTGTTTGGCTTGGGAGAGTGAAATGTGAGTGAATTAAGCATCGTGCTTTGCCTGGGCTGAGTAGCTCTGCTGGGAGGGGCAAGGGTGTGGGGAGCAGGTAAAGCTTAAGTGATAGGAAAAAAGGTTGATTTAATGAGATGAGGTTAATATCCTCATTTGCATTGATCAGGGTAAAGACTGTAACCATGTCCCATGAGCTGTGAAATGCTGACATACAAGCACTCGTGATAAAATCTTGTGACTTTGCCCAAAGAGCTCACCTTTCTGAGGGCTAATGCTCAGGATCATGTTTAGGTGCGAGCTGGGGCTGGATGGATGATCCTGTTTACTGAGATGAGGCTGAGAGGAACAGGGAATATGTTGAATGAGGCGTGCAGAGCAGAGAACTGAGATGTTGGGAAGCTGCACCTTGTACCTGCCTGTGAGGTCTGGGGAAGAGAGCAATTTTGTTCCTTTTGAAATTATCAGTACTTAAATCCTGACAAATAAAAACCCCAATGCTTAAGAGTACACTCTTATCCTGTATATCAGTGCCTCACCTTCCAAGTATGGAGGACCACACATTTTTCTTAGCTTACTTAAGAAAATTGGCATAAAGCTGGTGCCTGGCTTCCACATAGCCCTGCTCTGCAAAGAGGAAACTGTATCTGACTTCAGATCAGCTTTTAACTTCTCCAATATTATACAGCTCTCAGCTTGAATAATCAGCCAGCTATATCCTCCTGCAAGTGCATTTGGCATAGTTTTTAGAAATTTGAGGATTTGAAAGGAACAGTGTGGGCACAGTGTTCTGTTCACCAGGAGAAGAAAGATCAGCTTTCAAACCTAAGAAGGTTGCAGCATTTTCTGTCTGCTTTGAATAGTTGTGAGGCAAAAGACACAACCCTGCTGAAATGCACCATTGGGGGGGTATAGTCTAGAACTTTATATTTCATTTGAAATACCATTTAGTGTGTTTACTTATCTGCACACCTACTCAAGGATCGCAGAGTGTCTCTAGCTTGTGTTGTGGCATATTGCAGCCAGGAGCACATATTGCACAGTTCTCCAAATACTACTCAAGGAAAACACTGAGCTGTTTGTGTCTGGATAGCTGTATGTTCTAAAGAACATAGTTCTCACTTGCTCAGTTTATTAGCTTCCTCTTCATCTATGTATATAAGTACATGTATATACTTTGCATGATTCATAGGATGTGTTAAATTGACTTTTTGTGTGCTAAATTTTGCAGTATTGCACAATTTTAGCAGTGGGAAATTGTAGTGTTTTTTTCCTTGCATGAATCCAAGAACTGAATGTGGTAGTTATTAGAAGATACAACTTCTTTTCAAAGGAAGAAAAGGCTATTTTAATTCAGTATTGCAACAGAAGTATATGAATAAGAAGGTCAAGTATAGTTTACACTGGTAAATAACTTGCACATATGGAAAATAATTCTTTCCATCTCCTGCTCTTTTTTCTATACTGTAAATACAAGTTGGAATGGGTTATTTGAAGGATTTTTATTAAAAAAAAATGTATGGGCAAGTCTCAAGTTTTGAACTGATGGTCATCAGAAGGTAGCTAAAACTAAAGCTGGTACTAGAGTGCCCATATAGTGATTTGCATTTGGTCTTAAATTTCTATGTGGACAATGCCTACAGGCCCAATTCTTCTAAGCTGGAGATGAAAATAAGGGAATGGAGAAGAGTAAACATTGCATCCAAAGAGTGATGTGTGTGCTGCAAAACCTACAGCTTGAGCTGGTGATTTCTGCAAAATGCTGCTGTGGGAGGAAGAGAGGTGCCCAAGAGAGACTGTCTTGTGCTGCTGTGGCAGTCTGAGATACAGAGCACTCCTCGTGCCAGCAGCATTGCATGAGCACTGGTGCTGCAGGCCAGAGGGTCTGTGTGTTCTCCAGGCCTGCTACAACAAAATAGGATTCTATTTGTACAGTACTTAGATGGAAAAGACTAACTGGGAGCCTTTGGTAAAAATCTTAGTATCCCAAGTGGATGTTTGTGAGTGCTGGATAGTGGGAGTTAGAAATGAATGCCATCTTTCAGGGTAGGACTAATGTATGCCCCCCAGCAGAAAAATACTAGTTACTTGCAGTTTGGGCAGGAGAAATTGTTCTTTGATTTTCTTGGCTGTATATGTAAAAGGTCAGCGGTATTGTTGAATTATTAAAATAGTTTGTGTGGTGGGTTTTTTTGTTATTTGTATTTGTTTTGGGTTGAGGGTTTTTTGTGACTGGTTGTCATGTCTACCTGTATTTTAGTGGTTGTTCAGAATGCATTTTCTCATAATGAACTTTGTATGTTTCTAATTAGAGGTTTATATCTGAATCCATGGGGAGCATTTAGGTTTAACATTACATTGCCCCTTTGGGTTTATTATGCTCCAATAAAGTAATTAATGGATGAATGCAAATATGAAATTAAATTATATGAAAGAGTAACGTTGTAGAAAAGAAGTAAACATGCTGCATGTTTGTATAATTTGAGTTATACAATGAGTTGATTGCAGGTGACTTGGCTACTCATTAATCTCTACACCAGATTTTGTTGAAAATTTCCTCCCTCTTTCATGCTTTCGAAAATACAGTGGGTTTTGTTTGTTTCATTTGGTTTGGTGCTTTTTTGATTTGTTTGTTTGGGTTGTTTGTTTGTTTGTTTTAGTTTAACTTTTTATTTTTACTGTTTTACCACTGCATGTATGATGTGTGTTTTCGTTGCTGTATAAAAGACACTACTACATCAGGAAGGTGTGGGGTACCTGTGATGCTTGGCTGTATGGGGAGTGGCAGTTCCCTTGCAATTATAATTTTAAATACTTTCTAAAGAAGGCTGGAGAGGCTAACTTCAGGAGATTCACAACTCAAGACATCAGGGAGGTATTTAACATCCTTTTGGAAAGACCAGAGATTGCTGGACGCATAACAGCTGTTAAATGAGCTTCTAATGGTGTCAGATGAGCCACTAAGAACAAAAGAATGCCAGGCTTCTCTCTTTTCTGTGATGATTTAGAGCTCACTATCAGTAAAATAATCCAGGCAATGCACCAGGGAAAATTGCTGCTTTTCTCAAGTGGTTCTTTAACTCTTAAGATAAGCTTCATGGTGTTTCCAGTGATAATAATGATTAATGCTTCCTTTGCTGTTGACTGCTCTGGGGTTTGTTTCTTGGTAGTTTATATACTATATGAGAAGTTTACCACTGTCTCTCCCAGCAGGTCACTTCCAGCCATGCCTAACTGCTTAATTAATTGAGTCATTACGATAATGGATTTGCATTTGGTTTTACAAATCTGTCTGAGTGCCTTCTTCCCTGAGGACACCACCATACTTGTACTTCATTCTGAGAGGTGTGAAAAGCTAAAAGAAAAGTTTCACTGCCAAATAACTGCACCTAGGAGCATTCAGAGACTCGGAAGAGAACAGCTCAGGAGATAAATCCATGCTCCTGCTCACTTTTAAGTATGTTCTGTGTTGTGAAATGGTTGCTTTGAGGGGAAGGATTGTTTGGCCAAAAGAGAAGGCAGGGCTTGCGGAATGTTAGTGGCAGGATCTTTCTCATGTAATCCTATATAAATAATCTGCTGGAGAAATTGTTGCTGGTATGAATTACTGTGTGCATGGAGTCAATGCACAGGGATATACAGGATGGTGTTGTATCTATTACTGGCAAAATACAGGGAGATATAGGATAGTATGGAAGTTTGTATTCATATAGACCACAAAGGGTGTGATGGACCTACAAAATCCTTCCCTTGGACTGGGATGGGGAAGGGGGGGAAATGTCTTGTGAATCCAGTTAATTTTTTTCATAACGTTTCTCCTGTAATTTTTTTTCCTATGTGTGAAAGCTTCATCCTGGCTTGCCAGGATGCTTTGTCCATCCCATGAGGCCAGTGCCTGGTGTTGAAACTCAGGAACACAGGAGCCTGGCATGTCTGAATGTGTCTGGCAGCTTGGGGGAACAGGCTGGATGTGTACAGCAGGGGAGCAGTGCAGAATGCTTGCAGTGGGACTTAATGTGGCCTTAAGTATTTCTAGCCTTTGCCAGAGATTGCTAGCCATTTTAAAATAGCTGCTTTACCTCATTTTATGGCCAAATATCTTTGCTCTTTCCTGGTGGTTTTTTTTTTTTCCAATCTTATCTTGCCACTTAAAAATAGAACATTTTATTTTACTGCCAAGCAAATGACCATCAGTTAATGGTGAAGATCACTAATTACATTGTCAAGTTAAAAACTGTACATCTACAATATTTTTTTCATGTAATCATGGTGTTTACCCTGTATGTTGGATTTAAATGCGTTCTACTTTGAAATAGTTTGGAATGTGATCACTGTTTTCCAAATGGCTGGAAGAGCCACAGCGATGGTGCTCAACCTCTGAATACTTGCTCAGATTTTTTTTTCCCCACTCACTCTCTACCATAACCTTGTTACTGTCAGCTCAGAATCTGCCCCATGATCTGGTCTGTGGCCTTGCCCATACTGGGAAAATCTTGGGAAACGGAAGACAATTTGACCAAGGATGTAAAAAGAACACGTAGAAGTCCAGATTATCAGACAAGAAAATAATTGAGTCCACTGTCATTGCGATTTCCTGCTAAGTGTAGGTTCAACTCTGAGGCATGATTTCACTTGATGCTTTTATCTAGTCACTCTTGTGTCTGTGCTCTCCCTGAGTAGTTCAAAGTTAAGTATTGACCCAGTTCTTTCAGTGTTTGGAGTTCTGCCCAAGATCACCTTGCAGCACCTTTACAGCAGTAGGGTTTGCCAAGACTTGCAGGAGTGCTACACTGTGGTGCCAAACTGAACTAAGAGTGAGAATCATGTCGAATCCCAGTAGGTTCTGGGTTTTTTATCACACTTTTAAAAGCTTTTGCTATATTTAACAAAACTGTGGTACTGTGATTATTTCTCTTTCTGGAGGAGACCCTTCCAGTGTCCCAAGACTTCAAAATATAATATAGATAGATAGTTTTTGCTTGAAAACTAACTTTGGATCGTGTAGGAGTTACTGTGTTTATTTCTTTTACCCCTGTAGTACTGTTGAAAGCTTTATTATTTTTGTTGCCATGATAACATCATGGTTCATGTAGTAGTTCATGTGTGTAACTATAGTTTCAGAGATGAAAACTCCATGTTTCATGTGTATTTAAGACAGGTGGTAAGAGAAAGAAAGGCAGAGCTACCAAATGAGAAAGCACGGCAAAGAGAGTTGTTAGGTATTCTTCCTGCAGCAGTTGGCTTTAAATCTTGGTATATTTATGTCATCTTTCTGCAAGTGATTCTTCCTTTTTGCATAGAAGAGTGGAGGTTGTGTACATTATTCTCTCAAGCAACATGAAAAGCTGAAGATTTTTGGAGACTGATCCTAGTTAGTATTCAGCATTCACCTTTTCTTGGAATGTGTCCTGAAGCTGTTTAGGCTTCTTATTTTTCCAGATTGATGGATTCTCTTTAGCCCCAGTATTTTTCTTTTCAGTGCAATAATGGCACTCTCTTGGCTTCATTGTTTTCTGCCATTTTTCAGAATTTTTCAATGCTTGAGGCAATTTCACCTTGGCACTTGATAGCTCTCTTGGAGTCTGTGTGTGCTCTCACCAGGCTGGATACTTTCCCTTTGGAGTTGCTCTCCCCTCCTGGAGCTGCTATGGCCATGTGATGTTCTGGTAATTTAGGCGGGCCATAAAAAACTCTTGACAGAGACCTTGCTATATAAACTCAATTTCTTGGCTATTTGGGAATCTTTCAGTCAGAGAACCAATCCTTGATTGCCAGTTCCTGCTGCAGTGTGGGGAATCAGAACTGATATTTCGTTCTTTCCTGCTCTGCCCTGTAGAGTTGTCTCAAAGATGAATTCAGTTGTCTTCCCACATGGCATTTGGGGTTTACCAGTACTGTTAAGATTCCATTATTTCGGAAAGAAGCCCCCAAGTGTTGTTATATTCTATGGGTCCTATGAATTATAATTTTTTACACTAAAGAAAAGTACTATATTGAGAATATTTTCAGAATGAAATTATCCATACTTAAATGGATGAGGAAAATAACTGAAGGATGCAAATAGTATTTATGCTGATCAGCTTCACAGGAAACAATGGCAAGAGCTGCAGCGATGGAACAGTGTAATGAGTTACTTTTATCATGTGCTTGAGAAGGGATAAAATAATCTCAACCTGCAGTTTTTAGGAGGGGAAATAAACTTTCCTAAGAGGTTTACTTTGGATACAAACTGAAAGAGATTTCAGAATGATCACTTCTGTGGCCAAGCAAAACTAGAAGCTACTGTTACCAGAAGTCAGCAGTTATTATTTTACTGAAAGTTTATGTAGTTCTGCTTTATTTTTCAAATATATCTTGCTTTATAAGGTTACAACCATGCAAATGGAAATCTGCTGTCTATGAAATATCTACTTCTGCTGCTTTTCAAAATACTTTGACATATGTTTCTATAGAAAAGGTAGAATACTCTCTCAAAATTTAGACTTTCAGGGTGATGAGATCTCTTTCTTCCACAAGAGAGACCACCAGGAGAAATATGTTTGGTGCTAGGCACCAAATAGCTGTTATTCTGGATACTGCATGTTATGTATTGGACATAAATACAAATATATATAGCCAGAATATACAGGTTCTGAACTGTTTATTCATCAAGGATTCTTTTATCCATGGGAGAGCCTGCTCAGTGGAAAAACCTTTATTTTAGTGGGTTGTTGAAACTAAATAAGAACTCGTTGAAAAATCAGCTTATTAAAAGGTATAATTGCAAAGTATATGAAAGCACTGGGAAGAATCTGCATTACTGTAGCCATGTCTAGTAGGTATGGTTTAGTGTGGATGTTAGTGACAATTGAAAATCCTGTAATTGAATCTGGTTTAATTGCTTCCTGATGCTTGTTCTTCTGAACATTTTTGCATGTAAAAGCTCTATATTTTTTTTTCCAAAGATGGAGAAATATCAGCTAAAGCAATCCCCACCAAGTCTGTTCTAGTGATGACCTATAACTGATAAAACACAAATAGAATTCTCAGTTCTTTTTTCCTTTGAAGAAGCAAATGGTGGAGGTATGAACTTTAGAGCATATAAAAACAAACTGTTTTAACTGTTACTTTGACAGAGGCATAACTGTGGCACTTCTCGTGAAATTGTGTTATTCATATCTGACTTCCTATTACTAATTTTTTCTACCCGAATGTTATTTAAGGCCGTGAAATTCTCAGGTCCTATCTGCAATTTTGGGTAACCAACTGATTTTTTTTTTTTTTAAGTGGCCATTTCAACTATTCAGCTAATCAATAGGATGTACTTTCTGGGGGAACTGTTTTCTCATTTCTAATTACCATACTTGTAATTGTGTAAGGACAAGCTCTGCATGATGCATGTTGCAAAAAATTCGAAGCAATTTTCTTGCCAAGGTCCAGTTGCTGATGCTGTGTGTGACCATCCTTTTGATCTTGCTGCCAGTGCTGACTGGGAGGTGGATGTTGTGGAGTTTGTAACTTCACCAAGCTCCCTGTTTGGGTGGGGAGACTGTAGGGAGTTCTGTTGGTGCTCTCCCTCCTGCACAGTGGGATTGTCAGCCCTGCTCAGTCTCAGGGATGGGGCAGGGAGTGAGGGGTGTGTGAGGAGCAGCCTCAGGCTCTCCTGGGTGGGAACTGCAGTTGGAGGCAAAGAAGGATGCAGAGGCTGAGGGGATATGGGACAAGGCGTAGAGAACATTATTCTGCCTCTAATTTTCAGAGGATGTTTGTTCAGAAGTGTCATTTCTTATCTTTCTCCTGTTAATTTATTTTGCAGTAGCTTCTAATGACCATCCCAGCTGCCTTGATTTCTCCTTGCTGGATTTGCTGTGTTTGGCCTCGCCGCAGAGTTCATGTACTGAAGTGTCCTTTTGCTCACTGTTCTTCCAGATGCTTTGTTTTATGATAGCTGTTTTCTGATGAGCCAAGCCTTGTAATAGTTGAATATGTAAATATTTTTATTTCATCTTTGTTAAGTAACATTACTACAGAGCTTGTTATGACAATCCTTCAGTTCCAAATAAAGGAAGCTAACATGCTTTCCTTTTTTCCTTGGGAACTACAGAATTTTGGGTGTTGAATGGAGTTTCCATTGTAAAGCAACATGGTAAACCAATGCACTGGCTAACATGACCATTAAATTAACAGAATGTGGTGGTTTAGAGCAAACACTTTCCCTTGGGTTAGTTTACTGGTGATTTTTTTTTCTTGTCCTATGGAAACTATTGGGTCAAAATAGGTCTAGATGCAATTAATTTAAATGTAATGTAGCTCTTACACAGTTGTGATTTGGGCAAGATGTATTTTAGCTAGTTATGTACTATTGAGATATTTTAAAGATCCAATTAACTGAAAACATGAAATGTTTCATTTCTTGGTTTATTTTATAATTATAAATGGAAACGAATTATTTCAATTTTTTTTAGTTCTGTTTTTAGAGAGGTTGGCGAGGCCAACTTTTCTTGTGCTGGGTGGGGCCTTCCTCTAAATACTGTCTTGGTGATTCTTCCAAGGTCTAGAAAGGTTTCAAAGCTGATGGATGAATTATTATTTCCTCTTCCTGTCTTCATTTTTTCGATTTTGTTGTGAAAGTAGGAAGCAGAGAACTGCAGGCTTGGTTATAAATTAAATCCTTCAGGCTTTTCTTGGCTGTTTTTTGTACTAATATGTTCTTGTTTAGCAAAATTTTGGGTTTTAGCTGTTAATCCAAGGAAGATCTTTAAATGGTTAGTTAGGCCTTATGAGAATGTTTTTATGAAATGTTTATATATGTTGATCAAGATGAATTAGAGATTAAAGGATGAGTTTTTGTGCATCAGTGAGAGATAATTGCTGCTGTGCTGAAGCAACCTCAGGAAATCTTGCTGCTTAAGTTGCTGCATGTACTCATTGTGATGTGCTTGTGATTGACTGCTGGTCTCCTCAGCAGCCTCTCGATAATGATAAAGCTGACAGCCTTACAAATGTGTGGAACAAAACAGTCCAGGGTAGCAAAGTCCACTGCAGGACCTACTGTCATAGCAGTGCCTACCCTTGAAAAGAAAACTAAGCTTGGGGTATTAAATTGTGTTGCTATTACGTAGGTTTCAAGAAAAGTAAATGTAAAGGATAAATTTGGACTAGACAAGCCTGTTTGAGGAGGGAACTATGTTAGAAAAAGATAATGATACAATTCTCCGAAATGATACTGCTCTGCTGAAGTGTTGGAACTGTGTAGGTTCAGAATTTGTCACAGCTGTCCATCAGAGATAGGTGAAGAAAACATGGGCACTGGGACAGAGGTATTAGTTTAAATACTAAAATAGCTCATAAGTATTTTTATTCCTACCCCAGCAATTCTTGTAATGTAAACAGAAGCTTAGTATGTTCTGCTGCAGAGTGATAGAGTATGGACTAGGGTGCTTTGAGAAATGAGAGGCTTATCTCTTGGATTATTCATTCTAATCGTGGCAATGGACTTGGAAAGCACCACTCAGATAGGCCTGGCTCTGTTCTTTGCCCTCTGCGTCAACCAGATGACCTCCCACCGAATTTGTGATGTCAATTGTTCCAAAAGTAGACTAAGCCAGATACTGCATTTTTTCATGTACCGCACACTTGTGGGTAGGACTTCCCAAAGACTAATGGAGGCATTTTTAAAAATAAGACTGAGACAGGGCATTGAAACAATTTGCCCACATGAACACTAAGTATCGCCTTTAGGTTACTTACATCTGAGGTGTGTTTGGGCAGACATTTTACTGATAGCTTTACTGACAATTCTAATGTTGCATTAGAAACATTTGGTGAGCCTGTGGCACACCAGTGATGGTTAATGTTAAAAGAAGAATCTTCTCAGTGTCCAGGTGAATGACTGAAGTAGGTACACCTTTGCAGTCTTCACACTCAGCATTTGAATACAGATCTCATTCTTGAGTACTGTATCTTCTGTTAATGTGTGCAAAAATCCTGGGTTAGATATGTCATCTTTGTAAATTCTTGTGTCACTTACTATTTCTAGGAGCAAGTAAAATCAGCTCTGATGTTTGCCATGAGCAAGAGGTAAATCTATGGATTCGGTAAGAGCACTTTGTTGCTAATCCACAAGGGTGTTCCCTATCACCTAAAGCCTTGGTGTATATATAGGCAAGGAGTAAAAGGACCCCACCTTTGTGTACAGCTCCTTTCAGAGGCAGGAGGAAAGCAGAGATGGAGTAATGTTTTCCTCCATAGCAGAAATGATAAATTTATAAAACAAGCATAGACATTTGTATTGTAATGCCAATGTATTATTGCAGTTGGGCTTCATGATATTGAAGGTCTTTTTCAACTTAAATGACTCTGGTTCTTCTTAGACCTCTCTTTGTGACATTCATTTTCTGAGTTGGCAATTTTCTTAATTGGTGAAAAAGTCATTGTGTGTGGGCAAATATATCCAGAGAATGCCATGTAAAGTATAAAACTAAGCACACTTTCTCACCACTTTATAGTCTTAATCTTGCATTTATTCGGCCTGTTTTTCTAGAGTTAAGAACTGAATTATATGCTCTAGTCAAAACTGATTTGAGTGAATTAGTACTGTCAGAATAAAACCCACAACACTATGTGAATTTAGCCACATGTAGCACATACCCGGCAGTAAAGCTGTTCTTAGAGATGTGATGACTGTTTGAGATGAGCAGTAAGTAAGGAAAGGATGTGAGACTGATTTGCCTGATGCATGCATTCATTTAAAACTCACTGTATATAGATTTAAAAACAAGCAGTTGCATTTGTTTATCCCTTTTGGAATCAATATGAACAAATGATTTAACAGAAACTACAAATATGAAATGTTGCATGACCTAAAGGTGTCTTTGACATGATGGGTCAAGACTTTGCTTGGAACCTGTCCATTGTGAGTCCGTGTGTAGCAGATCATCTGTTTTTGGTTCTTCACACATTTAAAGCCTAGTGGCTCGATACAAGACTGAATGAGTGTCAAGAGTACAGATTTCAGCAGCAAGGCCAATAAATGGAGTTTACTGGCACTCTGGGTACACAGACTCCATTTGCCCAGCTCCAAGATATACTTTGGCTTCTCATTCTTCTGCTGAACAAAAAGATGAGCAAAACATGGAGATGTCATTTGGGGGTAGGACTTCTGTAGGGGTATGTGTCATCCTTAAACTTTTAACGAGGTTTTTCAACAGACAGAAGTAGCTTTTTCTTTACAAATAAAGATAAATTGAATGATTGCTTTAGTCTTTGTTGTTTTCCAAAGTCCTAAATGGCGTTAAGTGTCACAGTGGGGGAAATTTAGGCTCATGCAAAGTTACTTTGGTCTTTAAAAAAAAAAAATTGTTTCATTATTCACTCTGCAGCCTGCAGACAGCTGATAAGTTCACAATTTAGTATTGCTTTTGAAAAATTCAGGGTCAATTGTGGTAAAGGAGTGAAACTTTTGCAGCTCTGTGGGCAGAACTTGATTTTATGAAGAAGTGGCATAGCTTTTAGGAATAAGCTGCAGGTTAGGATTTGAATTATAGAAAATCTGTTTGAGGACTGAACTGTTTGACTCCTCTCTGTACCAACTGCTACTACATTTTGTCTTTGTCCAATATTCATACGAACAGGATAAAAAGGATGAAGTACTGCAAGAGGAGCAGTTTTGCAGCTCATAAGAAAATGGAGTGCTGGGCAGATGGCAACGTTTTCACAAAATAGAGTATTTTCCAGTCTCAAATCTGGATTCATAACATACAGATGTTGTACCTGGGTTCATGCTTCAGCTGATCCTTGACCTGCAATTTTTGACGTCACTGACTGTTGTGACATCAACACCATGTGTTGTGGATGTGGAAATGTGAATGGAAAACCACCATAACAGATGCACTGCTGATAAGGATGTTGCAAATACTTGGAGAAAATAATTTTCATCAACATAAATGATTAAAGTATAAAAGTGGGATAATTGTGGACTAGAGTTTCGCAGCAGCTGTCAGCTAACAGGATTTGGAGATCCATCTCCATTTGTGAGCCTTGTAGAAGTAAACTGATTCATATATAAGACTCATGGTTCAGTGCTAGCAGGGAAGACCTGCTAAAAACTGCCAGAGTTCTTAGCAAACTCAAGCTTTCACTTATGTTGCAAAGCTAGGGAGGAATGCCCATAAAACTCTTGATTATGGAACACCCAGTTAATCCTAATAGTTCTGTTCTGCAGGCTGTCTTCCAGCCTTACCAGCAGAGAAGTGAATCATCCTTGTCTCTTGATGGACAAGGAAAGAAGGGAGGCAAACATGCTGTCAGTGGGGAAAAAAAAAAGTGGCTTTCTTTTCTGTTACCCTCCAGCTCAGTAAGGCTCTCAAAGTAAAGTCAGTGGAGCAGAAGACTCCTCAAAGAGAACCATGTCTGAAGGTAAGAAAAACCCCAGACTTTGCTCATGCAGTTTTTGTCACCCTCCATTCCTTTTGCTGGACTTTGCAGTTCAGGAGGTGAGCCTGCAGCTCTCCTAATGCAGTGCTGCTTCTGCCCCAGTACATATTTGATCTAGAGCAAGATCTGGAGGACTGACTGTACTATTGATAATCAGTAACTTTGTGCCATCCAAATACTGCTGCAAAGTGGAGTATTTGAAAATGTATATGGAGCAGACAAACAAAGAGATACTGTGTTTTAAACAATGTACGTATTAGGGGTTTAACAGTTTTTTGCAATTATTTAATATTTATTCGCCATTTTTTATCACATTTCCTGAGCAAAGTGACAGAGTTTTTGCAGTATATCCCTCCCTGTGACAAGCTTGCAGAATTCCACTTTCCCATTCTGCTAGAGTGAGTAATGGGCTTTGATGATGTGCAGTGTATCATTAGGGATCTTCTCCCCCTTTACATCTATGTAGGGATGTGTTCTGAGCTTGGATCACTAAGTTTTTCCACCTTCCATTAACTGTTCCTTTACTGTTAATTACAATTTTAACTTATGAGATCTTGCTTTTTTATGCTCTCTCTGGCTCTGTCAGTACAGGTGGTGGCAGATGAGAACACTCTGCTTTCTGCTGCATCCTGAAGTGTTAGGGAGCTGTGTCTTTACCTACCTATGAGATGGAAGGACTTCATTGACTGCCACGCCAGCCAGGTTTGGTTGAAGCAGATGCCTACCATGCTAGATTTTTGCAGGTGTTCTGCTGCAGTGGGTGTGCTTCTCTTGCTGCAGGCAGATGTTTATGGTTTGTAGCTGTAGGATAAGACTGCAGCAGGCACCCTTGACTACAGAGCAGTCTGGTCTTGTGGGAAGGCTGCTGAGGTGGGCACGAGGCTGGCAGGGGCACAGTTTGGCAAACTGCCCTGCTGTGGTCATTAACTGGGTACCAAATGCCATATTCTGCCCTCCTTTTTGCCTCTCTCCTGCTCACTCAGGTACAGACGTTTTCCCACATTCGACCCCTTTCTGTCTGATTAAACTAAACTTGTTGCATACTGCTGAAGTAGCCAGGAGCAGGGTGGGTGAGACTCTGCCATGGCAGGGGGCAGAGAGGAGAGAGGGCTTTTACTGGTGCTCTCATTCCTCCTGGGGCTGTGGCAAATGATTTTTTTATCTGGCTATTACAACAAGGAGCCCTTCTTTGGGTTCTGCACATTACAATGAAGCATCTTGAGAATAGCATTTTCATTAATTCTGTTGCATTTACAGGACATACCAAAGGTTAAATAACTGGAGTGATGGGATGTGGGTATTCTGACGTAGTGCTGTGTTTTAATGAGGATTCAGAAGGATATTGTTATAATAGAAGCTACAATTGTGATTAAGAGCCTACAGAAACCTCTTTAATTACACTGTCAGCAGTCTGCTGCTGTTGTTGGATGAATGCTTAGTGCAGACTGCATGGTGAAGAGAAGATGGTAGGGGGTTGTTTCTCATTTATCTTCAGATCAATCCAGCCAAAAAACCTTTTACCATTTTTTAGGTCTGAAAGTAAATGTAGCTGCAACAGATTTCATACAAAGGCCTTTGCAGTCATTATGGTTTTGCACAATATTTCCTTTTATACGTATATGTACAGACTGTTTCATTGAACAGCATGGTAAGAGTTTGGGAATCAAAATTTATAGTACAAATTAAATACATTTTGGGAAGCTGACACTTAAAATGGAAATAGTGGAGGAAAATGAACATATTGAACCACCCACTTGACTGCTTACTCATTCTGTTTCTTGACACACTCAGCTTCTGCTGGGTTTGCTACGGCACAAAGATGACAAGAGATGATTCTTCATTTCCTTGTCCCTTGCATTGCTGTTCATGCTTGATGTGAATATTGTTACATGATCTTGATGATGTTGGAAGGCTGCAGGGAAAAGCAGGCATCAGAGATGGACTCTGCTTTGTTTCCTGGTCGAGGGTGGATATCAGCTGTGTAATTTAAGTAATTAAGGTGGTCTTTAACTCTTTGGCTATATGTGCAATACATTTTTTTGAATGGAAACAGATTTCAGAGAGCAAAGACAAATTCTCTAGGGTCTGAGTCTTACAAGCTTTCTGAAGGTGATTGCCCCATCTCTGCCCACTTCTTGGGAAAACACAACTTTCAACACCAGCATTGTATGCTTTTCACTACGTATGCTTTAAAGTACAAGTTGATGTGAGCTCAACTGGTACATGATTCCCCATTTAATAGTACATGACACACAAAAAGCTCTTTCAAATAGTCTTAGAGTAAGGTTGCAAAGTCAGGCATTCAAAGTAGTGTAGGTGCTGGTGTGCAATTATGTCTTTGAAACTTTCACCTGACCTTTCTCCACAGTTGGCAAGGCAACTTATTTTTCCTAGCTTTCCTGCTGAATGATTTTGATATTTTAAATTTTTTTTTTGTTCTGTAAGGGCAGGTACCTGATGGGGAAAATTTCGGCTCAGGATTGAAAGGTGACGAATGTAAAAGCTACTGAAAAAGGGAAGCTTTTGCTAGTGAGCAAAATTATCAGTAGATAGTTTCATTGTCTTGGCCTTCACCGTGAAGTACTTCTAAATACACAGTTGAAAGAGAGCTAAAAATATTTTCTCGACGCTATTTAATCAGAGTTTACCTAACAGCAGTCTAATCTGCAGAAAAGATCTTGATGACAATCACAGAAAGTCAGCATCAGTTTTGCTTTTTCAGTTTGCTCTCAGCCTCTGTAGGTCATGCTGATACCATCGGATTCTCACTTTCACGAGTAGTGGGTTTGCATTAACATTACAAAGCTTTTGTGGGGTGTAAAGAAGGTAAAATAAAAAGCATCTAAGCTCAATTGCAAAAGGCCATCCCATCTTCTCAGCATTAGGAGGCTATTTGTAGCTCCATTCGATCCCATTTTCTCTGAAAAGTTCTGTTTTCTACTGAAGTTTTCAGGTGAGCAGGACTGTAATTTTGCTTATATGTGCACCAAGTTTTGCTATTTCATTCCTATTCTCTAGGCAGCAAACTGCAGACACGTCTCAGCTGTGAAAATTTCAAAGAAAGCATTCTGCTGAGCTGGTAAAGTCCTCTTGGTCTTCCAGCCCTTTTCTGGGAACCATGGCTCTGTCACCAATGAACTGTGGCTTAGTGCATCAAGTGAATGTAGTCCCTGAAAGCTGGCAGCTCTGGTGGCAGGGTATTGGGAATCAGATGATGTGTAGGCTCAGTTCTTTGTCCACAGCAGAGAATGTCATGCTGTGGACGTGCCTATCTGTCCCTTAAGGGAAAACAGCTGTAGAGCTGTTTCTTTTTAATTGTTTGTGAGAAAAAAAATGGCATGTGCAATACCTTGTCATTACCCACTCAGCACACCCTAGGGATAGTGTGTTTTCACAAGCATGCATTGTTTAGGTGAAATAGAGGTATTGTTAGTTCTTACAGAATTTTTCATAGTCTGCAGCAAGGATAATTAACAGAGAGATAATACATCTTCTTAGTGCTAATGCCTTGCTACAAATAAAAGCAATTGGATTAAGAAATAAGGGAGAAAGCATTTACTTCTTCCCAAAGCCCTAATGGTTTGGTTAAACACCCCTGAGAACTGTTCAATATTTCTTCACTTAGATAGATGTACTTAGTTTGTTGCACTTTAGTGAAACAGTTAACAACCCTTTCTGGGTGCGTTTGTCTCAGCCTTTCAGCTGAGAGCAAGAGAGAGCGAGCCCTTGAATGAGCCCCGATGGTTCCCTGCTACTGAGCCTTGGTCTCTCTGCAGAGGGGTTTGGGGAGAGCACGGCTGGGCTCTGTGGAGAGCAGGGACATGAGGATGCTCTGCTTCCTGCTGAGTGTCCAGCCTGGGGCTGGGTTAGAGCCAGTCCCAACAAAGCCCTTGATGTGCGTGCGGGGGGCAAATGGGAGAGGGGACAGTGCCAGGCTGCAGTGCCAGCTGCTTTGTACTTCCAGCTGGGCCATGCTGCTTTGCTGATGTGCAGACAGCTTGTGCTTGCGTCTTGAAAGGGTTTTAATGATGGGCAGAACCAAAACAGAGTTGTGTCAGTGTGTAACACATGTTGCAAAACCTTCAAGTGGTGTTTGTGGTAGGGTTTTAATCACATGTGCATAATTATTTGCAAGAAACTACTTTTACTTTTCAGCATAGATACTCCATAACAATCATTAGCATTAAAAAAATCTTACTTTTCGCTTGCCATGAAAATCTGAGGCGATTATTATGGAGTGCTGCTGGACAGCATATTTTTCAAACTTAGACATATGACTGTAATTTCTTCTTCAATTATATTCAAATTTCATGAAGAAACCTAAGTTATGCAAAGTTCTGTTATGAAATGGTGCTTGTTAATAGTTTTGCTTGCTCTCTTTGGCTTAATACAACTAATTAAACAGTTATTGAGCTGCTAACATGGAAAACAAAACTATCCTGGAGTGCAGTATTGCTTGAGGACATCTTGGAGAAGCCATGTACATGAAGTTAAGGATACCTCTGGGATTTTAGTGCTCTGCAGGATGTGGCTGTTTAGTGTTAATGTCTTGAAAAGAAGCAGCACAAGGAAAGCCAAAATAGCAGTCAGTGGGGAAAGGATAATCAAATGCTCAACTCTTCTGGGCTGGGTTTTGATCCCTGGGTCCTGGACAGTCACCAAAGTCTGAATTGGAGCAATTGGGTGAGCTGAGCTTGACAACAAGCATTTGTACATCAAAAGTGTGACCTTGTTTACTGTTCTCTCTGCTGGGGAAATAGGTGCCACCCCCTCCCTGCTGGGGTATAATAGTATTTTGTACTGTCGGTTGTGACAACATTAGGCTGTCCTGTTGAAAATGAATCTTGGCAGCTGCGGGGCGAGGGCACCAAATCATGCTGAGTCAGCACATGGGCTGTTCATCCTGCTCCTGAGCTGAGCCCTGCCCAGCAGCAATGTATCCAAGTCCTGTCATGGCTGTGTCCCTCTCCCCGTGCCTTTTCTTTCCTTCTAAAAGGGAAAAAAAAATACCACTTTTCTGCTGCTTTTTCTTCTGATGCATCATTGTACTCCCATCTCCACTACCCTGCTCTGTGTGTCTTTGGACTGTTTCTTGAGAAGTTGTGATTCATCTAATGGCTGCAATAATGTATTTTTTGACATGTAAAGAATAAAATTTTGATGTCAGGAAACTGTTAACTCCTGCAGGTTCCTCGAGGCAATTTGCCAAAGAGATGGATGGTGGAGTGAGCAATAATTCCCCAAAACTAAATGAAGATAACTTGATTTTGTTATGTGTAAGGGGAGAAGACAGCTCAGGGCTGACAACTTCAGCTGGTCTGTTACATACATGTGTTTGCTCTGTGATGCTTTAAATTCCAGTAGAAAGACAATAAAAATCTATAATGGGTTAAATAGTAATGTGACATAAAGCCTCTTTTTCTGTTATTTGTATTGTACACATGGGCAAGGAAGCTATTCAGTCAAGTCCTTTCAGAGTGTCCTTGATGGAAAAAAGCCTTTAAAAGACCTTTGAAATAATACTTTGACTTTTCTTGGCCTGTTTTACAACTTTCTTATCCATTGAAAGTACTGGGATAGAAGCAAATTGGTATATAACAGTGGGTTTCTTTCTAATACTAGGCAAAAAACAAACAAAGAGGCAAGGCATCTAAGTAATTCTCTTTGATTTTTGTGGGTTTTCTTGCAATCACTTTATTTCACTTGAAAATATTTTTTCTGCCCACAAACTGTGTGAAAGATACTTATGCAGCAAAGGAAATTGATTAATGCTCCTCAGGGAAGTAGTTTTGGCTATGAATAAACCATTGTCAAATGTAGAATGTAAATGAATGTAAAACTTAGTATTTCTACCTGTCTAATCATTTTTTGATGTTAGCATTGGAAGAAACCCCATATAATAGTGAGAGCTTTCCCCAAGAGGCAGGAATTTAAAGCCAATACAGCATTGCCTCCAATCAGGGCTGCCTAGCATCCTGTCTCTTATTTTCTTACTCTTCCAGCCTTCACCTTAGAGTTAGCAGGAGGCAGCATGTTCTGGGAGAATTTACTCAGGAAGTGGGGCTGCTGTCCCCTCTGGACAGCAGACTTTAACTCTTCTGCCTGACAGCACTTTCTTTCATATAAGAAGTGTCTCCTTAAGGCTTTGGTTGTGGTTGGTGGGCTGGGTATAGACCAGGGGTCCAGAATGTTGTTTAGTCAGACTACAGGGAATTTTTTTCCCTTCTTTTTTCTTTTTTTTCCCCTCTATTGGTGATTCCTTTTTTCAAGGTAGGAGGAACCTTTTGCTTAAGGGAGGGAGAGATCTTGGCTCCTCACAGCAATGGGGAGCTGTGGCCACCAGAGTTCTGTATAAATGTGTTCCTCTGCCAGCTTTTGGGACCTGGTGAGACCCTCGTGTCAGAGCTGTGTTTTGGTTTTTGGAACTTTCCTGGCTGTGGAGACTGAAATACTAGCATTTTGTTTGCTTGTAGTCTGGCAGAGGGAGTTTGTATATCAAAGCGTAGTGGCTTAGGACTGCCTCCAAAGCAGAGTGATATAACTATGCTAAATATTTATTGTGGCTCTGCTTGGGATAATCTAAGGTAAGACCATGTTTAAACCCAGTTGAAGATCATAGAAAGCATTTCCAGCTTTACGTTGTAAAATCAGTTCTGTTCCTTTACAATTCTAGTGTTTTTCCTTTCTTTGAGGTAGCAAATACAGCAAAGATTCATTGGCCAAATGACTGATATTTGTGGATGTACCTTGGAGCCACTGAGGCTTGGGAAGCTCAGGCAGATGTGAGATCATGGCTTCTGTACAGTCATAATCAAGCTGTTTACTCAAGCTCTTAAAGTAACTATTAAGATCAAGTCTCATCTAAAGAAACATCATCTGTGGCTATCACATATTGATATTCCTAAGGAACAAAGCAATCTCTGGATACCTTATCAGCCGCTGTTTGTTTCTCCAATTTAACTTGAATTATGATGGGCAGAAAAGGCTTTTTTGCTTTGGGTTTTGTTTCATACTTCTTTTTTTCTTCTTTTTCTTTTCATCTTGAGTAGAGAAAACAGCATTTGTAAACACATTTTCTTTCTTATCTGAGGCTTTTAATGAAACATTGCATGGTACTGTCACCTCTGCAGTCCCTGCAGTCGTTCATCCTGTGCATACAAAGGACAATATTCAAACCTGTTCTGTGCTGTAAATTGCCGTGGAGGCAGTCAGCAGGCACTGACCCAGACGGTTCCTGGTGGTGAGGGAAATGAATGGAAAACTGAGAATCCTTTTGTGGTTGTGTTGTTTGCTTCTTGAAATAGGAGGGACTGTTTGAATACTGCATGCTTCCTGATTTCTACCCTCCCTCCCCTCCCCCTAGGATTTAAAATATTTAACTTGCTAAAAGACTTTGGTTTGAAATCCCCTGAGTGGGAAAGCACTGATTGTTGGCAAGTTCAAGTGTAAAATTGGTTGTAAGTACTCGTGGGGGAACAGTGCAATGGAGCCGAACAGTGCACTGAAAATGAGAGTGCTCTAAATCAAAACACGTTTGTTAATTAATGTTCGCTGCTGGTTTCTGAGAGCACAGCTAATAAACATGCAATCCAAAGTCCATTTATGTCAATCAGTAAAATCTTACTGGAATTAATTTGGGCTGGATTTTTAATTAATTCCTTCTTCCAAGATAGTTTACCTGAAATTTCTCTTATAAGGTGTGGATCTCTTTTCCTTGGATGTTTCATGAAGATGATTATAGTGTTTTTTTTATGAATGAAGTGAACCAGATAAACATCTTAGCCATTAATTGATATGGAAATCTATAATTAAACAATTTTGATTCTCAGGAAGGCACAGATAAACGTAAATTCTTTTCTTTGCATTTATTTGTATTTAAAATAACTAAAGCATTAAAAAAGAGGAATTGAAAGCAGTATTTGGGGAAAGCCTAAGGTAGGTTAATATTGCTGCTTAAGGTAATTTAATTTTGTCTTGTCAGAATTGCAAGATGCTCAGATTAACTTCATTTATTGTCTGAGCTTAGTCTGACCCCTCTGTAGAGATGAGGGTTAATCCACTGAAAAATTGCTCTGTTCTGCACTGTATGCTGTTAAATCTTGCAGAACGGGCTTGGATGTTGATTATATTCCATCATTCTTGTAGTGGTCTGTAGGTCGGATGCTGTGCCCCACCATCAGACCATTCAGTATCGAGGCATGTTCTGTTTACCCAGAGCTGTGCTGGTACTGCTGTCTTGTCATGCTGGAAGCTGTGCCAGAGCTGTTTGGCATCTTTCTTTCCAGCTCTCCACACAGTGCACTCTCTGGCTCTTCTCCCACTTGTTTTGGAAGGACATGCTGACTATTTCTCCCCTCACTATTCCCGTGTAACTCCTGTTTGCTTTGTGAGGGCCAGGGAAGAAGTGCTGTTCCTTCATGCAGTCCGTGAGCAGGGTCACTCCTTGGCCTCTGGGGTGCTCCAGGGCTGTTCTGTGTCTGGAGCCAGCGGGCCTGTGGCTCCTGTTTGCTCAGGGAGGCAGTTCTCAGCCTCATGAGGGCTTGGACGTGGGGCATTTTGCCATGTGTGGTGTTTTCCTTTAAAACTCACCTAAATAATTGAGCAGGGATGTGTTTTCCTTTATCTCCCATAAACAAACAGCTTTCCCTACATTAAAAGATCATCAGTGTGGTGGTGAAGTCAGCTCTTGGAAGGGAGAGAATGGCAGATTATTGCCTGGGTGGTCATGCCATGGCTCACCATGTGTGCATGTTGTAATGCTCTCCTTTATGGTTCCTGGGCACATAGAATGTTTTCTCTGAGACTCCTATTAAACCAGCACACGGGAGTGGCTCTTTACCTAATGATCACCTCTTATTTGTTTCTGTCCTTGTTGTGTGCATACCCCAGGCTGTATTTCTTATGTGATGTTGAAGTGATGCTTCCAGGACAGGATTATTAACTAACTCATGAGCTTTCCCTTGGTTCTCATTAGTATAATAGCTTAGCGTTGCTCAGGCAATAATTACTTGTGCCTGCAAACTGAGGGCATAGCTTTAATTTTATAGACATAGTAACTGAGACATGGAGAAAAGAGCGTTACTTACAACCTGATTTAAAAGGCTTTTGTTTTGAAGGGTCCTTAGTATTACAGATCTGCAAGAATGGATCAAAGAGGGGGTCATCATGTTTTTCTGACACATGAAGACAAGAAAGAAGGGCTGGGCTTTCCCCCTCTCTAATTCTCTAAATTGCAGATGTCTGATTTGAAATTCAGCTGGTGAAAGACAACACTTAATTTGCACAAGGTGGAGAGCGTTAAGTAACCTTAGGAGTAATCAGGCCCATCAACAATTAAGTCTCTGTTTTATCAGGAAGATGCCTGCTCTTTCCCTGCTGTTTGTGTGCTCTGAGCTAGTGACATTCTGCACGCTCACTTGTGGCAGTGGCAGATGGTTGCTACCTCCTCCATACCAGCTACAATCCTTGCAGCACTGAACTCTAACAGGCATCAGGATGCTGCCCCTTTCCCTCCTCTGAGCATTGTTTGCTGGGGCTTTTTGGATGCATTGCACCAGGTGAGGCTGCCTGCCCCGTGCTGTGGGAGTGGGTGCCCAGGGCAGCTCTTGGGCAGCCCTGGGAGTCCCTGCATGTGATGCAGGTGGCTCCATAGCCTCGTGTTCCTGTGAACTGCAGAGCAGGAGAAATCCAATTACCATCCTATTCCATGGAGTCTGGTACTGACTTCTCAGTTCAGTCAACCAATCAGCACTTTTGTTTTGTTTTCCTGGGACCCAAAGTAAAATGGTAATAATTACATTTGGCTGTGAGCTTTTTCCTTATGAAGTTGTTCGTTTTGCCTTTTTTTTTATAAAAGAGCCTAGGGACTCAGTGGAGGGTTGTGTCTCAGTCCAGCTTTGTGTCTATGGCTGTGTGAAAATGGATGTTTGCATATTAATTTAAAGCAGTTAAATGGGCATCAGTTAGATTTATGGTTGCTTTAATTTTTTTTCTATTTTGATGCCAGAAGAATGTAAAGGGCTTTAGAGAAAGGGGAGTGATGGCCAGAGTGATCTGGCTCATCTGGCTGTGAATGCTTTCTGACTACAATGTAATATGTGTCCAGAGCAGAAACATAAATCACAGTTCACAGTAATCATGTTGTGAAGGCCAGTGGAAATGGTATGGCTGTATTAGCATGTGTCCTTGTGAGCAAATTGAGATGTGTGTTGCAATAATACAAAGAATTGGGGGTTTGGGTGGTTTTTGTATGTATGTAGACTGGGTAGGTAAGAAAGACTATTTACAGGCAAAATAAATTAGGCATGTGTGTTTTGCTTCATCGGTTTCCTTGCTTTATATGCTTCAAGATTTCACACCATCCGTGGCTGTGTAACAGTGCTGGATGTGTACTTAGCATATATTTATTCAGTACCAGTTTTTGTAACTCATTGACATTTATTCTTTCCGTTCCTTTGTAAGCTCTCTGTTGGTTGCAGCACGGTGTAACTTCTCTTAGCAGGCAGGACTGAAACCCTTCTGAGTCAAACTACTCATTTGCATGAGCACATCTCCTCTTGCTGATCGCAAGACACATGAATATGGAACAAAATGAACCAAAACACATAAACAGACTCCTGCAGCTACTGATGTTAATAGTAATTTACAATTGTTTTTATTCTAACTCTCTGTTCCACCTCCCCAGTCATCAGGGTTACAGTTCCCTCATGGCCCCAGTTCAAGAAAGCACTTTAATATTAGTCTTAAGGATATTGTTATTCAAGACAAGCCTTTTAATATTTTCCTGGTGTTAAACCCTGTAAGAGCTGGATTTAATCCCCTGTTTGAATTTCAGCAGGTCCTTTTCTATTCTGAATATGGATGCTTTTTAAATCGAAGCCTGATGGGTAACTGTGTAGGGAAAGAATACTTCTTTAGACCTCATTTGATATTTTGTTACATAAAGAGGGAAAAAAATCACCCTTTCCAAGGAGGCTGTTTTCCATTTCCCAGTTTTACCTTATATTACTTATTGTGTTGTTGGTAAGGATACCCAGAGATCTCTGCAGTACAGGTGGTGGTTCCAGTGTTAAAACAAATTAGCTCTTTGTCCTTCTCCCAGGTAATCCCTCCTGCAATGCCTTGGCCTGGGAAGGGCAGGGAGGCAGCAGGGCTGGCTGGGGGGGCACAGCACGGAGCCAGGCACCAGGAGCTGCTGCCCTGTGCCTGCCCTGCACCCCAGCCAGTCTTTCCTTCCTTCTGCCAAGCTCCTCAGGGCTGCTGTCCCTCAGGGGGAAGGTTGCTGTAGGCCAAAATGACCCTGTTTTCCACTGCCTTTACATCCACCCTGCTCCGCTGGTGTTCAAGTCACTAGATGTTCTGACTGTTTTTCTGATTTAAATAAAAACCCTCCGTGAATTAACTGAAGACCCTTGAATTGTAGTGTGGCTTGAGCTGGACTTGTTTTTAAAATAGCCTCTTTATATATGGTATGTGGGAAGGATGTTGAGTTGCACCAACTGGTTCTTAAACAACTGTGTCAATTAGGTGGGTCAGCAGTTTGTCCTGTTGCTGGCTGTTCTGGTGGTGTTTTTGAAATACAGGTAGAAATATTTGCAGTAATTTTTCTCTCCTAAAGTTACTTTTTATGCAGTAGAGATGCAGACTGTTCTGTTTCTATTTTGTTGTTTTTTAAATAATAATATACCTCAAAAGTTTTTAGTGTGTAGTGCACTCAATCAAGTGAACCCAAAGCATGTAGCTGTGCCATTTATTACCCTCACTCATTGCTCTGTTACCCTTGTTCATTGCTGTTAGGGTTTGCAGATGTTGCATGCAGGTAAGTGATTGCTGTGCAGTTACATTTTGATTAATGTACTTATCTGGCTGGAGTGATTTTGCTTCCTTGTTATTGCACTGGTTCCCTTTTATTTTAGACTCAAATAACAAATACCCAAATCACAGAAGATAGGCACTGTGGTGCAGAAGCCTGAAATTCCTGAGACTGCTGTGCTGTGTGTTGAGTTTTCAGTGTGGGAAAGCAGTGAGGATGGGCAGTGGGTTTTGCTCTAATGCTGTCACCCACCCAGGCGTGCTGTGTGGGCACAGGGAAACTCTCTTCACAAGTTCTAGAGCACCCATATGTTAAATTTTGATTTTATTTATTTATTTAATTAGAAGAAGAGGCAAAAAAAAAGCAAAGGAAGGGGTGAGATGATGTTGGAGGAGCAGAGGAATGGAGGCCAACTGACCAAGGAGTTGTTTCATTATTGTGTTGAGAAGCTCAACTGGGTGGCACGTAGAACTTTTGGAGAATTCAGCATCTTACTGTAGATATTTCTCTTCTGAATTAATGAGGTACTCAGCTGGAAGGGGAAAAACTACTGGCAATATGGAATCATTGTGACAGAGGAGATTCAGAGAGAGATCTGAGTACTGAAATAAAAAGGCAAAGTCCTGGAAAATAGGTGCTGCTGTCCAAAGAAAAGAAGGGACTCTAGCTAGAAAGGGGTTTGCAGGAAGAGACACAGCAAGAAGGAAGTCTGGAGAGATGGAGCTAACACAGGAGAAAGCTACAGAAGTGAGGGCTTTTGGTGGTTTGGGATATAGGAGAAGGAAAGCACTACAAAATTAAGAGGTTTGATTCACAAATTTTTGCCTCATGTCCCTTTTAAGTTCTACCAGTCTTGCAAAATGAAAATCCAGGGGCAAATTGACTTGTAAGAAACAGCATGAATGAATGCACATCACATTCTCTAAACAATTTTCTCTTCAGAGAGAAAAACGCAAGATGCATTTGCTTTATAATCTTCAGAGAGGACAGCTGTCAGTGAAGATCTTAATAATGCCCCAGTAGTGTAATAGGAAAAAATATGTATTCATCTTCTAGGGAATCAGTGCCTAATGATTAAGCATAACATCAATGAGTGTCTATATATATAAAAGAAGTTCATTGCTGTATTAGAATTTACTGGCTGAGGAGAAAATTGGTTGCTTCCTGTTAAATACCAAGTTCTTGTTACTTTAGTCAGAGTTGTGTTTGTAAGTAGGCAGCACTGTTTACTTGTAAAATCAACATGACTTTAATTTTGTGAAATGCATTTATGACATTTTCACAGAGCTGAAAGAGAACCTGGAATTTTTGTGTTGTCTCCTTCAATTACCTGTAAGTGAATTCAGTTTGTACTAATGTTTTTCTTAGCCTTTTCATGGCTCGATGAAAATGAGCGTGCAGAAAGTTCAGGAAGAGGGAGAACTGCTTTTAAGCCACATTCCCAAGTGTTTTGCTGATCTGTAATGGAGAGAGACAAACATTCTGATCTGTGTTTTGTTGGCCCCTGCAACTGCATGTTAGTTTCTTTCATGTAACTTAAACTCTGGATTTGCTACTTCTTTATTTTATTTCGATGTACAGCACAAAATGAATGAGTTTTTTACATGTTTTGAACTGATGTTCTAAGGTTGTAATATCAATAATCAAAATTAGGTTGCTGTCCAAGGGACCCTGAGTTCTTATTTAAATGAAATTACCTAAGCAGCACAACTCTGCAAGAGAAGGAGGTGCCTTGATGAGTACAATATGACAATTGGCTGTTTGTAGGCTTCTCAGAACACCCTCTGACTCCCAAAGAAGTGTCTCCAGGAATGTCTGCCTGGTTTAGCTTGGAAGGGCAGGATCTGTATTGCAGGCACTCTGAAAACTAGGCAGACAAATCACCTTTTTGTTATTTAGGTTTAAGAGTTAGGGTGAGGTTTAACCATCTGGGATTTGAGAGCTGTGATGGGTTTGAGACTGCAGAGGAGGCTGCTGTAGGTGCAGAGAGCATTCTCAGTTGTAGTTTCTCACCTGAGCTGTGTAAGGGATCCTGGCACTTCCCCATTGCTGGAAGCTGAGAGTCCCATGGTGGAGAGGGACTCTTGACTTACTTTTCTCTAAATTACTTGTATGTAGTTTTTGCATCCGGGGTGTTCCCTCAGGAACAGCTTCCCAGAGAAGGCTTTCAGGCTCAGGATGAGCTGGTGCAAGGGAAGCACAACACACAGGCTTTATCATGGGCTCTTCTCTTCCAGTAAGTTCAGGTGACCTTGAGTGAGTTATTAAATATCTCCATGCTTTTGTTTCCTCTCCTACTCTTTGTCCTTGTCTTCTGTTAGTTGTGATGGTGTCTTTTACTGAGCACAATGGAAAGCTTGTCTTAGATGGGTCATCCAAGTATTATTGTAATCCAAATGAAAAAGATGAGTTTTTTCCCTCTTTAGTTGAAGAACTTTGACCATGAAAAGCACTAACATTGTGTTTCTGCTGTTACTTTACTACTGATATTCTTCTTGTTCAGCTTTTCTCTATATTTTGGATCAGAAAAACATCTGCTTTATGCAAATGCCTGATGCTTCCAGTTGTTGATCAAACTGGGAAGATGGAGGGGGAAAAAGCAGTAATTCAAAGGTTATTTTTATTGAAATAAAGGGAAACTGCATGTTTAATTTTGGGTCAAACGTGGTGTTTTTGCTGTATCAAAATAAATGATTCTGATGTATATGAAGCTAATTGTGGTGATATTTTCAAAAGTGTGTTGGTTTCCCCTTGCAAGGGCAAGTAAAGTTCTCAAATCACAGGCAGAAGTTACATTCCCCCTTTGTGCAAGCTTGAACTAAGGGCAGTGTGCAGGGTTCTCATTCCTATTGGAGGGGCTGTGGAGCAAATTCCCACCACTCCGATGGCAGCCCATGAGCAGCCAGCAGTCTTTGGCAGGTTCAGAGTGGGAATGGAAACTGGGATTTCCATGACTTCTCATGTATGGCAAGAATCATGCAAATAGGATCTTGTAGGCTCTCTGCAGCTGGGGAGGGACCAGGGTTGAAGGGTGAAAGGGAACAGTGGTTTGCAAGTCTAACATTAATTTGGTAGTAGACAGGTGTTTATTACAAGAGCTTGAAAATTTGATGTGGAAACGTTGTTTGTAGTTTATTCTGGAACTGCTGAAATGAACTGTTAAGAGGTGGGGGGTTTTTTTTGGTGCACAGTTTGCTGAATCTGAATCTAATCCCAACATTTTCAAAACATTTTTTCTTTTGTTGTGGCTGGAGTGTTTGGGAAAATTCACCCGGTTATTTCAGTTACTCTGAAGTACAGGTTTTGACAAAAATGAACTGTCTAAAACAAAAGCTGAAATATATTAAATCTGGTTCTCATCTCATAGAGAAATACCACTTGTCTTTTCTACTGGCTCTGCATTTTAGAAATTAATTCAGTGGTTACATGAATTAAAAATAAGACTGTCTGTTAGCATAGAACTTTTGTGATAATGTACAAAGCCCTTTTCATTTCCATTGTATTTCCTTGTTTGTGATACACGAAGCACAATAGAAAAGTATCAGTAGTGAACTGATTATCATTCACAAAGTAGCTGAGACTACTGAGGAGTTAGAAATATGGACTGGGAATGACATTTATAGTGTTGGCTGTGAAATACTCATGGAAGTCCACTTCTTCCATAAATATTAATTTGACTTTGGTTTAGGATTCAATAAGTGGAATGACTCAAGATGATAAAGATTCTTTATTGCATCGAGACAGCCTTAGGAAATATTTCTGTCTGCCATAAAATAAAAGGTATGAAACAGATATGAAAAGGTTTTAAGTTATGAAAAGTAAAAGAGTGCTGAACGTGAAGTTAATTGGTATAAAGTAGGGACACATTTTTCTTTTACATAAAAGGAGTCAAAGCCTATTCTGAATGACAAGAGACTGCATCTTTATTTCTTTCCAAATTTGTCACGTGTTTTCAAGACACCTGTGCTCTAAGTTTAAAAATTCCCATGTACAGTACAAAAAAAAATTCCCATGCAAAGTACAGGCTTTGTTCCACTGTGGCACACTTAAAAATCCTTTCACCGAGGAACCAAAATAACTCGGACATGACCTTTTGCTTCAAGAGCCGACTGCTTTAAAGGCAAGTTATAGAATCATAGAATCCTTTAGGTTGGAAAAGACCTTTAAGATCATTGAGTGAGTGATCTTGCCAAGTCCCTCATTAAACCATGTCCCTAAGGGCCCCATCTGTACATTTGAAATATCTCCAGGAATGGCTACTCCACCACTTCCTTGGGTAGCCTGTTCCAGTGCTTGCCAACCCTTTTGGTGAAGATGTTTCCTAATATCCAATCTAAAACCCCTCTGAGACAAGTTGGCCTATCACTTCTTACTTGGGAGAAGAAAACATTCCTTGTTAAGTGGACCTGCAGTGAGTTTGTTGCAAAAGGAACATTTCCAGGGAGAGGAATGCTTCCAAAACCATTCTTCATTCTTTCTTTCCTCTTGTTGATTTTTCTTGCCACGCTATCTCATGGCATCCTCCAGGTCATAGGTTTGTTGTCATAGTGATGATACTAATCTTTGTAAAATAATAAAATTTAATTTTTTGACAACAGGAAGAGAAAGTAGATCAAGTTGTTGATAAGCAGTATCATAATCATTCTTCTTGGCAGGAAACTTGTACACATGATAAGTCTTCTAACAAAAACCAGACTTTTATCTTCTTAGGGAGATTTTAATTGAGTTTTTGATAAAAAAAGGTTAAGATTGTTTCAAGCTGTTGTTTACTTTTCTATTCTGCAGCCATGACTACTTTGTTTTAAGGCACATGGCACTACTCACATGTCCTTTACAATGAAAAGAAGCAAAAAAACCCCCCAAAAAACCAAAAACCCTGAAGATGAAGTTAAAATGTTCCTGCATTGTTCCTTGGTAGCTATTTTGGTTTGACATTTTAATTATAGTCCAAAGGCCTCAACTTCCCTTTCAACCTGGTATTTATATAAAGCAGAGAATTGTCTTTATTCTCCAGAGCTTGTAGTCCAGGAGAGCAGACAAAGCAGATGTTTGGAGCAAGCATGGGCACTTCAGCTGAGCTTGCCCACTCAGTGCTGCCAGTACTGGCCTGTACCACAATCTCCTACCCGTGCAAGGTGCAGTGATCCTGTTGTAGAGAAATGCTTGGAACCAGTTTTTGTGTGAGTAGCTTGTTCACTGTAAGGGCAGGCAGAGCTGGCTCCACCAGGGCATCGGTGTGTCGGAAAATTCACCACTTACTTGTTGTGCTTTAGTTGTATATATTATATTTTTTATTTCTGGACTTTAATCCCTGGGGTTTCATTTCTTCTTGCTGTGCCAAAGACATTTAAGAAATGATTTTATTGCAAGTCCCAACTAAAATAGCTCAACCTTGTGAGAATGTGCAAGCAAGGTAACAGCTGCAAGATCCCTCCATGAGAAAGATCCTTGCAGCTATCCAAGGACAATCCTGGTACGATGGGAATGCCTGGAGGGGTATTTTACAAAGACAGTCCTTTTCAGCTTGTGAGTTTATAATAATTTTTGATATCTGGGATAAAACAGTTGGGAAAAGTTTATTTTCTTCAAAACCCTGGGGGAAGCTCCTCTAAAAAGGTAAGCAGTGCAGTGATAGGGACTTCACTGTGAAACTGCAGCTAAGGGCAAAGCATTTATATACTATTGAAGGCAGCTAATGAGCTAGTTCTGAACACTCTCCTTGATTCGTTTACTTTTGAAATAAAACTAATTTGACTGATCTACACAAACATCACCTTCCAGGGAAACATACCTGTGTTGTCAGTGAAGAGCAGTGGCCAGTTCCTCTGCTGCAGAGCCATGTAAGGCATGATTACTGCAATACCCAGGTGCCCCTTCACTCCTGAGAGTGATGTTTTTTGTTACCACTATGGGAGAAGGGCTTAGATGGTTTCCATTTGATTATGAAATTTAATGATGTTTTCATTTAGGGGAGTTAAAAACCAAACCTTTAGAATTAGCTAAATTGTGTTTTGAGGAAAAAAAATGAGCCTGATGCATTCTCCTCTCAGCTGTGAAATGCAGTTGGCTGGTCCCCTGTGCATATCCTGGCAGGGAGAGCTGAAGATCTCTGAAAACACCAAGGAGCAAAAGTTACTGCAGGATCAGAAATCCCAGCAATGCCTACTTTGGTCCTTGATCGGTCATTACAAAAAATGTCTTTGTTAAATGTGAAAAGGCTCTGCTCCAGCAAACCATTTGTTGCATTTCTTTATCACATGCTTTGAATTAATGCTGAACTTGATATATTTTTATTTAACATGTTAAAGTTTTTTTCTGCTTTTGCTCCCCCTTCTACCTCCACTGAAATCTGGATGCAGATATATTTGAATAGAGCTGTTGATATAACTTTTTTTTCTCTCAGAACACCATCTTAGCATGAAAATGGAAGCCATGTAGAGGTATATGTGAATAAACTATAGTGCAACAGGTGGGTAATTCCTAGTCTTGGCAAGGTATAAAAATAGCCATAACTGCTTGTTCTTTTGTTTTAATACACTATTAAATGATTCCATGATCCAGCATGACTGAATGATTTAGAAGAGGAAAACCCTAGGGACAGTGTAGCTCAGAAATGAGCCTTTCATCTTCAGGTTGAAAGTTCAACCAGTTTGTAAGGCTGTTTTAGGATTTGGTGAACTGGATAGTCAGTGCTGTCATTTGGCTAAAGCTTAGACTTTATCAGGGTTCCAGGCATTCAAGAGAGAGCTGAGGATGGCTGAACACTTTGCTCCTCTTTCTGTTTGGGGTATTTGTCAAGTTAAGTCTGAACATGAAATCTTCTTTAAATAGCCTCCTCCTTCAAGTAAATTGGCCAAGTATGATGTTCATACATGATACTTTTAGTTTTTCTCCATATGTGTGTGGGGTAGTCACACTCATATTTTGGTTTTTTGGTACCAATTATGTATTAGTCTTCGTGGAAGCAAAGAGTATATTTAGAGGTGGCAGAAAATAGCAGTTGGTATTAATCTTCTGGTTACCAGTTGAAACAGTGGGGAGACCCACTTGAAATAAATTTGGTGATACGCTTATGATTGCTGTATTCAGTATCTTTTTTTTCCCCTTGCAATTTATCTCCTTCCAAATGAAATCTAATTAAAATGATGCTGGGATATTAGTCCTGTAATGTCCTGTGCCACTTCACTACAAGTTTGACATGTAATAATGAATTAATTAAATTCTTCAGATTTTATAGCCAGTACAACACATACTGATTTCCATTCATGCTTTATGAGTGTGATGCTATGGGTGTCAATGAGTGCATCTTATTGTATATCTTGCTGAAATCAGGCATGCTAGGATTTACTGTGTTAGAGAACTGCTTTAAAAATAAGACCCCCAAATCAATAAGTTTGTTAAAAACACAAAACCCAAACTTATAATAATTGTATTTATATTAGACTTTAGAAATGTGGAGAGCCAGATTGATAGAAAGTGTTCATTCTTCACGTTCTGCTTTTATAGAAAATAGGCAAGACACCAAACTAAAATATTCACTCAACTCTTAAAACCGAACTAAACACTCCAAAATAAACAAAAACCCTAGCAAGTTTCTGGAGTCTACTGTTGTTTGTGTGAAGACCAGAGGAAAGGAAAGCAGTTGGTAATGTCTCTAAGTGGACTCATATCTTGAGCGTGAGATGAAAATATTAGCCTTACATCTTGTCCTCTTTTAAAACCAGATTAGTGGAAAGAAGATGGGGCTTGTGCCATACACGCAGCTTTTGTAGGCTTGGGTGCTTTAGAATTGCATGCACTTATTAAAATAACTGAGAATGAAGAAGGCAGGGATTTACACAGATCAAGAGGCCTTTTAAGCAGAAAAGCTTTATGACTTTCTCTATTGTAGAGAAGAAAAATGGTAGTGTTGAGATAAAAGGAGTTTACCTACTGCTGGTTTTGCAGTGAAGGGTTTATTGACTTTTCACAGACATCAAATAAGTGTTCACTTGCTTTTTAATTTATTGCCACACTGATGAGCTTCTGAAGGGGCAGAGCAGAGCCCAGACAAGCTTTCCAAGGGCTGTCTCAGTCAGCAGCCCCACTCAGCCTGGCTCAGAGCCTGGTTATTCAAAGTACGCCTGGGCCATCAGCATCCTTTGGATAAGTCTGTTTTAGCAAAAAGTCATATTAGGAAGGTATTGTTTCTGACAATTCCTATGCCCATTTGGAAGGGAGCAAAGACAGTCAAGTGTACTTTGCAGGATGACAGCCTTGCTTTTGCAGCTACAGCTCTCTGGCCCCAGGAGCTGCCTCTTCAGGATTAGGGACAGCTCTCTGAAACTATCCTGAACCATGTCTAGGAGAGGGCCTTAGACTGAAGTGCTGCAAGGATTCCTACTGCTGCACTTTATCTGCAACCTTGTCGTGTGTGAGACTGGCCCTGCTGGTTCTGGGAGAAGATAAAACTGAGGCATTTCTCAGAAATGTGTATGCACTCACTTGTGTGTACAGAGACCTGCATCAAATGGTTTTTCCATGTTTGGTGATGGAGTCTCTGCCAGGCCATTTGGCACGCTTTTAATCAGGGATTAAAAGAGAAAGGAAATGTCCTTGTAAAAACTCTAGCAGTTAGGAAACACTTTGAAGTTCCATTGCTGTTGCTTTCTTCTTTGATCTCCAGATGTACCAGTCATTTTTATTCCCATGCATGTGCTTATTAATTGCTTTTATATTTAATGTTTTAAGGGGGAACACAGTTTTACCTTTAATCAGCAGTGATGGTCTGTGATCCCATCAGTTCGCTCCAGAATGATAATACTCAGGAAACATGATAGGGGAAGCTTTAGATTTTTTCCTAGAGTAAAAAATAGCTGGCACTATAGCTGTCACTTGTAAGGGTGAATCCACAGCCTATATCCAGTTCCTTCTCCAAAGTTTAACATTGAGATTGTTCTTTACAGTACTCCATTGTAAAGTATTACAATTTGTATTCATTTTGTCAGTGACAGGGACTTCCCCACCTGAGAGAACTATGGGAATATCCAAATTTCTCATGTTTGGTTAAAAAGAAGTGGGGGAGGAAGATGTTACTAATGCCCTCTGCTGCAGTGGTTTGTTTCCTGGATCTGCTACACTTGCAGTGAAATTCTGAAATATTTGCAATATAAAAGAGTTTACACAGCTTAGAACAAAGGCCCAACTTTATTAACAGTTCTAGAAATCAGAACAGAAGGAAAGGAAATGCAGGTGCAATCCAACCAAGGAAAATTCTTTCTTATTTAAAAACAAAAAGATTCTAATATTTTTTGAGACTCCCTCCACTGTCACCGAGACTACCGACTTGGAGAAATACAAATACACAACGCCCTTCACTCTATTTGGAACAACTTCAGAGTGACTGTGGACTTGGGCAAATAATGGTGTAGAGATCTCACATGGCTCACGCTTCCAAATTTGCCAGTTTGAAGGCTACAACCTTATTTTTATAACTAAACCCGGAGATTATAAGGTGGTAAGGCACTGGAACAAGTTGCCCAGAGAAGTTGTGGATGCCCCATCCCTGAAAGTTTCCAGGGCCAGGTTGGATGAAGCTTTAAGCAATCTGGTCTAGTGAGAGGTGTCCCTGTCTGTGGCAGGAAGGTTTGGGATTAGTTAATCTAAAAAAGTCTCTTTCAGAGCAAACCATTCTGTGATTCTATGATTAATATTTTAAAATCGTTGCATCACTTAATGAACTGTGCTTAGATCTGATCCTCCTGCTTTGAATTTAGAGTTCTTTGAGGTTATTTCTTTTCTATTTGGAATAAAGGGGAAATAGTTTAAAGATACTTCTGTAGCATTTGTCATGCAAGCAATGCAGTTCACTTTGTGCTTGAAAACCAATAAGCAGTCCTGGCTTTCCTTTGCACCAGCAGCATGCAGCAATTGGGGCTGTTGGCCCTGAATTATAGCTCAGACTGCGGGACTTGATAAGAAGACACTGTGTGGGAGCAAGATAAAATTATATCCTTGGGATTATGCTAAAAATACATGTGTGAAAATGGTGTTTTCGTGGCACAGTTTGATTTAACCTGTCCTTGAAGATACCCCACCTCTTTTTGCCTGGTACTGTTTTATCTTGCTTCGCAGGTGCCATATGGGGAAAATAAAGCACAGTGATAATGGCCAGTGTCCTGTGTATCTGGAGCTTTGCAAGCAGCAGTTGCACACTGTGTTTATAACCTCAGGCACTGCATGGTTTTTGTACTTATCCCTGCTTGTCAGCCACGATTCCCACTGGGCCTAAGAGCCTGTTCGACCTCCTCTCTTAGGAGCAATCGAGGAAATGTCTGTTTTTCAGAGCACATTGCTGGAGCATTGCCTCGATACCTGTGTTCTGCAAACTCTGTTCAGTTGGCTCAAAGTTGAGATAGTGTTATGCAAACAAACAGGCACAGGAACACTCCAAAATAAACATAGCTTTTGTTTTGCACTAAAAAAAAAAAACTTAACTAGAATATTTGCTGCTTGGAGCTTGATGTATAAAAATCAGTGTGAAGTAAGAAAGGTTTGACTCATCATAAATCAACATGTACAGGTTGTTTAGTCTCTAGTAATCACCATTATACTCAGAGTCCTATGTATCTTAAGTCTTTTCTAGGGTGTTGGGGCACTCGTGAATTTTCTTATAAAGATTGAGCTGTCACCTAGGATCATTTAGTCTGGGAGAGGGAGAAGAAATCTGCACGTCTCAGTCTGGCTTTACATCTCTGGAACATCTTGTATATCCACATTACACTGGGTTTTTGGTTAAAAATGAATAGTCTCTGTTTTTAGGGCAAGCATTACGAAGCACATAGAATATGCTGAGTTGGAAGGGACCCATTCTTAAATGATCTTTTAACAATCTTATGCATTATATCGCTATATTCTTTCACTTTATTTCTTGTTTGCCCCTCCTGTACGGGAAGCTCTGTTTCTCTTTAAATACTGCTGCTAATAGGAAGGAGTAGGATTTACTGGTCTATCTCTCTTTCAATTTGATTTTGAGTTGCTCCCTCTTCCTATTCATCCTACTTCCTTCTCTGCCATAACCACGGAACAGGCTGCTATGAAACAAAAATTAAAGATTAGAAAGATTAGAAGGCAGCAATTACTCAAAGCCCTTCTATGAGAGCTATAATAAAAATGGAAATCCTTTATGTAATGCGCTGTATCCACTGAAGTTATCCTTTTAAATAAGGAAACAGGCTTTTATAGTGTCAGCATTTGTTGTGCATGGTGAGATGCTGTGAACTTGGACAAGTCCAAGGGGGTCACCTCTGTGGTGCAGCACTCCCTGGGCTATAAAATCCATGGGAACTACATAGAACGGGTTTCTAAATGTTGCCCCAGAGTGAATAGAGCACAAATTCATTAGGTGGAAATGGATCAGGACTTTCAAATTTCTCACTTCATCGCTGAGCTATTTTATTTTGCCCTAGGCAGTAGTTTTCTTGCCTCCTGTGGGCAGGAAGTGCTAGAGCAGGTAGAAGTCAGGAGTGAATGGCCTGAAATTACAGTGATGAGCAAGTGCTTGTTGGGCTTGACTGTTTAGAGACATTGTGAGTGTATTTCAGGAGAGAAACAGTCAAACACTGACTATTTAGGAGAAAGCAAGTCTGGCTTCACCACCTCCAGAGCAGCCTGGGCTGCAAGTTGTGTGATGGCAGTAGCCCCACACAACAATGACAAAAATGAACTGGAGGGTTGGCAGTGACTGGAGCTGAGCAGGGCAGGGAGCTGGAGAGTGAAGACCCGATTTCAGCCAGGGTAGCATGTGGATCACAGACACCCAGTTCATGGACTTTTAAGGGATTTGTTGAAAAGAAAAGCAAGTTTCTTTGTTAGACTTACACTTCAAATTGCTACTAGGGATAAAAATACAGGAGCCTAGTTGTTAAAAGAAGTTTAAAACCCATTATTTATACACGATTCTTTCACTATCACCACCCAAAAAGCATCTTTTTCTGCTTCCTTGAGATGTTCGTCTGTGGGAGGGGAGTGGATATGGCATTTCTGCTGCTCTCTCCTACGTGTCATCTGCATAAATCTCTTCTGAGGGCTGAGTGGGCAAAGGCCAAGATGCAATCAGGTTTTGTTTCACAGGAATAAGATCAGTCTGACTCAGCATTTTTGTCTCTAATGATGTTCTTGTGTTCTCCATCCTCTTCAGACATCTGGTTTATGCTCTAAGCAATGGGATAGTTTGTATTTAGACTTAATTTCTCTGCTACTTAATTTAGGATTTAGGACGTTTTTGAAGACCTGTATCAAGCATTAACTTGTTCCACAGGCTAAGAAGGACTGGACTGTGGATGTGGTTGTAGCTGCTGGTACTGCCTTTGCTTCCCTGCAGGATAGGGGAGGTCATTCAAATGCTGCAGTAAATGTTGAAAAGCCTGAAGCTTAATTCCTGGTAGACTTCCCTCTCCCACATTCCGTGCCTTTTGAGATTCCAGTTTTGCTAGGAGTCATAATTGTTTACCTACTGCTTTCAGAGCTCTCTGGATCCTCAGGAAACAGATCTTGGCACAGCTTGTCATGTTGGAGGTAGTGCCTGGCTTCTCATGCTGGCAGGTGGAAATTATCCAGTAGCTCTTAAGTATGCAGTGTTCCTGAGAAAGAGCTTGTTTTTCTAGGATCCTTCTTCAAGTTTTTGAAATACCCTCTTGTTATCCTAAATAATGTTATTCAATTCTAAGGTCAAGTTGAATTGTCTTTGTTACCATCTCTGCATAGTACAGAAGAGTTGAAGGCATCTATAGCTGTGGTGGTTTCATCTTTTGGTTTTGGAGTGCTTTTTTTCAGGGATGGGAGGTGAGAAGCAGAACCTTTACAGAGAAGTGTCAAAATTAAATTAATTGAGCTGATTAGTTTATAGTACAGCTTGCAGCTTTTACTTTCTACTTATTTGTTTGACCTTGCCAGTTTGGTTGTAATCTTGATTTTGCACTTTCAAAATACCAGTGGAAGGTTTTGTGTTATCCCGTGCAGCATTTACTTGGTTATAACAACAGTTTGTCTTTGATCCTAAAATCCCCATTGTCCCATAACGTGCAATAATGTCTGCAGAAGAATTAATCATGAGAAAAATGAGGGAAAGCCAAAAACTCTGGAGGACACAACAGGCCAAATCAATTCATGGTGTGGTTTTTATTTGCTAATTTTTTCTGTGTGTATTTCCTCTTTATTATTTTCCCCTTGAGATTTGACAGAAGATGCTAGGATGGGAAGGATCCACTTTTGACAGAGGTCTGTCAGCCTCCTCTAAATTGCTAGGCAGTTGTAAATGTAGTGTGGCCAGCACTTGTGGTATGCTCTATACAAACTGAGTACCCACCATCTCTTTGTTAGTTTTAGTGTTTTTTGGAAGTTTGCCTCATTTCCTGGCACTGCTGATTTAATTTCACAGGCTTGTGAAATTAAATCCCTTTTTTGTTTAAAAATATCTTAAGGGATTAAAATATTAACGTATTATAATTCTGTTATACGTCTTCTGAATAATGCATCTGTGACACAGGTTTGACCAGGTTTGCCTACAGAAGCAATCAAAAAACCACATTTCTTCCTAAGGGCTGTTACAATCTAGTTCAAATGCAATATGTAGCAATTTGGCATTTCACTGAATTATATGCAGTCATGTAGGCGAAGCTGTATCTCTTGTGTGTATTTTCTGCAGCCCTCTGGATGTCTTTTGTAGAAAATCTGCCTCATTGTTCATTTGCAATTGCAAATAGCTCTATTGCAATAGCACCCAGAGGTGCTTCAGTAGAGCAAATACAACTTATTAAAAGATGACCATAAATCAGTAAGTCTCCAGAGCAGATTTAGTGGTTTGGCTATATTCCAACTGAAATTAAAATCATAGAATTGCCATTACGTTTATTAAAAAATGTTGAGGAGATGAGAAGCAAAAAAAAAAAAAAACAACCCAAAAAAACCTGTAAAATGTAGCCAATATATGAGAAACTGCTGTTATTAAAATAGAAATGTTTTACATCCTACATTGGGAAGTAATTTTTGCCAAAAATAGAAGTGCCAGAGGCTTCCACCAATGCACTGGGGACTTCCCTAGCATTGATTTTTACAGGAAGACACTCAGCTACTGCAGTAAGGAGTGAGAGTAGAAATGGGGGAGAAAAGGAAATGCAGGTTATATTGTGTGACACACGGATTGCTGATTATTTAGAGCCAGCAGGAGTGTGTGGTTGGGATTTCTGGCCATGCTGAGTGAAGAAGAGTGATGGTGGCAGACACAAGGTCAGTGTTCAGCAAGAGATGCTGAGCACAGGCGTGGAGATCTCTATGGCCTGTGCCTTCCTGAGGGTCTGAGCCAACAGAGCTCTGTGCTGAGCAGCAGAGAATTCCAGGTGTCAGATCTTCCCTGCTGCTCCCTTGTGCTGGCAGAGCTGCAGAGTGATGGGTGCTGCTGGTGTGGGCTGAGATTCTCAACACTGGTAAATGAGGAAGTCTGGAAAAGCACAGCAAAATGACTGTGGGGGACTTAATGATTCCTGGGTAATGGTGTTGTGAAGGATTCATCTGCTTCCACTGGCGCAGAGCTCTCTGTAGTAGTACCAGAGCCTCACGGTGAGGGTAGGTGAATCCAAATTGTTGGAATGCTGCTGTTCCTTGGTAAATCACACAGATGGCATTGAGGAGGTGTTACTGTTGTACAGGACTGTTCAAAAGTCACCAAGTCTGGACTGGGAACGACCTGCCACAGGGGAAAACAAGAGAAATACTTGGGAGTGGAGAATGGCTGTCAGCCTCCAAGTGTCATGCTTGGTCTGTGTTGGAAGGAAATACAGACATCTGGAATGGGAGGGAGATGTGTGGGCCTTGTCCAGGTCCTCAGTTTGGCTGAGATTTCCACAGTCCCAGGCAAGCGTGGAGACCTGGCTTCCAGGCTGGTACACCACAAACAAGACAACTTGCAGGCTGACAGGAATTACAAGTGCATTTAAAGATGGGGAAAATAGCAAAATTCAACAGCTTGAGACATGAGGAATGTCAATAAGAGACAGTGAAATTCAGCCTTATATGTAATCAAGTATATTGTGTGGTTCCCTGTAGAAGAAAACCAAAGCAGACATTTCAATGGGGCAAGACATTAAACAGGCAATGGTGGTGAAGGACACTTTGTTCAAAGTTAAATGAGAGTCTGCTTGTACCTCACAGACCTGGTTTATAAAGCTGTGGTATCTGCATTTAAAATGCTGTTTTATTTCTGTGCTTTTTCAGTGTCAGAATGACACAGACTAATTGGAAAGAGTTTAGATAAGAAAGCAATAAATAATTAAAATGTTGTAGGAGAGTCTGAAGAATGAAGCGAGTGCAGATGAAATTTGGCAAAGTGTAGACTGTGGAAAGCTATAAATCTACACCCATTTGAGTGTAATGGCAAGGAGGGGAGTGCAGCATTGCTGCTGGGTGTGGGAGCAGATTATTCTGGCCAGTGCTTGTGATAGAGCTCTGTAGGCCTGGCTCTGCCTAAAAATTCAGATTGCAGGAGCAGGGCCTGCATGAAGCCACAGTGCCAACAGACATGGAGGCAATGAACAAGATGCAAAGCTCAGGGAATACCAGCTGCTGGAGAGTGAAATGAGAGTAATTCTACTGTTTAAAAAGGTTTAGCTTTAGAATTAGGCTAGCGGAGCATGATAAAATACTAAATATAGAGACAAATCACATGGAGAAAATGAGGATTAAAAAAACCCCCCAAAAGCAGAAACTGGGAAATACAGGAGCTTAGAATTTAGCCTTTCTGCCTTTCATTTTATTCTTTTGCGTGTACTTTTTCATAGTACTACAGAAAATATTGCTTGGTGTTGTTTTGATTTTTTGAAGTTTTGTCTTTTTGTTATTTGTTTCTTTTTGTTGTTGTTTCTTTACAAGCTAGAAAATGGACAGGGTTAGGTTGAATGTACAGAGCTGCAATTTCATTACTGAACTGAGCTGTGCTCTCACAGATTGAATGGGCTTTTCCTTAGGAAAGTAATTAAGGAATGAAGCAGACTTGATAAAATAGCACAATGATTGAAATCTCTATTTCTTTTAAGTTTTATGTTGCAGTGTATCTTGATTTAAATTAGCAACGTAAGCAATCTTTATGTTAAAACTCCTGCTCTGGAGACTGTGAGTCTTGAGGCAGTCCAAGAGGTTTCCTCTGTTTTGCATAGTTTGCCACTGGTAAGGTTTTATTTGTTTCCTAGCAAACACAGAGATTAAGAAATCCAACTCCAGAGCAAACAGGCTTTCTGCTGGCTCCAAAGACTGTGTGTTGGCTGCACCAATGTTTGTTTAGGATACAGCCAAGGGCTTCTGGAGCCACACCTGAGGAATCCTGCTGGGCTCTGCCAGCACCCACCCAGTGGTCTCTGCCTGCCTCTCACTGGGTTACAGCCACACTGAACCTCCTTCCTCAGGGCCCAGGGCTGGCAGAGCCCCCAGCATTGCACCCACGTGGCAATGGCATCTGCAGCTTCAGCAGGAGAAAGGGGAAGCAAGATCTCCACGGCCTTCAGATAACCTGTGGTTTATGGTATGCAAAGCAGATTTCTCTGATTGTGCAGAGAAACTCAGCCAGTGCAGTAGTCTTTGGTCTGGTAACTCTGCAAAGGGCTTCAGTAATGCTGCCTCACATGGAGGCTCCTGGGATCCCCATCCCTGCTCTGCTCCCCAGAAGGGTATTTGAAGCTCTGAGAAGTCATGTCTTGCCTGCAGTGGAGCTCAAACCAAGGAGTTGCTTGGTTGGTTGAAAAAAATCTTTTGGGACAGCTGGATTGGAGCTGATGAAAGCAGAGCCTGAAGTGTATTTTCCTACCAAAAGCAGTGACTCTTGCCTAAGCTACTCTGCAAGATAAGATTCATCAAAGCCAGTCCACATTTGGAGCAAACTGCAACACCTGTCTGCGACAGCCCCTGCATTGTTGTCACCTATAAAGAAGAAAGGGAAACAGGAAAAAGGCATTTTTGGAAAGCAGAGAGAAGCAATGTATCAATCTGAACACCCATCCTGGGTATTCAGCTGCACAGCCTGAGATTCTGTATGCACCTGCTGTCAGATTTATGTAGAAATGAGACCTTATACTGTATATTTAACATTCAGCTAAATGTAATGCAGTCTATCACTGCCTGGGATTCCCTGGATATTTGGCTGGGGGAAGTAAGGGGCAGAGTCACTGACTTTGATCAATAATCTCTTCTATTGCTGTGGTTGTGAAGGAGATGCTGGTTCTAGTCTTGTGGGAAATATGCCCTATAAAAACGAAATAGTGTTGCCACTGAAAATAAGTGTTAAAATAACAGCAGTTTTGGGATCAATCTGAGGACAGTGCAAATGGGATCTTTAAAACTTAAAGTGCTCAAGACCCACCCTCTTTGAACGGCTTCCCAGTGATTGTCATGACCTAAAATCCCCCCTCCTCAAATCATAAAAATAGGGCTGCCCTGAGAACTCTGCATTGTTTTAAATTCCATTAGCTACTGAGGACAGCTGACCGTGGTTTGGGTCTGGAGGATGTTTGGTGGGGAACCACCCGTAGGTAACCTGTAAATGTGTTCTGTGTCTGTGGTAATTATAGTGAGGGGAGGGGCACCTTGAGGATATTGGGAAGGAGCTGCTGTCAGTCTCATGCGTCTCCAGTCTACTTGTGGAAACACTGGCACAATCATAAGAATGTGGCACTTGCTGGTGATTCAGTAGAGAGCCAACGCTTCTGAGTTAGGCTGGATTAGGTCCTTACAAACCAACAGAACTCTTGGATGTAGCATAACATGTAGATCTAATGGTGTATAGAGTTTGCTGGAGTATTACCTGTCCTTAATGCATAGAGGAGAACTCAGCTGGCCTTTTTCACAAGTTGTTTGTTTTTCTGACCTCCAGATCTAAGGCGTCTTTGGTTTCTTTATTTTGAAATAACAGATGCAGTCATGGTTATGTACACAGAGATTAAACAACTAGGAGCTTGCAGAACTTCATATAATTTATGCTGATAAAAGATGAATCATTAATGGCTCAGGTAAAAGGAGTTTATATTGTAGTTATTTGGGTTGGGTTCCCTCCCCCTCACTTCCTATATTTTCAAGACAAGTAGCACATATATGCTATACAGGAGGTATGCCTGTTTGTTCATACATTCTCCTCACATTCCTCAAAAATGGAGCAGTTAGATGACCTCAGGATGCTGTTTCACCCTGAAAGACACTGTTGAGACTTCCAGTGTGAGTTGCTACTTGGCAATCTCTAACTTGTTTAGTGGGTGTAAAAAGTTCATGCTGATGAAACTGCCGAGAATAAACTCAAGAACCTGAATGTTTTTGTTTGCTGCAGCTTCCCATGTTAGGAGCAGTGTTGTTCAGTTTGGTTTGGTGCATATTGCCAAGGGGAAATCGAGGGGTGTTGGAGTGTGTGAAGTGCGTGTTTTGAGCATTCTAGAAAGGTTAGATATTTATAAGAGATGTGTGTATTTTAGAACACAAAAAAATTAGTGTGCTTTTCATTTAAATGCTTTGTTTAGTGGAACCAAAATAGAAAAGAAAGATAATGCTGGCAGAGACCAGAAGTAAACAGGATTGTATCACATCAAAATTATACCAAATCGGGATAGGCTGCCGAAACAAATATTTATAATGGAAAAAACCCAAACTTGTGCCTGTTGGAACAGACTGCGTTCAGGCCTTTTTTGGACTTGCAAGGTGATTGAAGGGAAGGAGGAAGAAATGGTTTATATATTCTTACTTCAGGGTTGCTTTTACTGTTTTTGGACAGCGCAGGAAAAAAATCCTTCAATTCAAAATTTTAGGAATTTTGCCCAAAGCAAGTCCCACAGAAAATATTCCATCTGTGTAGAGGCACAGGCATAGATACTCCAGCCTTGATCCAAGACACTAAGCATGTCCATAGTTTAAATGTTGTTGTAGTGTGTTTTAAGATCCATGCGTATGCTGAGAGGATCTGCTGGCCTGGGGGTTGCTGCCAACCCAGGAGGTTTGAAGGCAGCCACACGGGGTGTAGCCCACCCACCACTCTACATTTTTATAGGAGGAACCATGGTCCAAATGTTTGCATTTGAGGGTACAGACCTCCCAAACTGTGAACAAGTTTGCCGTGGCATTTGCAGGATCCAAGTGCATTGCACTCTGTCAGGCTTTCCCTGTGGCTAAATGCCACCAAATACTCTGGAGCTCTTGGAAACAGTCAAGACAACTCCAACATTTGCTTAGGGATTAGCCTTTCCCATCCTTCAGCTAAGAATGTAAGCATTAAAAGTCACAAAAACTCTCTTGCTTGCAGTGCCAGATTAGAAAGGATAATTTATTAGTACTTTTTCTTTAAAAAACGGAATTTCTTAGTTCACATTTTGGATTTGAATGATTCAAACTATGCTTGTTGCTGAGATGTTTCTTACGATGTAGGTTTGCTTTTATTGGTGATATCAAGTCAGACCTCAGTGGCCTGAAGGCATGAGCAGTTACCTCATATATTTATTGTTTTGAAAATGCCAAGCAGAAAGGATAACTGTTTAATTTCATGAAAGATTTTTTGTGTTTTCTTCTTTCTGAAGCAATAAAATAGTTTTTGCAGCAATTTTCAGGGATACATATGATTTCTTGTGAGTCCCATTAGAAGAGAGAGGTTACCAGGTATTGTTCTTTCATATAGGCAGGTTGTCTCTTATGATGGCAAGAATTTTTTTTTAATTTAATAGTCACGTTGTTATGAGGCTACTGGTAAATGAATAGTGATGCATTATTGAAAGAAACTGAAGTGTTCCTTTCTCGGTGCACATACAATTAGTTAACTCTGAGCCATTGCTTGAGTTACTGCTGAAAATGTAATAAAGATGCTCATTACCACTGACGAGCCTTTAAAAATATTTGAGTGACTAAAATGAATTCCTCTGGGATGTCTTACAGAGGTTCTTGTCTTTGGTTGAGCCTTGAGAAAAGCTGTGTAGGGGGTGGTAAAACTGTTCCAAGCATTAGAGCTTTCAGTGTGGTCAGGGGCTCCTTCCACAAGACTGATATGAAATACAAAGTTATTATTGAGAAAGAAGTGTGAGTGACTTCAGTCACATAAAGGGTGGGTGCTAAATAAATAGTTACTATGGCTGAAAACCCACTCAGCTGACAGGGAGTAAACGCAGCAAACAAATGTCCCTTTTTCATCCCAGCCATTGCTGTGGGTAGAGGTTACTTTGTTAAAGCCATCGTTGAAATTAACTCCTGTCTTGGGGAAATCTCAGCTTTGTAAGAAGATGCTTAATTTTTTTTGCCTGCTTGCAGCTCCAGGCTGTGGCACAGTGATGGAGCAGCTGCTTCAAGGCAGAGCCAGGTGCAGCTGAAGCCATTTGAGAGCTGCAGTTGTGTTTAGTTGTGCAGGGGAGCTGCAGTCCTGCACCCCGGGAGCACCAGGCCCCTGGCACTGCTGCTTGTCCTCCGTGTGCCCCCTGCTCCCTTAGCAGAGAAAATCCAGTTGGGCTGCTTTCAGCATAGAAGGTGATGTATTAACCAGGTTTTCACCCACAAAATTAGCGTGAGAGAGAGTAAATGTGGCGATGAAACAATTTTTTCTTAACTTCATAGGTTTGAGAGAGCATTCGACGGTTTCTACTGCAATTTGCTCTGGCACGTTTTCAAATGTTAGGGTATGCCAATAGAAAAAAAAATTAACAGTGCTGAGGCTTTAAATCGGGTTGCAATTTCCATGTTTAAATAAATCACTCAAATTGTATTTGCTTTTATGGTGAAAAGGAAATCATTGCACCCTCCTATTTAATACTGCTCTTGATGATAGTAGAAAGTCCTAGACTCAGACAGCACATTTGCCACATGGCTTAAACATGGTGCTAGATGGCACAGTTCTCTTATGTGGCAACTTAACCTGTGTGAAAGAAAAACCGTGCACTGGATAGTTCCAGAAGATTGTGGGAATGGGTAAGAGAAACAAAGTATAACACGGGAATAAGTCTTCTTGGGGCATTTGTGATTCTCTAAAGCCTTTCCCATTGTGTTTAATATCTTTTGGTAGATACTTCCATAAATTTGTCTGATCAGTTTTGAACCCTTTTACTCTCAGGGATCTGTATCCAGGCAGTATTACAGAAAAACAATTAGAGGAAGAGCTGGCTCTCCTCCTTTCTAAGTGAGTTGGGACCAAGAGGAGGCAGACACAAGAAACAGAAGGTTGTCACTGACTGGCAACAATTGCTCTGGGATGGCCTTTTCATTCTAAGACAGGAATGGGTGAAAAATGCACAAAAAGGAAGGAGGTAATGCTTAGATCTGTCAGAGATGAGAACTCAGAAATACAGGGTAATAGCTGGCTTGTGTTTTTCCTTTGGAAAGGAGAATTTTTCTAGGCTGCTTGGATAACAGGTGGAATGTTACCTTACTCATATTTCCAATGGCATGTCTACTCTTAAAAAGAGAGGATAGTGGATCAGATTTGAGGAAAAATATTTTTTTCCTCCCCCCTGCCAGGGTAACTCGAAATTGGTGGGAGAGTTTCTGCTAGAAAGTGATGGTGCTTAAGTTTAGCTTTCTTGAACTTCTTCGAAAAGACTTAAATTATAAATGTGGTTTTCAGAAACTTAAAAGAATATTTAAAACCAACCTATACTGAGTGAACTTCATGCTGAAGTGCAGGGCTACTGTGGTGCTGCCTTATATGCAAAGAGCTCATTAAATTTTGAGAAGCTTTTTGTACGTTCACAAATGTATTTTTCATAGAATATTCCCCTTAAACTCTCAGCTATGCAAACCTGATTGTTAAAAAGTCTTGGTTTTTGCTTGTTTTCAGGTAATTTTAAACAGCTAAGCAACTCCATCCAGGTAGTTACATTTGTTGAAGTTCATAAAAGCTGTGCTGTTGCTGTTGATAGATGGTGAATCCTGTATGGGGCTTAAGTTACCAGTGGGTTCCAGTCCTTCTGTGGCTGCTGTCCCACAGCCCCAGCATTGCCTGTGGTGCCTGCAGAGGTTGAATGGAAGGAGGTGTCTCCTCCTCTCTGCCAGGCAGAAATGCACCCATGCACCAGAACCCCCAGCACGCTGCTACCCTGGCCCAGAGATCAAGGCCTGATGGCTGGGCTCCATTCCCTGGATTTGGCAGGGTTAGCAAGCCTTCCTCTCTCTAATGCCCCATTCTTTTTAGTGAGGAGTAAAAAGAACAACGAGACACCATGAATGACTGAGAGACATGCTGTCGGTGCTATTGCTTGCTGGATTTAAAAGCAAATTAATAAATACAATAGCAAGGCTGATATGATCACCAAATGCTTTCTACCCAGTTTATCTGACAAATGCAGTGTGAAGTGTTTGTCTAGTTATTCTTTCTAAGCAGTTATTTATGGTGTACCACATAGTGCCATAATAAAGGCAAACTCACTCTTTGTTTCTGCTTTATTGAAGCTACCAGACTGTGAGACCTTATCAAAGCTGTGGGTGCAGAGAAGTGTCTGCTGACTCCATTTAGATGAGTCCTAGAACAGAAAGCTCTGAGGAGCCAGGTCTTTGAGAAGTATTTTGGGATCTTCTCCTTCCCTCATTTCTGCTTTAACCCAGATCATCCCTTTGCTCCCTTTTCTGATGTTGCCTCCTCTTCTTGCATTGCAGCTGGCTGTGACCTTTGTGGGAGGCCCATCACAGAGACCTGCACACTGTGATAAACACAATCCCATGGATCAGTACTTGATAAATTTATGACTTGAGTCTCTCTTAGTTTGGGCATTCCCTGGAGATTTACTCAGTGAGAGTCTCTAAACCAGCAAAGTGCAGGTTAACACAACAGCCATCCCTGAAATTGCCCTACAAGCACCAAATCCTGGCTCTTGCTGAGCTTCTCCAAGCATGTACAGATACATGGCTATTCTTGCTCAGCACCCTATTTTGCTCTCCTTTGAGCATGTGTTACATAAAGCACAAGGAAAGGAGCTTACCTGAGCAGCATTTTTCTGAACAGTGTTTAACTGAAATGCCCTGAAGGCAAAATGGTGAAGTTTGATGAAGAAAATCCGGGTCAGCAAACCTGTGCTGAATGCATTGCTATAGCAGATTTGGCAGGGACTTGTTTGGTGCACTGGGCACTGTAAGCACAGACTATTCATCCAGTGCTGTTTCTGTATTTAAAATAAGAAAAAAGGAATATTGTTGTAGTGCCATAAATAACTTCGACATCTTCTCTTGGCTTTTCTTTCAGTTGGCCTTTTTCTTTAATTTTGTATTCATGTTGACAGCATTTAAAGGTGCATTTGAAACAGAGCCTAACTACTTACATCTTTGTTACTTTGACCTTTGTGGTCCTTGCAGGTATTTGTTGATTTCTTCTCTGTGTTCCAAATGATTTTGATGAATGCATGAGATGGCAATTAAATACTTACACGAGTGCTTGGCAGAGGAGAGCTTGGCTTAGAGGAAGAGTACAAATATTAGCTCAATTTTATTTTTAAAGGCTTTCAGGATCATTTCTTCTTCAGGTTTCACACGTGTTAAGAATGGAATGCAGTCACTGAAAAAAGAATAATTTCTTCTAGCTACAAAAATGAGGCATGGGGTTTGGTTGCTCTGCCTTTACCCCACATATTTTACTTGTAGACTCTTATTTATTCACTTGATGTTTATGGTATTTAATTTCAGTGACATTACTTAAAAATGTGAATTCTTGTTTATGGCATATTTCATTCTGACAGGAGTTTACAGAGACTTCTGTGTAGATATTGGTTAGGAAATACTGACTTATCTAGGTGAAATAGCTTTTGTCAGCAGTTCTTTGCTCCACTGGGTGTTATGCATTGCTCTAATTGTTCCTTATAAAATTGCATGCTCTGCTGTACCAATGCCTTTCTGGGGGCTGTCAGTTTGTGACTGTTCCCCTGACAATAGGATTTTTCCTCATCTTCTTTTTGCCACATCATGTCAGGTTGTGTTGAGAGGGCTGAAATGGGGATGAGAGGCTCTCCCCCAGCCACGTGGCCCTTTCTTTTCTCCTTGCCTCCTGTGAAGATTATCCTGTCCCCTCTGGTGCACTAACAGCTAATGACAAGCCCTGATGCTGACAGAAGCAACGTGATCCCCAGACTGCAGTGCCAGCTGCTTTGGAGTTGGGAAAAGATCCAAATGCTCAGAGCAGCCTGTTTTGCAACCACAGCAGCAGTATTGGATTGTTTTGGGGTCTGTGTGTGAGGGAAGCTCTACTGTGTCACTTGTTTATTGTAGATGTCTAGAGATAAGAGGCAAAACATGTCCATTCCCATGTCTCGTGTTTGCCAGCAGGTGCTTGAAAGTGGCAGGTGGTCTTCAGGTAACTGCTCTTGGATAAAATAAAGTCGTCACAGTTTAGTTTTTAATTCTGAGCATTCCTCAGGCCCAAAGAGAGGATTCCACCTGGCATACAGTGTAATGAGAGATGGGAGGGAAGGAGATTACCTGCCCAAGAAACAACTTTTTTCTGTCAGCACCATTTCCATGCTAATTTTTGTTTGTTCTGGAAACATTTGGCTTGCCAGAAGCAAATGACTGACTTGAGGCAAGAACATTCTGTGTATCTTCTGTGAAAGACTACCTGTATTCAGGCATCTGGAAGTTCTAATTACATCTTTATTTCTGGAGGAAGAGCCACTCAGTAGGGTTGTCTGGTGGCAAGGTGATGACAAATTCTGCTTTGCTACCTTGTGCTGACTCATGACATGCATATAAAAATCATATCATAGTGCAGTAGTGAAGAGCATGGAGCGGGAGGCTGAACATCATTGCTTTGTCTTGTGTGCTGAACTGGATGCAAATTTACCTTTGCTTATCCAAAAGGTTCTCTAAAAATGGGACCAAATGTGCCCTTTTTTGTGGGGCTTGGAGTGGGTAATGGGGTGGTGGTGGGAGCAGCTCTGTAGGCCCATATATGTTTGATAACTGTCATATGATGGTGCAGCTTATTAGTGAAAAATACAGATCACAGGTATACAAGTGGAGATTTCTGAATTCCAAGTGGATGTGATTTTAGGGTTTGTGTATCCCTGAAACTGTCCTCTGGCTTTCCTATTTTTCCAAGAGTTGACATCATTTTCTAACTCATCTTACTGCCAAGTGAAACAGTGGAGGCTAACAAAATGATTGCATAATGCCATTGAGAATGTGCTGAAAAATACTCAGAAGACATGCCAAAAATGAGCAGTCCATTGTGACTAACTCTTGGAGCCAAGAGCATTGGTTATTTAAAAAAAAAACAAAACAAAAAAAAATCATCCAAAACAAAAACCAACCCCATAGAATTTTCCTCTGAATTATTAAAAAAAAAACCACAAAAGAATATGGAAACTAAAAAGGTAAAAGACTGATGGGCTTTTGTCAGCTGTACAACTCAGGCAGCCTGCAGTAGAGTGGAGTAATTGGAAAAGTGATGGTTGTCGTTCTGCTGAGAAGAGTATATAGAAGATGAGACTTCAATCTGTTTAAAAGCAAACATGATTGCCATGGCATTGGTTTTGAGGTGGGGAAGAGGTTGTGTCTTGCTCGTATTCAACTAGCTGAACTGCAAACAACACACTTAACTTGTTCAAGTGCTTCTGTTTGCTACCAGAACCTGCATGCTTCTATGGAGATGAATTTAGGTTGTGTGTGTCAGCATTTGGAAGGGCAGCCAGCAGCACTGAACGCTTCTGGAGCAGGTCAGAAGGGCAGAACCTTGGTGAAGAATGGGCTTTGCTCTGCCACCTCGCAGTGCTTTGTGAGCAGACAGAAATACTGCCTCAGGCTTGCATTTGTCCCAGTGAGTTCTGTGCTCTAGCAGATCTGTGGGAAAGTTTAAAGGAGATGGCAAACTGTTTAAATGGATCAGGAAAGAGCAGATTGTTGTAAACTGCTTTGTCTGCTTCATCCTCTCCAGCTGCTAGAAGCTGGGGAGGAGCTGCACTTGCAGCTCATAATTGCAGGTGACTTCTGGTTCCCTGCTCTGGAGGAACTGAGCTGCTGCCAGCTCTGCTGAGCCAAGGAAAAGCAAAAAGAGGTTGCAAAGGGCAAGGAGTGGCTCAGAGGCAGAAAAGTGGGAAAAGAGTTAAGTGTGAAAAAAAACCCCAAAACAAAAAAGGGGAAAAAACCCACTAACTTAAGCTGCTGTGCATGTGGTCCTTGCATGTGGCCGCACGCTTATTTGGAGTGATGTTTGATGTTGGGACAGGCATTTACGGCAGCAGATTAAAAGATTTTTTTGGGTTTGCCTCAGTAGTTGAACTTATCCCTCAGGGCAAAGGCGTATGTGTTTGGTTTGGTTCCTTCCTTTTAAAAGCTGTTCTTGCTCCCTTGTCAGTAAGCTTGCCTGACAAGTTAAACAGATAGTAGGTGGAATGAATTTATGGATGGTTTACTGAGCATCTAAAAAGAGTAACTAGTCATGAGATCATTAGTAATTATACTGGCTTTGCTGAAATAATTCCTTTCCAAGTAACTGCTACCAGCAGGCATAAATTGTTAGATGGAATCTCGTGATTCAGATAAGTGTGTATTCGAAAAAGTTAATATTCTAGGGAAAAGTTGGGAACAGCTGTATTTATGTAGAAGTTGCAACATTTCACGTGATCCCCTTCACTGTGTAGTGTAAGCCAAGAAATGTAGTTTTCACACATTTATACAAGAAAATTACCCTCACAGATGCTGTACATTACCTCAGAGAAAGCAACATGATCAATAGGGCTATGGGAGAGGATTGAGGAGATGTTTAGGGCATGTGATTATTTTTAACAGTGGTAATGCATTTGTTCATCTTGTTCTGGTATGATTAATCCAAAGCAATACACTATAACAAATGAAACATACAGCACAGCTAATGTGGGAATTTTAGTTGGAGTAAAGCTGTATAGCTCTATTGGCTTTTACTGGGAAGGTGCCAACTTTTCTGCACTCGAGTATGTGGCCAATAATTTCAGAAAAAAAGCAGAGATCCTTAAAGATGATTATTTTGTGAAGAAAATACATATTCTGTACTAATTTTGGTCTTGCAATCTGCTACAAGATAGCCATGGAGAGCAGTCCAGCTATTTGTTGAAATATTCCAGCTACTAGTTCAAATAACTTTTGTTTGAAATTGCATTATAGTTTACTTAAACTGATAAATGAGTCTTGGCAAGAGGAGGCACTCAGGGCTGAGCTCAGACACATGCAAATGGTTCTTGTTTTCAACAGAGCTGCAACCAACCGGGAAAGAATGGAGTGGTGCTTCCTGTGGTTAACACAAAGTATTACTGACATTGAACAGTCTTTCTCAACCTTGTTAGTCAGGAAAAACAGAAATGTGACATAAGTATCATACTAACCTGACACTCAGAATGAGACAAATTAGTAGTAAAGTTGCCTGTTCTGTGACATTACTCCTTAGGAATTGCTCTCAGCAGCGTTCTGAAATTCTCTATTGGCTTAGTGTCCTTCTTTTTTAAGAGCACTTCTAACCCTCTAGCAAGGCCACTTTTCCTTTAAATATGTGAAAAAATAACACTCATTATCATCAGAAGGATTTATGTGCACAGAGAGAAATGAGTTTGTAGAGTGTAAAAGTTCACATTTTAGTGTCCTAAAAAAAATCCTCGATGCAGTGGAAAGTAGTAAAAGTTATCTCTGTCTCCAGATACAGCTCCACTGTGAACTGATCTCAGAAAAACTCTAGGAAAACCTTGATATGTACCAGAAAACCCCCTTTTGCCAACAGTGTAGTGAGCCCATTTTTAAAGGATGTCCCGTATTGGGAAGAAGGCTCTGGGTCATTTCACTGATGGTTCTGCAGAAATTCAGGCTACCTGTGGAAAAATGCCCACAAAAACCATTAGCTACCACAAGAGCCAGCAGCACTCACAGTGGTGCCCTGCCTGGAGGGAAAGGGATGCACTGGGGGAGGCAGGGCTGGGGTCTCTGCTTCCTTCTGGGGGGACTGGAGGAAATGCCCCCCATCCTTCACCCTCAGGCACCTTTCAGGGGCCCCACTGGGGCTGGAGGGCAGTCCTGGGTGTGGGGCATGGCCTGGCCAGGGCTTGGCACAGGTAGCTCAGATGAGCTGTATTTATAATAACCTGCATTTCCTCACTTCTTCACACATGCCAAGGTCAGGTTTGTCCCTTAAATGTGGGAGCTTCAAAGCAGCTGTTAAGAGGCCCTTGAATGATCTATAATCCAATAATGCTAACAGATTAGGGAACACCTCCTTTCAGAAATCTGAAAAAACCCCCTGCCTTAAACAGCCACAATGCAAAAACAAGTATAAGCCATGCTTAATATACACACAGCCAGGATGAGCTGTGTAAACCCACAGCCTTCTTTTCTGGGTAAAAAGAAGGAAGAAGTGCCCCAAAAAGGAGGATCTCGGGGGAGGAGGGGAAAAAAACCAACAGGCCTCAGAGTCACCGAATTATGTAGAGCTCTGTAGCAAGTGAGACAGTTTCTTGGCTCTGGTCTAGGAAGGGAAGTCTGGAGAGGATCAAGGAGCAATAAACAACATCAGGTTATAAAGGACAAATTCTGCCAGGCAGATTTGATCAAAACTTTAGATCAAATTACACAAGTAGGTGATGAAGTGCTTGCTCTATCTAGGAAAGGATGAAACTGCTTTGTAATGAAGGGATTAGTCTTGCAGAGGCTTCTTGCTGAGCGATGAACAGGGCAGCTCAGGGTAGGAGTGGGGAGCAGCAATGTGCAGTACTGGGAGGAGCATCCAGGGATCAGGTTTTGCATAAGGGCTTAGCTGAGGAAAATAGAAGCAGATTTTTCTCTGAGACTGTCAGATATGCAGACTTGGGTCTTCCTTCCCAGCCTGACTAGCTGGAGCTGTGTGCGGAGTCCTGACCCCACTGAGGGTGATTTTGTGAAATGATGTGCTGTTTAACACTGTTCCTCTAGAAAGGCAGAAGTGAGCTGCAGAGGTGGTTGAACTCAACAGTGGAATTTATTTGCTCATGCTGCTTGGCAAGTAAAAGAAATAATGTAAATGGGAGAAAGTTTCTGGAAACTTAAAAACATACTCAAGAAATTAAATGAGGTTTAAAGTGGAAAACAATACAAGTTGGCACTTTTTTGGGAAATAATTAAAAATGCAAATACTTCATGAAAAAAGACCCTTGGAAAACAGTAGTGCTGGAAAAGACCTGGGGTTGATCATGGGAAGGGAGAGCAGCAGGACCTTGGTTTGCAGCAGAAAAGACATGCCAGCATCTCTGTCATGTTGCCTGCAGGACTCTGGGTGACCCTTCTGTGAGCCTGGCACTTTTTCCAAAATTAGCAAGGAGGTATGATTTTAAAATGAGGATTTTGTGTATTTGAGAGTGGTTTTTTTAAGGAGTGAGCTGTTAGTAGAAAAATGTCGACTGGCTCTGTTAAAAACACTCTTTTAAAAATCAAAGTTTTGTTTTGGTTTTCTAAGTGATAGCATCTAGGTTGCAGAATGAAAACCTCAGGAATGGAAGAGCTTATATCCTAAATCTAGGCTGACTCAGCCAACTGGAAGTGTAGATATCTTAAGGCAACTCTTTGGTACTGTAGTTGGTGCATGCCAGGGAAACTTTAGCATGCTTAAGTAAGTAGGTTTGAGGAGCTGTGTTGTTAAGGTCTTTAAAGTTCAGACACTGATCCATTAGCAAACTAAGTACAGAACACTGTCTAAGTTTTTATTTTTATAATAGATCTTACTTCTTTTGGAGAGATGCATGGTTTACAGCGTCCAAATGCCTTAGGAGGGAAGGGTCTCAGCTGGGTTAAAAAGTAGATTCTTCTGTTTTTGCACCCAAATTGCGTACTGCATGATTAGTGTGAAACAGGCATTAAAATAAAAGCACGAAGATGTAAAAACATCAGAAGCTTCTCCTGGAAGGACATTTGTTACTTTAGAGCTGTAGCATTCTAATTAGCAGCCTTGCCCTTCACAGAGAAGAATATGTCCAAAGGGCATGACTGCAATCCAGCAGTAATTGTGAATGTTTCTTATATCCTGCAATCTCAACTGTTGGCACCAGGAAGCAATGAATGTATTCACTGTTCAGGGAAGGATTATTTTTGTGGGCCCAGTCCTTTAATGAGCACTTCACTCTGTAGGTAATTTTACTACCCAGTATTAAGCAAAATGCATTTCCTAGGTGCTTAGCAGCAGGAGGCAGGGATGGTGCTGATCTCCCAGCACCTCTGTGCAGAAAACAGCATTCTGCCTCAGTCTCCTAAAGCCTAATCCAGATTATGAAGCAAGTTGTGTCACTAGAGAGTGGCTAATACCTGTACTTCAGTCATAATTTCGGTAGTGTTTGGGGAGGCTTCTTTCTCAACATGCTGGTATGATTGGTTCAAGTTTGAAGTTGGTACTGATGAGGGCTTCTGTTCAGCAGCCTGAAGTCAAATATTTGCACCAGGAGCTGCCTGGTGCTCTGCTGAGAGTGAGGGGGCTCTTCCTCCCCGAGGCAGCTCTTGCTAAGCACCTTCATTTGGGAATAGAGACAGATAGATAATCTTCCTCCCACGTTGCTTTCTCACAGGAAAGAGTCTGTCTCTTCCCCATAATCTGTTTTTGGAAAAAAGAAAGGCTCAGCCCAAGCAGGATAATATCTCTGTGTTTTCTTGAATTGTCACTTAGAACAGTTTCATCATGTTCTGACAGCTTTTATGAGTGAGCATGGAGTCTGAGAGGGTTTTTAGGGAAACGTTATGCAAACATTCAAGTCAAGGTATCAAACATCTTCAGGCTAGATTTTTAGACACAGCAATAGAAAAAAGTCTTTTTCTTTTTTGGGAGTAAAGCACACTTGAGAAAACAGAAAGCAAAGTCTGTTACCAGTACGAGCAGTCACCTAAGTTTAAAAGACCAAACCGACAGCTCTGCAATACAGTAAGGTGGGGATTGTTACATTCTCAGGGAGGCATTTGGACTGCATTTTCTTTGTACGTGTTGCTGCAAAGAACGAAGGTGCCCTAAACTATTGATGAAGGACAGTTTTGCTAACCAGTGTGCTGATGTTGGAAATATATTGCAGTTTCACTCCTGGTAGTGAAGTCATGGGCACTCATAACTGTGGAACTGGAGCTACTACTGGAAGTAATACCTGAAGTGCAGGTACTACTTCTGCATCTTAGAGAAAAGGATTAATGAAAACCCAGCTATGGAGCATCCAGAGGACTGCTTTTTGGTACTTTTATATTTAGCACAAGCAGGTGGTGTAGTGACACTTCTGTTGCCAGGGCCCTGCAATTCCCCCCGTTTCATAGCCCCAGAGTTTAGATTCCTGTGTCTGCAAGGGCTCTGCCTTGACATAATTGGTGGACCCTTGTGCCCATAGGTTATGTGATTAGAAGGGAATAAATACAGGCCAAGCATTTCAGATTGGTGCTTGTGCTCAAACTTAGATTTGCAAGGCTCCTGCACAAAGGAATTAAGGATGATGAACATAATGATGGAAAACATTTATTAAATGGGAGGGAGACTGATAATTCCCATAAGCATGGGAATAATCCTGCCCAAGATAAGTGAATGACTCAAACTCCTACTATGGCAAGGCCTGTAGGAGCTTCTTAAAACATGGAGGAAATACCTCAGGTTATCAGAATGAAAGCAAAGAGAAAATCCCCATACTTCTCTCTTATTCTAAAATCTCAGTCTGTGTGTTGCAGGAAAACATGCTTTACAAGTGATTCTTCTGAGACAAATGTTTTACATCTGTTGTCTATGGCTGATGGTCTAAATTACATGAAAGGGAAAAGGAGTAATTCCATCTATTGACTGTGCAGCATTTTATCAGACTCATTGGAACTAAATTCCCCATCTGTGCCTTTCTGTCAAGGTCAGTAATAGCTTTTCCTAAGCTTTTTTCTTTTGGAGAGAACTTGGTTTTTCCAGCAATGTAGGTAACCTTGAGCCAATATACATTTTTAACAAAATTATGGGGTAGTTACTACATTTTTTAAAAGGCATGTTTGTAAGAAGTTAAAAACCTAATTTTTTGAATGAGCAAATCTAACCATCCTTTCTTTGCTTCTGTGTGGAGAGATTATTCCCAGAACACCTTGTGCATTGTGAGACTTTTTAAAATAGACTTTGGTAAAGCTGATAAACCAAAAATGTCACTTAAGAGCCATATTATGAGCTGGAAACACAGCTAACTGGAGCATCGTGTCCCATGTTTACGTTGGAAATAGGATACAGCTCCCTTGTGGAGTACTAGAAAAAACAACTTCAGATTGTCTTGTGCATGAATTTCCCCCAGCTTGAATTCGTCACCCTTAAGAAAATGCAGCAATTGATTTTGATCACCTCCAAAATATCTCCCTGGGGTTAGCATTTAGCCCTGGGTATACTTGTCAATGTTGCATTCACTGCCTCCTTTTAAAGCTCTTCTTATTTTCATCTCTTTGGTGCACTTTCTTCATGCTCCTTTTCCCAGTTTTGAGAACGTTCTGGATCTCCTTGAGGAGTAGGAACTTCTGATGAACTCCAGGAGAACAGAATCTCTGCAGTCACAATGCTGCTCCCCAGCTCCAGCCAGATCTGGCTGCTGCGTTTGCTCATTAGGGCGAGGATGCAAACAGCAGCAGATGCCTGTTGGTGGTAATTAGATGAAAGAGTACTGCAAATGCTGCACTGAGAGGGGAGGTGCTTCCCAGACAGGTTGGAGAGGGATCATTCCTATTTTGAAGGGCTGTTATTAGACTTCCCATAGCCCAGCTTTTCTGACATTTGTTAATTAAGCAAGTGCACCTTCTCTCCTGTGTCCTATTTTCTTTCTCATTCTGACTTGTACGTGTCCCTCATTTTCAGATTTTCATTGCACATGACTCTGTTAGTTGCTAGTTGGTTATGGTTAATCTGCACCCCTGTGTAGGGACAATCATTTGGAAGCACTGGTTTCTTTCTGCCTTGCATTTTGCAGAGTGTGGCCCCGGCTGCCTGCAGACACAGAGTGGAAAGTGGCCTTTATAGCAGCTTAGGCTCTGCTTGCTGTGTTTCAGGGCACTTCAGTGCTGAGCTTATGGGCTGGCTCTGGCTTTTGAGACAGCTCATCTTCTCCTGTGCAAGAAAGAGGTGGAAGGGCGGCTGCACAGAGCAGTGAGGGGCAGAGAGACTGGGAGGAAAAGTTCTTGGTTAAGAAGGATGAGCTGCCTTGTGATAGCTGCTGTGCTGAGCTCAGCACCTCTTTACATCCTCAGGCATGTAAGTCATTCTGGCACGCAGAGGGGCTGTGGGCAAATGAACCTGGAAAGAGAAAGGACATGGTGATCTTGCTTTTTTAGGCCAGTGCTTTGACTGACCTGGTAGCCTTAAAATAGGTGGTTATAAGTGGCAGATAGATTGATAGAGCAGGACTACAGGAAAGGGATGCCACAGACACTGGGGAGCATTAAAAGCATCCTCTTGTGCTTCATCCAAATTGATACTTAATCTGTTGGCAGGTTTGAAGCCTGCTGCATTCCTGTCTCAGGATGAGATGTGAATAGTTTGCATTCAAGATGCAGTAGTTTTTTCAACATAAGCTACAAGTAAGTGCTCTGTTGTGTATTAATATTCACAGTTCTTGGTGCAAACTCCTCTTATGTTTAGTGGCAGTGTACAAAGTTCACTCCATCCCACTGGCTTTGTATTTTCTAATGTCTTTGTGAGGTCCTAAGCTGTGAAGTGGACTTTATCAGCAGCTATGTGTGATTGCACTGCTTCAGTCCCGGTGTGCCAAGCTCTCCTAAAACACGTTTTTGTGTGGTGTTCAATCTGTGCTTTACGTCTTGTGGTCTTGCTGTACAGATAGGCAATTCCTCATCTACATGACCAGTCTTCTGTTTCAGTTTGCCTGTTCCAAATGCCTGGCTGTGCAGGGTGGAAGCCCTCCCCTCCCCTCCCCTCTGTGCTGTCCTGAGGGGACAGCTCACCTGCGACCACCAGTACAGGGCAAGGAGCTGATGTCACCCATGCTGGCAAGTGAAGCTTAGCTGAGGGTGTGAGCAGCACTTCAGCGAAGGTCATGGGAACTCTGGGCACTGAGAGGATACTTCAGCCCCAGGTTTAACTTTTACAAAGGCAGGGATAAACAGAAATGAAAAATTCTGCCCAAAAATCCTGTTACCTGTGTTTCTGTCTGTTTGTGTTGTGTTCATGGGCTCCTCATCTCACAGCACGGGCAGGGCTTCCTGGTGGAGGCTTTTATGTTCTTTATTTTCCTTCAGGTATTGTGCTTGCAGGAGGTGATTTGGATCTGGGGAGCTGTGGCTCCCCGCTAGGCTTCCAACCCAGCTGTGGGTTTTTCAGATCCAAAACCTCCCCTAGGGGATTTCTTAATCCTTACTTTGATGGAGAAGATATTTTGGCTAATTGGCAGGGTTTTTTTGCTTTGGAGTAGTATGAATCCCTTGGATGTGGCTGTGTGAGATAAGACACTTCCTAGGCAGTTCAGTGGAGCCCATTCAGATTTTAGCCAGGCAGAAGAGCCCTCCTTAGCAAATGCAGCAGAAGAACAATATCTCTTTCTTTCCAGGCTAAATGGTGACCCACTCTCAGAGCATATAGGTCTTGTCTTATGAATCCTATGGCCCCTATGAACACTTAGGTTGCTGATATTTTATGCAGTTATATAACTGAGCTGCTATGAAGGCAGCTTGCTTTGGGCTCTTGTCCGAGGGAAAGAAGTACAAATTAGTCGTGAGCCACAGCTCTCAGAAAATCAGTTACATCTTTCAAGGAGACTAATTTAGAAACACTGTTAGGTAATTGATTGCTCTGATGTATTTGATGTAAAGTTAAGTAAATAAAGATGCCAAGCAGGATGGAATATCGTTTTAGAGTGATGGTAATAAAGCAGTCCTGGGGATTCTTTCTGTGTCTAATGCCATACTTAGTTTGCAATACCCTCATATTAGATTCTTGCTTTTTACAATAAGGCATAAGTGCTAGTTATCACAGAGGAGTTAGATCTTGCCACAAATGGGCTTAAGGGAATGTTTTAATGCATCTGTGCCTGTATCCTTGACTGTCTCTCCTGATCCTATAATTCAAAAGCAGATGACAGCTGCAGATGAAACGCATGACACGGCTCATGATGCGCACAGGAATTGAAGAGGAACCTCTGGGAAATGTGCCCCCTTTGCAGAGGAAACATCAGTGTGTACAGATGAGTATGGCACTTAATGAGCTCCCTTAGTCTGCAGGTCAGACCTGACATTAACCAAAGTGACTTGGAATAATTTTGATCGGATGGCTTAAAAGGTCATACGTAAATTGAGTTTTGAGGTTGCAGATGACTTTCTAATGGATTACAAGCTTTTATCATGAAAGCATCAGGTACAATCGGTTTATACTTATGAGGGGCTCTGACTAAGACTGATTAGGTGAAATTAAAAAAAATGGAAAGCCAAGTTGAATTTCTCTTAGGGTTCACAGGGCTTAATTTCTTCTTAGACATTGAGACCCCTTCAGTTTAGGGATTATCTCTAAAGTAAAATAATCACATTCCATTTAGGGCATCTGAAACTAAACTGGATGAAGTACTGGAAAAAACCCTGTCAAGAGCAATCCAGCACTAGTAGTAATATGGACTGAATAACCTCAGACTGTTTGAAAAGGCCATGATTACCATGTCAGCAGAGAGCACGCTGCAGAGTCTGGCATATTGTAATTACTTTGCTCCTAGTGTACAAAAATACTGCAATGCCTCAGGTATGCTCTGATGAAAGCTGCTATGACTGTGCTGTATTTTGTCCCTTGTACCTCATACTAAAATACTTTAACCCTATGTTTAAACCTTCTGGCTACCTCAGGACTGAGCCATTTTATCCAGCTGATAAGGATATGGGAGCTTGTTTTCTCATCTCAGAAAACAAGACTCCTTTTTGCATGTTTGATACCCATCTCATGAAGACATGCATGAACCTTTTTCTTTCTTGCCCAGAATAAAATTAAGGAAAAAGAAGTATTGAGACAGATGCATGTGGTATCAGTGTAGTAAAGGACAAGAAATAAAATGCTGTGGAAGGTTTGCAAAACCTGGGTAATGGTCATAAATAGTTTTTGCAATGTTAATCCCACTGATGCTGATGGCTGGTTAGCTGCCCACATCTTGAAATTGGGTTTGGAGGGACTTGCTGTGATGTGTTTGCAGGCAGTTGTTTTACAGAAGGTCATTCATGAGAACGTGGCTGCTCTTGAAGATACAGTCAATGTGTTCTTACAGGGAAATAAAGTAGCATCAATCGGGGTGAAGAATTGTGTTCTTGAAAGTCAGAACTGAGTCTGGTTTCCTTTGAGGCTATTTTAAATTTGGATTTTCAGATTCCAAGGTTGACAGTCCTTGTTCAGAAGCCTTATTGAGCCCCTAGGTCATTCAGGGCTGGCAGGCAATTTAAAACCACAAATGTTCATTCAGTGTTTAGTCTGAATTGCTGAAATAATTGCCCAATCTATGTACTTAATGTAATTATTCAAATAAGTTTGTTTATTTACTATTTACTGTTCCTGAACCATTTAGATCTCAATTAAAACGATTTTATAATTGGTTTACACTATTAGGTAATGATAAGTGGGGATAGCAATATTTCAATCTAGAGGATATTTGGGTTGTTTAGGAGCAAACAATTTGTCATCTCTCACTTTTTGGAACAAGAACTGATTCATGTTCAATTGACAGCAATTTTCATTTATAATGGTAGGTCATGCTGAAGAGTGTGTGGCAGTATGACTCAAGTTTTTTTAAATGAGATCCATATGGTTGGCTTGTTTTGAAAAATAATATAGGCTAAAACATAAGTCTCTGCTTTTCCCATCTTGCATACACAGAACAGCACTTGTTGGAATGCCTTAAGTTAATTGTTTGAAATCAGAAGTGCAAAAGGTCACATGTTGTAGGGTTTTTTTGTTTATTTCTTATTGGTGATACTGAGAAGAATGAATCAAATGTAGAAAGCAGATTTTCTGTAGAGGCTGAAAATGGCTGCTGAGCCATTCAGCTGCAGATTAATTGGGGTAGTCAGCAAATGTTCTAGGGAGAGCTGTCCATGGGGAGTACTTTTAGGTCAGGCTGGTGGATACTTACTGAAAAACCTAGGGATAATAAAACATAGTTAATGGGGTGATTATTAGGCAGAGGATACAATGAAACTGTAAAAAAAATTAGGATGAAAAAAGCAAACATCTTTATAATAAGCTGTTCAAACTCAGTAGATACCTGGTTTTGACTCAGCAAACTTCTGCTGTCACAGAACTGAAGATCTGAAAAGCTGTCTGGGGCACAGACTGAGAAAGATGATTGGCAGTCTTTGGGTGCCCATCTTTAGAAGACAGATAACTTTTTGTTGGAGTAGATGTTCATGGGAGAAAATTTCCATCTGTAACAAACTATGGGGAATGTTTGGTGTTTCCCCCCTTTCCTGTGGTTTATTTAAAAAAGATGAAAACTTGAACTGTTTATATTCTTTTGTATTTTCTGGCAGCCTCCCAGACCTTGGGAGTGCCGGCCCTGCCTTCCCAGGGCAGGGTGAGGGTCTGGACCCTTGGCATGCTGTGATGTGAAGTATGGGTCTTATCAAGCTAACTGCTTTGGGCTTTTATTTAGGGTTGAAATGTGGAACTGTCTAGTGCATTTCTGTTGCATGTAACTCTTAAAAGCAGGATTTAAAATTTGTTTTCAATTTTCTTTTAAAAATGTAGGTTGTTGCAATAGATATAAAGAATACAGTGGTGCCAGATGCCAGAACCTGGCTATAGGCAAAAACGTGTGCTGGTCTGACCTTCGTGTGCAGGATTCATTTATCACTTCAGTGGAAGGGCTGGAGCCAGGTCATTTATTGGATCCTTCAGACATTCATCTCACTGTAGGATGTGCAAGTCATATCAAATGTTACTGGATTGCAGGTCCCATAAGAATTGGTCGTAACCTGCATATGGCATGAAACTCCAAATGCCTTGTTGAGCTGACAAGAAGGGAGAGAGGAAACAGCAGAGTGGCAAACAAAGGTTGAACAGAGACAGCGAGCAAAACCTGCGAGTTTGTGCAGGTGCTCCCCTGCTGGGCTCCATGTCCACTCCATGTTTTCAGGGATGGACACAACAGAGCATGTGGAGCCCTTCTGAAGCTGTGGTGCTGCCCATCTCCTGCTGTAGGAGTGTCCTCTGAGAAAGAGAGCACAGAAACAGCAGTGATTTAATGGAATGGTTAGAAAGATTGACAAGCTGAGTTTCTGTCACCTTAGAGTCCCCTCTCTTCCAGGCTTCAGTTTGTCCATCCATTGCCCTATGTTAGTCAGGCAAGATCCAGGGTCTGTTCAACTGGACTCTGTGGAAATTGAAATCTGTGTTTATTAACCCAGAACAGCTGAAACAGACTGATAAGTCCAATAAAGCCTGCAACTTAATTTGATGACAGTGAGCAGTGAAAAACAGTTTCACTTTAATTACAAACGAAAGAAACATATGTATTTCTGGTTTTTGAATAATGTAAAACAGTTTCCAGATTTTCTGTGGCTTGAAATACTAAAATGAAGATGTGTTCAGTGGAAGCTTTCACAAATGTGACACAATGTGGAAACTTGGAATATTTTATGCATATAACAAGGCTGTTTTGTTTTATATGGAAAAAGTACTCACTGCTTCTGCAGTGGCAGTTTATATTCCTGCAAGACTGCAGTCTAGATGAAGAGTCACAGTTTTCCTTGCAAGTGGAAGTAGGGGCTTAAATTGCTGCTCCATCTTACTTGTATTACTCTTACATTTCATTTATTTGTAATACCACATGTAGTGATTTAGGCACAGTGCAGATCTATCAAGCACTTTAATTAAGAATGGGGAGTCTAATCTATTAAGAATTCCAATAAAGCTTCCTTGATATTTATGGTCTATCTATATGTAATGAGCAGAGAGGGATGAGCAAGTCCTGATTTGGTCACTGGGCAGTTCAGTTGTTTTCCCTCCTTCATTGAGGATCCTCTGCATGCTCAGGGTGTTTGTCTGCTGAGCCTGGAGGAGTCAGGGAGAACGGGCCATTCCTCCCTGGAAAATAGGCAGGGCTCAAGCTCCTTTTATGGCTCTGCCCCTCTCAGAGCTGGGCTGGGGAGCTGAAGTGAATTCCTGCTGAAGGGCTGGCTGATTTTTCTGCCTGGAAAGGTGAGGGATAGGTTAATGCCAATGTTAATCCTTAGAAGGAGGGATGTGCTTCTACAAGCAAAGTCTGCCTTGTGCTGTCCTGAGGTTGTGCAACCAGGCTGTCTCTGTAGTGCATTTGCTAAGATTTTAAAGGATGCTGTTTCCCTTCTAAAATACAATTATCCAAAAAAACTGATACGAGGAAGAGGGACCCATACTGCCTTTGCAGGAATGACTCACTGACCCTTACGAAGCTTAATGTTCTATGCTGTCTCTCAACAACTGGATTTAGTATTAACTGAGAGAGAATGTGATCTCCAATTTGCTGTGTTTTTACCAAGACTGAGGAGTGAAGTGGCACTGATTTACGGTGGTGAGTTGTGCAGAGAAATCCTGTGCTCTGTATAAAACAGTGCTCTGTGTGCAGAGAAAGTGCACATGGTCTAATCCCTCTAAACAAGGCAGTGGTCTAAACATCTGTTAGGACAGTTAAGAGCCAAAACTGATGGAAGCATTTTGGACCTGGAAGTTGTGTGCTGGAGGTTTCCATCAAGAGGTGGAGAAAGACAATCCTCCCTTGAAACACTAGTTACTTTCTCCTTCAGTTCCAAAGTGCTATCTGCTGAAGACACTGCCACCAGCAAAAATGCTGCAGCATTTCTCTCTCCTATAACTGATTTTTGAGTTCTCTCAAATAACGGTTCCCCTTTAATGTTAGAGCATCTCCTTTCTGTTTGGTTTTTCTTTTTTTTCCCCCTCTAGCTGTGCAGTGGATTGCACAGATGGCCTAGCATAAGGAAGAAGGAAAATAAGGATGACGCTTTTTGATGGATTTATTTGTATACAAGTCCCAGTGGACCTAAGTATTAAATAGCTTCCGTTTTTTAAAGTTGGCATGAGTGTATAGAAGACTGGGCACACGTCACTAAAGCCTGGATTGTTTTATTTTAGTAGATAAAGTGGATTTTAGTCTTAGAGTAGATTTTTAGTAGAAGCTTGTAAATGACCGAGCTTGTGTTTCTGAACAGTATAACATAGTGGGGGAGGAACACAAATGGTGACTGAAAGGAAATAATATTTTAGAAGAAACTTTGAAGCTGTTGTTGGGACTAGCAGATACAAATTGCCTCTACCTATTAGTATTTTCATGCAGAATCATCTAAACGGATGATATTAAGTACAACTGGATATAAAACGTGCTTGTCTGTCTTGTGAGACAGTGATGAAAGTTGATGTGCCAGAGCCCTGTTGGTCAATACCTGCTGAAAAGCTGTTTTCCACTAATCCTCCATTAAAAGCTTTGGCTGCCTGCTAAATGTGAGAAGGAAGAGGTTAAAGAGCTCACCTCTGTAATAACATATGTTACTGCACTTTGATTTTTCATTTCTTTTTTCCTTCCATCAGTGACAACTGCTCAGTTATCTTGGGGAGAGGGAGAGGTATTTCAATGCAATCACTGTTTATATACATTGTAATGCGAAGGAGTCTTGCCTGAAAACTCAGCTGAAAGCAGGAAGTTTGCATGCAAAGCATTGATGATCTCTGAACCTTTAAATGTAAAGGGCTAGTCAATATTTTTGACATTGTTAGGGTTGATGAATAACCCCTGCTTATGAGTGGCAGTGCTTAGGATGCTGTGGAGTTATGGCTATAGGCAGAAAAGGCACGTGTTAGCCAAGTGTGAACACTCTGGGACTCCACTTCAGGCATTTCAGCTTCCTCCTTCAGCTACTGGAGAGGAGGAGGAAATGATCCCTCTTTCCTCTGCTCTTGCTCATAGACCTTGGAGACTCCATCCATAGTTAGTTATTGTGTATTTGAGTTATTTCTGGCTCATTGTACAGTTACATAAATGCTTGTGCTGGGAGAGTGCAGGGGGTGGAATATTCTGCTGGAGAGCTGGAGCAAAGCAGAGATACTTTGTTTCTTCCCTCCTGACAGCCCTGCTGGTTTCAGTGGGAGTGGGTTTAGGGTTTGGGAGAACACTTTTCCTACTTTTCATTTTCCAGCGTTCTGTGCCCGCCCTCAACTAATGCTCTGTGTTCTCACAAACTGATGGGGTTCTTGTTTATTTCTGTGTGTCTTGTCCCCCTGTGGGGTTGCTGGATTGAACTGTAGACATTTCAATTTTACTCTATTGACAAGGTGATAGCAGTGCTTGGAGATACCAGAGATTCCAGCAGTTTCTGGAAGAATCCCCACATTTGATCTAATTTGAAAACTGCCTCTTACCCACCCAAAATTATTGACTCACATTTTGCAGGCAGAGTTTAAATTTTGCAGGAATAAAAAAAAAAAAAAAGTGGGCTTGCCAAAGGAAAACCTCCCAAATATAGATTATTGAGAAGGTGGGTTTTGTTTGACTGGGGCTTTTTTATGCCAAAGGAATGGTTCTGTTCAAGGGGAGCTTTCTTGAACACTTGCCTGTCTTTGTAGTGCACTTGTGTGTTTTTCAGTGAGATATATTTGCAGTTTAACCACAAACTGTTCCTTGGCAGTGAGAGCTACAGTAATTGAAATCACCCGTCAATAACTCTATTGATTGGCTTTGTCTTTCTGGGCATCTTCATGAACTGAAGCATGACAACATGATCTAGTGGTGCCTAAAGATAGAAAATGATTTGTTCAGAACTGCAAATACTGATAACCTCTAGAGATGTGCTTGGTTATTGTCAAGTTGTTCTATGCATGTATGAGCATGTAGGGAACAAGGTTTTTTTATAGCAACTACAGCACTCTCTCATATTCTCCTAGTTCAAGACAAGTATACAGAGAAATCTGGAGGCAGTGATAGGCTTGCCTTCCAGTTGCAGAAAAATGGTCTGATTTGGAGGAGGGAGAATGAAAAGTCACCATGAAAAATGAACAGGTGGTACAGTATAGTATGTGTGGGAAATTAAGTTCTTTGAGCACAAAAGGGCAGGTTTGAATTGCCTGGCGACTCCCAGATGAAATGGAATTGGTCCCACAGCTTTGCAAATGGATCAATATCTTTGAGAACCAAGGCAAAGAGGTTGGTCAGCCCTTTAAGAAATGGGGAATAAGCAGCCTGGTGTTGGTGGGACTGAAGGTGGACTGAGCAAGAGGCAAACAAACAGGCCCAGTTCTGGGAAAGAGCCCGTGAGAATTAAGGTGGCTTTTGTGATCACCTAATAATGAACTGTTAAATAAACCTTGCAGGACATTAAAGGATGGAAAATAGTTGTAAAGGACGTGCTGGCTTTTTCTTAAAAGTACATTCTATTCAAGCTTTAAGAGTGAATCATGTATAAAAATATATTTATATTTAACTGAACCTTCTCTTTATATATGTTTCCACATATATGCATCTCACATACTGGTAAGTGGGATCTGTATATCTGCATATATACATGATATTGTTTGAAATCACAGCAACAAAAGATTTAATAAAAGTAATGTTGAAGGTGTGATTTGCTACTTAAAAAACCCTTCTGTCCTGGTAACTGCTTTTTTCAAGTTGAAAAGGGTAGGGTTTTTTTTTTTAATAGAACATCTCAAATAAGAATGATCATTTTACACAGCTAAAGGTATAAATGTATGCTCAAACCTTCACTAGTAATTAGCTCATTATCAGACGGCTAACTTGCCTGGGGACCTGAGACACAGAACTGCCATAATTGCCTTGTGATACAGAGATGGCTGTTTGTTTTTACACAACTTACCTTCAGTGTTGTTGAAAATAGATTACAGTTCCATTTCCAAAGAGAGCACGGTGGAAAGAGCAGAGAAATCAGCCAGTATGGGACTTTATGAACAGATAAAAAATGCTCAGATCAAAGACTTGTGCTCGAAATACTGTTTGTTTTTATTCACTACCATGGTCACAATGCAGGGTGGTGGCAGGGAAAATGCAGAATTGCAGCAGTGTTTGCATTCCATGCAAGCAGTTGAAGTGCTCAGGGCTGCAGAGCTGCAGTCTGGGGCCATTATATTTTACTGAGAGATGCTGAGCAGAGCCCTGGTGCAGAGCCCTGGTGAAATGATTCAAATTCTCACATGGTGGTTAATATGCTTCTTATCAGCATCCTTATTTGAGATTCATGACTGTACATCACAGAAGGCTGCGTCGTGATTAAACCCACTGCACTGGTTTCTCTGTGCATCAAACAGGTGGAGACAAAAAGTCCTGCCTTTTAGGGATAGCTGGCTGGAAAACATAGCTGGCACAGGGATGAGGTTGAAGAGTCAAACCCTTGGTTGATCTGAGCAGGCACAGAATTAGATTGTAGTCCTGGAAAAAGTTGAGTAGATTGTTAGCATGGCTGAGTGCCAGACTTTCTTCTTGTTTCAAAAACCATGGTGAAGTTGGAAACATGAGTGAAATGTTAAGACTTGTTAATAAAATCTCATTCTGTCAGCCAGTATGTAGCTGGTATTTCCCTTCTGGAATCAGAATGAATGGGTGAATGGTTATTAATATGTAATGAGATCTTATGGGAACAATAGCATTGCAAGCAAAGGAAAAGAGGGATTTAGAGAAGGGAATCATTCATGTGAAAGTTAGGCTTGCCATGCTGGCATGTCAGTGCTAGTAGGGCACGGTCCTGAAGGCTTGGTGCCAGTGTTTTAAAAGCTAACAACAGCAGGATGCTTGAACCATGAAAGCAGGCGCCCTCCTGACACTGTGCTGTATCAACTCTCTTGTTCCACTTCCCTGCCTTTTACCATGTTTTCCTCTCTCCACTAAAAACTGCTGGAGGCACAGGTCATGCCTTTTATTTGTCTATAAAGTGCTGCCACTTGTGAGGAACATATTTTGTTGGTTGCTAGAGGAACACGAGTATTGGTAACAGACCCTTGCATATAAAATTCCTTAAGTCTCTATAAAAATGCATTTTTCCCAATCTGTGTGGGAGCCTGTAACTCCTGGTTTTCTAAAAACTGAAGGTGTGCACTAGAGAGAGGCTTGTTCTGTACTCAGACCGAGCTGTGTCCTGCTGGCTGCCTGGGCTGAGCTGGGTGGCCATGCAGTCTGACCCATTCACTGGCCTGGTGCTGTGGCACATGGCAGAGCAACCCGAATAGAGCTTGTGTTCCTCCTGGGCAAGGGAAGTGCTAGAAAACCTCTTCCCTCCAAGGGGTATCCTTTTTTCAGTGACTACACAGTGTTCAGTGCAGGCTTTGTTATATTGTGCTTTTTATTGAACAGCTTGGTGGCTGGGCTCGAACACCAAAGAATTTTGAGGTTGGTAATTTCTGTTGGAGCTCACCCTTACTATAGCAACATGCACCTTGCACAAATAAGCATATATTGTGGCTTTGTGTATTGGAAGATGGAGAATGGATGTATTTTTAATATAATTTAACACAGTGTTTTCCAAGCTTTTATTACCGAAGGACTGTATTGTGATGGAATACAAACCTACTGTTCCCAGACTTAAAATTATATTGCCTCTTATTAGCTAGGTATTAAGCCTTGGAAATAAACTGCATAGGTTTATTTTTTATTTGGCCAGCCTTGCTCAGATGATTTTGCCATAAAGCTTTTCTGGTGCTATTTGCAGGCTGTGTGAAATTAGTTTCCCAAACGACTTCTGTTGATCCATTATGGACACAAATAGACAGCTAATATGTATATATAGGAGAAAATGTTCAAGGTACTCTTTGGCCTCTTGCAATAGATCTCTGCAATACTTGTGTGATATCTGATTCTTCCAGCACCTTTGTGGGTGTCTGCCCCATTCCCCACCTGTAAGGTGGCGTTTCCCTTGCAAGGCTGAACCCCTCTGTGTGACAGAAAGGGCACTGGAGGCTCAGCTCAGCTGCAGCTGCTATAAATCCATGCTCAAATAGGAAGGGTATACAACTGGTACAGATGCTCATAAAGAAGTTATTATTTTGATATAGCTCTCAGATTTCAACTTCCCTGCCCTCCATCCTTTGATGAGTTACTTCTCAAGTTTGTGTGAGATTCCAGGGTAATTTCTACTTCTAAGATCAAAAGGCTTTTCACGGTTCTACAGGTGAAACTATGACGGATTTCAGATATTTCAGAAGAGCTTTATGGAATGGAATTTCAAGAGCTGCATCATAAATAGAGCTGAACAAAACAAATAAAAAGGTGGTAGGCTGGCACTTCAGTGCTCAAGTGTGTGTCTCACACCCAAACCAGCCAATGAACAGATTCAAGAATTAAAATGCACCATGTATACTCAGAAGCAGAGGAAATACAGATTCATAGCTGTGTAATGAGGACTGCTTCTTGTAAACAAAGTGGCATGAGGGCATAGATGCTAATTAAGCATGCAAATTGAATTTGCAAGGATTTCTGAGCAGGGAAGACATCTAAAAACAGGCTTGATTTTTCTAGAGGATAGCATGAATGACTTGCTTTTATTGCTTATCAGGATGCCTCTAGAAGCTTAGATTTAGTAGTGTTCAGAGGGACACAGTGATAGGCTCTTAGTCCTTTCAGAAATGGCAGATCTGTCCTCCTGGCTTGGAAGTTTAAAAAAAAATTAAAAAGAATATTTGAAAAACTGTTTAAACTTTTAAAAATGTAAATGAAACATTTATGACTTCGTGGGTGATTGACCTTTTAGCTCTCTCACTCTGATCAGTGCTTTGCTAGTCTGTTAAAGGATTTTTTTCTCAGCTGAGAGTTACCTGCGTGAAGCTGTAATTGTGAGTTTTAACTAGAGCGAGGTTTGCTGACACACCTTCCCACGGGTTAAAGAAATCACAGCATTTTAGAACTTTCCGGAGGCTGGCGCAGCTGGGAGAGTCTGAGCACAGTGATCTGTCACTGTCATTATCTTCCCATTCACAGAGCTGTGAGAGGGCTATTAATCATCCAGCCCGAGGCCTGGGAGCGTGTGGAAATGCACAGAATTGCCATCACTTCTGAACAGTCAACACGGCAGGATCGCATAGTTGCTGCCTCCTTTAGGTCTGAAATTCTGACAGATTCATCAAAATCTCTGTGAGCACCCCTTTTCCCTTCTGGGCGGGTGTCAGAGCTGCCACCTTATCTCCCTTGGAGAAGGCAACAATGAGTTTCTTGCTGAATCCCCTACAGGAGCAGTTGCCGTGGCACAGGAGTTGGTTTTGGCAGGAGGGACTGGAGGGTGTTTGGATTTGTTGTAGGTGCGGGCACTGAGGCGGTGGTGGTGAGGAAGGAATGAGGAAAGGAACCACTGAGGTGGGATGGAAGCTGGTGCTGGGGGTGAATGTGCCAGTTGATCTTCGGCATGAATTCCGGTGATCCGAGTACTTAAGGCTGGAGTTAAAGTTCGCTAAGGTCGAGTTTTGAAAAGACGGGTGAGATTTTGTGTTTCTTGCTAAATGTTCTGTGGTTCTAAGCTTTAGGATACAGGTTGAATGAGAAGAAGGGTTGTGCTAAACTTTGCTATGAAGTCAGCCACAATTAGTGGTTTGTGCATTTATTGCATTGGTGTTATTGTTAGGGTTTGGATAAACCCTCTATTACAATCACATCTGCAGACTTTCCGCACAGACAAAAGGAAGATGTTACTGTCTTCCATAAGTACAACTACTTATTTGCAAGCACTGCTCTTTCCTTTTTTCTTCCTACATTCCCCTGTAGCAATTTCCAAATAGTTCTCCAGTAGCCTCAGGGTAAAACGTTGCCTCCACCAGTGTCAGTGTGGAATCTGCCACTGATTCCAATGGGATCATTATTTCCTTCTGTTTTGGGAGGAATACTTGCCTGAGTGAATGCTGCAGGATTTAGTCCAGCAAGAGCTAGTGCTCTCTTGTCAGCAGCACAGCCCCTCCCCTTACCAAATTTCCATAATAACTTGGAGACAGCAAGGCTCTTTTAGGATTTTTTTCCTTTCCTATTAAATCTGTCCATGATGGATGCCTAGTGGAAGCTGAACATTACCTCTGCAAACAATCTCTGCAGTAATTGCAGAATTTAATGGCTTTACATTCCCCAAACAGGCTGTGTGTACAACAGGCAGTGCTGCCAGCCCAGAATTTGTTGGTATTCTGCTTTCTGTGGATCTAAATTCCAGTTCTCTTCACTCTTCCCAGTTAAAAGCTTCTCTTTGGATAAAGGAGCAGCTGATCAAAAAGGGCAGTTCTAGTCAACAGTCTTATTAATAATGACAACCCTAAAATCACCATCATTTCCATATGGTTTCAGTGACTTCACACACTGGCATTCAATAAACATTCTTACACCTGAGTAGTCAGAAAAATATTGATTATCTCCTCTACTTCATTTTGTCTTTTATAATCTAGGAAATAATAGTGAAATTATATGACTTCCCTGCACCAAAGCAGGATCCAGAACTCATATTTTCACCTTCCGTATTGCTCAAGCTCCTTCCAATCTAGTTACACACAGCTGTTTCCCTCATTTAAGTAATCTCTTGCAGTATCTTAAAAAGATACAGATTTAGGTGAAATATAATGCAGGAACACCTACAATAACCATTTCCGTCAGTACTGACACCAGGTGAAGAAATTCTATAAAGCAGTCACAAGCCTGGTATTTGCAACACTGTGAGGGAATTTCAGTCCTTCAAATGGTTCATGTGTTCAGAGTTTGTCTGCTAAATTTATTAGGAAAATGTTAATCACTGTTGGTTGTAATTCAAACAGACAATTCAAGTCAGATCTACACCAGCCCCAGAAGACTGCTCAAATTTATAATTTGTACAAAAGGCTGGAAATTTTAATTATTATGACAAAGACCTTCCCAAGCTGAGCATGACATGTCATTCCAATACCTCTGGCATTTTACAATCATTCCCATTTTTAAACTATGTAACTCTGTTTCTGTGGTCTCCAACATGCTTGTCTTGTAAGAAGCCAGGTGCAATAGTCAGATGTGCCAATACCTCATCTTACGTATGAGAATCAGACATCACTCAGGCATTATAAATTTCAAAATCCACAACCCTCTTTAAAAACAAACCCAAAACATACACATAGTAGGAGAGCAGAGTATCTTCAGGAAGACACCATACCCCCCAGCTTAACAAGACAAACTTGTGAATGTAACAGCTGAGCCACTCTGTGGAAAAGGACTCACAGTCAAAGAAAAGCTCAGAAAGAAGCATCAATTCACACCATGCTGTGTTAACGTGCTCCCCAAATCCTAGACTGGTTTAATAGGGGAATAAATGCTATTGAATGTTTTATAGAACAAAAGGACCTCCCAAAGCTTCCTTTTCAAAAATTCTGACTGCCAATTACTGTTTTGGAGACTAATGATGAGCAGAAATGTTAGTGCTTCTCTGGAATTAACGGGCAGGCATTACAGAAAGGCACTGGGTGCTGTGTGCACAGGGATGGATACCTAACACCCTCCACCACACAAAGCTGAAGCCTCTTTGAGAAACACCTACCCATAGCTCTCTTTCCCCTGTTACTTCATGCTGATCTTCAAACGCTGCTGGATGAACAGGAGATGTTCATTTGCTGGTGGCACCTCAGCGGTGGCAGAGGAGTATAAAGGCTCCTGTTGGAGCTCACTCTGCCCAGCCGACTCTCCAACAGTGAAATCCAGCATTAGAAAAATGTTAGAAAAATGTTCTTCTGCCTTGGCTGTGACAAGAGCAGACACTCCTTTGGTTCTTTCATCTCGCCTAAGACAAAAATTGTAACATGTCAACCAAAAATCCTGTGAAAGAAGATTTGCAGGCAAGAGAATAGAATAGATTGCTTCTTCATGAAAGACGTGAAGTAATCCAATTTACCTCTCTGCAGTCACGATCCAGTCTGCTGTACCAACACACGTACACACCCAGCTTCCCTGCTCTGCTGTTGCTGTACAGACCAGCTTGAATATACAAAAGAGCCCATGTGTCTGAACAGAAACCTTTGGCACTATATTTGCACTCTGCAGGAGCACGTGAACTTTCAACTCTGCAGCTGGAATGAGCCAGAGAGTCTCAGGCTTCACACATTTTGTGAAGATAAGTTGTGATAATCTTTCTGCATTTTCAGCCAGCACTTGCATATCCCTTCACAATGAAGGTGCCAAAAGGCATGGCTCAGAGCCAGAGGAAAAACTGCCATCATTCTTAGCAGTTTTCAGATTCAGTGCATAGATTTTGTTACATTATAAAGAAGGTGCCAAAGGCTCTATAGAGACAAAGTCCCCCTTATTCTGCACTGTGCTGTGTATCATGCTGTAAGACTGGAATGCTGAACGGCCATTTCACATATTTACATTGTAGAACAGACCAGGGTCTTGAATCTTGCAAAACCCCTTAGTGTGAGGGAAAGAAGGGAAAGAAAACTGTTGTTCAACCTCAAGTGAGACAAATGGTGTCCCTCCCTGCAGGAAAACGCATAGGCATGTGCATGGGCAGGTTTCACTACAGCTGAGCTCAAGGAGGGTTTCTCATCATCTGTGAGTTTCAGAACAACTTCCTGAGCACCCTGAGGAAGCGTGGGTGCTGCAGCTGAGTTCACCAAAAAACAGAGAATTCCCCAAATTCTCTGAGGGAAGGAGACTGGAAATCCCAGCTCATCGGATTGGTAAGGCATTTTTGAAACACTTGCCAAAACTATATGTTTCTAGTATTCTGAGCTTACTTAATTTGCAGCAAATCAACATGATTTTTTCCAAACAACTGGAGAAGGAGACTACTTGTCGCCGAAGGATGGTTTCTGAAAGACATAAAAGAGTAGAGAAAGGTCCACCTTTTCTGTTTCTAAAACCTTCCAAAACGATGGATATTGAGCACCTTAGATGTTCAAGAAAGTAAGGGCCTTCAAAGCAGACATTGGTCACATGGTACTTGCTGGAAATAAGACACCATGTACACACAAATATCATATCTACATAAGCAGAGCACAAATCATTGTGCAATAATGCTAAAAAGATCTGCTGTGTTAAAAAAACCCAAGATGAGTAATACTTCCAATACTGGTATAAAAGCAGTCCACAGTATTGTACTTAACCACATTCATTAAGGCTCCGAGGTGTTTTTCAAGCTTTCATAAAAGCAAAATTAACGGATACTGCTAAAATAGTGTGATTTGGTTTTTATAATAATAGCTAAAAGGCCTTGTAAAACACAAGAGCAAGCAGCAATGAGGCAGGGAGCTAGAAAGCTCAGGCTTTCTTTTACACTCAATTAAATAGTTAATCGTGTCATGTGCTCGCTTTTTAATCACTTTAAACCAATACAGCTGTAGGATAAGTAATAAATTTGTTTTCATGAGAAAGCTTCTTGCTAGGAATGAGAACTGTTTATGAAAAAGTAATTTATAGCAAAAAGTTGTATATGAAATGTAGAGCTTCGTGCATAACAGGCTGTATGAACAACAATTCAAAACTGACAGAAACATCAATATGCTGAAGTTTAATATTAATTCCTCATACTTGTGGGACCTTTAAACTACAGTTTTTAAATTTTATACTGCATGTTCCACTCTTATATAGAAGTTTATATTTGTTCAGATCTTCTAGAACTGGTGAAATACTGTTCATAATGTGCAATGAACAATGAGATTGGTGTGGTTTAAAAAACGGGACTTCATTACGGGCTCTGTTGCTTTTCCATTAAATAGGTGAAAGAAAACCCAGAGGAAAACGAATCATATAATTTACATGACTTTCATGCACTCTTCTCCTAATCCTAAGCCTTACCCCAGCTGTCTCTGTACAGTGCACAGCTCAAACCCAGCATAAGGTCTGTGCACAAGCAAAGTGCACCGCTGCCAGCAGCACCCCCAACCCATAGAAGTTTCTCCAGAATCACAAACTTCACCTCATTTCTTTTATGACATCTTTTCTCTTAGTTGAATCTTTCCTTCTGTATAGGTGCCACCGGCTTAAATTCACTCCAAATGTGCTTTATAATACTCCAGGGTTTACTTGTATTAATTGCAGCACATTTATTGCCCTGCAAGAGCTCTTATAAAGCTACTGTTTTGTGCAGGCCAACAGGCTAGAATAATTTCCCAGTGCTCTCACTTTTCCTTTAGTTTAGTTTATTTCAAGTGCAGCTTTTCTCTGGAAAATGTCTCTGTCCAAATGACATGGTAGCATACCAGGACTGTGTCCTTGCTGCCAGCTGGATTCAAATACACTGTACAGACAGGTCACCTGCAACCTCTGCAAAATTCTAAGTCAGATCAGCCTCATGTAATTCTTTTGATAAAAGTCGTTCTTTGTACAGCTTTTTTCTGTCATCTGGAGGGATAAAATGCTGTATTATGTGACTGTCCTTCCAGTAGCAGCAGTCTGTATTGCTGTGTCCTTTTTTAGGACTGACAACACGGGGAGTTAATTTTCTGGAGATACTTGGCACCTTGCACTATTGGCTTCTTTGGCTTGTGTCCCATAACAGGATTTTTTTACCTCTTGCACAGGACAAACTGTATATTTTGGCTGTTTACCTTTAGGGATAGAGCTACCACTTGTGCAGATCCCTCTAGGTCATCTGGCAGCCTGTTTATACAGCTGGGACCACAAAGAGCAGCGGATTGCCTTCAAAAGGATGGCGGAATGAAAACAGATACTCCCAAAGGCTGCAGTCTGTTTTTCTTTGCTGGAAGAAAGGGGCAGTTTTCTGCATTTCGTGACACCAGGTTATGCCTGGAGTCGTGTTCCTAACGCTTGTTCTCGCCTGCCCCACAGGGCTCAGCAGTGACCCCATGCATTTCATACAACTTGACAAAGACCCAGATCAGTCCTTTTTTTTCCACAGATGTCTTGTTCCCTCGTCAGTGTCACGTACATCACACTCTTCCTGGTAAAACTGACTAAACTCTTGATTTTCATGGGAATATGATAGACCCAGATGAGTGAAGTCCTTGTTCAAGTCTCATGCAACAGAACTCCAGGTATCTGGACCACTCCCATCATCCTGAATATGATCTCTGAAATGAGGAAGGCTGTTGTCACGCATATATTTTTGAAAATTGACATTTTGGTACAACTTTTTTTTTTTTTAATCAGCAAGAAACAACCATCCCAGTAAATTCAAATGTATGAGAATTAGTGGGTGATGCTGAGGGAGGCTGGGGCTCCACCCTGAGGAGGTGAAGGTGGTCCTGCCTGCACAGGGTCAGGCAGTAACTGAGCTGTAAACAGAACCCACTGCTTGTGTCAGTAGGAGTTTCTGTTTTAAGTGTAAGGGTTCTGCTTATGGAAATGAAATAGTCTTCTAAAAACCTGCTTCAAGAACTATTTGGTGGAGAGCCTTGCTCTTTCAGCTGTTGAATACAGTGTTGTAGAGCTCGGCCTGGTTGGCTTAGATTTTCTTTAAACTTCTTGTTTAGAAGGGTTATTGTGCACTGTTAAATTCTGCAGGATTTTTCCCTTATGGGAGGATGGCAAGTTTTGATCCAGCCTTCATTAAAAGGAAGCATTTTAGTTCATGGCTTGGAACTGCTTTAGAATTTTTATAGAAATAAAAGGGTATAAACAGCATGCAACTGAAATTAAAAGCCATGGAGGGACAGTTTCAACCAATGTATTTTCCTGAACATATTTGGAAAACAGAGCGACAGGATCTGTGAATTTATAAATACAAAGCAATATAAAAAGAACCTTGAACTTTCAATCAAAGAGGCATGTAATTAAATTTCTCCCTGCTCCATAATTTTCTATTGTGTCCTTGTTACCTTTTTTGTCATATCTATTTGCAGCTTCACAAATCCAAAATATCTTAATTTGTATAAAACAAAAGCCTATTCATGCTTGTACTATTCATGTGGTTTAATTGGTTTACAAAATACAAATGTTCTTTGAAAGAAACTGGTTTGATTTCAAGAGGCTGGTAGCTGTCCATCATATGTGGTCCTTCTGCTCACAAAAGGCAAAGGAACAGAACTAGAGATAAATAGGTTTGCTTCAGCCTGCTTTGGTTTTGCTCCTGTTTGGGCTGAACTCTCGCTGTTGCTCAGTGAATGCAGCAGGAAAATATTAGAGTTGTAGCTTCTTGCACAAACAAAAATAGTTTTCCTCATGTGAAGTTTAAATGGAGAACTGAAAATACTTTTCAAATGCTCCACTTTCCCATTCTGAATAATGCCAGCAAATATCAGACTGCAAAATTCATTATTGTCCTTGGAACACCTGGGGAGAGGGTATTATGTGCTAGAGGTAATAGTGGTGCATGGCAGTGTCAGGGCTAGAGATTCCAGATTAGTTTGATATCCTTTCTCCCAGTCTGCTCCCAGATGAACAGTTCCTTCTTGGGATACCTGGAAAAGGGAGGAAGGGGATGCAGCCCTGCAAGGTTTTCCATCGAAGGAGGGAAGTTTCCATCTTGCAGTAGCTGTACAATAAGGCACTACAGCACAGGCTAAACATCTCAGCGTGCAGGATGTCTGGTATAATTCAATACAAAAGAAGGAGTTAATTTAAAAAACTGTCAGTCAGCTCATTAAATTGATCCATGTGTATATCTGGAGAATTATCTATTCTCAGGAAGAACTGCATTTTATGGTATGACTAGTCACTAGTTTATTTACATTTTTTTGTATGTTCCCTAATGCAACCATGCAGCTGAATAATATTCACGCTGTCTTTGGGGCCCATCTGAGTGTGGGGGAATATATGCAGGGTATTTCAGAGATGCTGCCTGCCACTGGGGCATCTTCAGTGGTGTCAGCCCCTCATCTCTGTGCTTTCTTGGGACCATACCCAGCATCCACAGGCTAAACTCTGAAAGGGAGACGCACTGAGCTGTCAGTCAGGTCTCTCTAGCTGTCAGTACAGTTTATGTGTAAGCACAGACCAAAGGGCACAAGAAGATGCATAACTGACAAAGTAAATCAAATCATGGTTGACAACAGGTTGCAGATGCAGGAGAGAACTGACAATGGATGGGCAATGGAATTATGATGCAGAGGGAAGTCTCTGAAGGATATGGAGATCATAAAAATGGAAAATATGGGTTACTGGCAGCAGTAATCTAAACCCACAGTGTGTTACCTCAGTGGGAAAGTATTTGCATGTCAAAAGAGAGCTTTATGCACAGCCTAATGTGGTGCTAATAGGAAAAAAGAAAAATCTGTTTGCATTGTCATTTGTTGCTCTGCATATCCCTGAGTTCTGAGGCTACTTTAAAGAAAATATTAACTCTACTGAACTGCAGATTAATTAGTCAAGCTAATGAATAATTCAAACCTTGAATTTACCCAAAGCATCTATTTTCAGTTTATCTGCTTTGCTAATGGGAAAAGAGAAGACCAGCACCTTGTTGCAATTTTTTTAGAAGCAAAAACCTCGGTTTATGCTTTGCTAAAATGATCTGGATCAGGAGTGCACAGTAACAGGTTTAGCAACCTGCTGAATAGGCAACTGTTAACCATGGAGTGCTTTTGTTGTATGAGAGATTCGTTAGCTGAATGTTGTTCCAGGTGCTTATCTTTTGACTTCCACAGATACAAAAAGGTGTAACAACAATTACTTTTTACTTTTGATTTGCCATGTGGAGCATCTTTCTTCACTTTTTCTGTACAAAGCAGAAATCAGCCTTGAGTCTGTGATCAGTGTAGATTATAGAGGTATTTTACAGTGATGGAAGTAGAGTTGCTTACTGGATGTTTACTGATGGTAGGAAGAGTTGATCACATCCAGTCATTTGTCTGAGTGTCATAAGTCCTGTGTTTTCTATGGGAACACTGGAAGGGAGCAGGTCTGTGCCCAGCCCTGGGATGCTGAGAAACCTCTGCATTATGCAGCCGCTGTCACCTCCTGGTCATCTCTAAGCCCTTTGTGTCCCTTCTCCCTTTGTACCCTGCTAGCTCACATGAGCAGGCTCAGGGCTTGTTCCCCCCGACCTTGGGACAGGTGCCTGCTCTTTCACCAGCACACTGCAGTGGCTGTGAAGAAAGGCCTCTAGCAGGGCTGTGTTCTTGTGGTTGTGAGCGAGGCTGCTGTGCCTTTGGGGGAGAAATGGGCCGACTTGGTAGGAAAAAGATCAGATTTGGCTCAAATAATGTGACTGCTGAAGAGGAGCCAATGCCATGTCCAGGACTTTGTTGAGCCAGGAGGTTTTGATAACCAGAACCCCTGGTACTCTGGGTGAAATTACTTTCTGAGAGAGGTCATGAGTGATTCGTGTAATCAGAAGGTGCTGTTCCTGGACTGCTTCCATGCTATCTTGTCTGCCAAATGAGAAAATTCAGAGCCCACTGTGTGGCTGGAGGCAGCTGCTGCACAAATTTGTGCTGCAAAGTCATGGAGCAACAGAGATGGCTGGCACACCCTGGATGGCTTGAGTTTTAGGTATTGATCTGAAGGGTGAGTCCTGCTTCTGAAAAGCTGCTAAGTGGCCTGAGTTCATTGTTAACTTGGTGAGCACTGCCTTTCTGAGCAGGAGGAAAGAGGATTATGGTGGTTGGAGTGGGCTGCTGGAAAGCTGTGTCTTTCTCTGAATGTGGCACATACAGAGCAGTTCTCTGCAGAGCAGAGAGTAGTAGGCTGTGCACATCTGAATTTGATTTGACCATTGCCAGTGGTTAATAATACAGTTACTGCTCACTCTTTTAAAATAAAACTATTCAGAGCCAGCTTTCAGACGTCTTCTAAAAGCCCTTTTCTGGTGTAGGCAGATTTGCAGGGACATAATATATTCTTGTTCCCTGAAGGTTTTCCTCCACCTGCTTAGGTATAGTCCTCTGATGTTATACAGTTGCTATGGAAATAAATGACATCACTGTCTGGGGAGCATGGCTTCATATGAGAAATCAATAAACTCGAGCAAATGAATTGTCAGGCCAGATATGTTGTCTCCCTGTCTTACTAATATGGAAAAAAAGACATGGATGAGAAAGTGATAAATAATATTTTTCCCAAGGAAGTATGTGTTTTCTGAGCCAAATGTCTAGTTAGTTTTTAGACTTCAGAAGAACTATTAGTAGTCCCTTAAAGATGTATAGGGAATTCCAGTCAGTGAGTTGGTAATTTCCCACCAGCAGCGTCATATCTCGTGTTCCAGTTATTTCCATTTCATTTTCTGGTTTCGGCACCAGCTGGACAGTGGAATGCCATAAAAGGAGCCGGGAGAGATGCAGTCAGCTGACTGCAGAGATAACTGGAACTCCTGCAGCTGCCCTCATGAGGTGCCTGCAGCTGGAGGCAGCGTGGGCAGGGCGTGCAGGGAGCCTCCAGCCTGCAGAGAGCCGGGTGCCACCGCTGCTCCCTCGGCCAGGGAATTCCGTACAGCCCTGCCGAGCCCTGCAGGTGGAGGTGTGTGACACCTGGCAGCCCCACTGGAGCCCAGCCCTCTTCTTGTGGTGATTTTACACATCAAGCATCTCTTCCTGGGAAGGAAAGGGCTTTCCCTGTTCCCCCAGGGATATTGTAGGTGGATTGCCGAAGACAGATGGGTGCAGGTAAAAGAGGCTGTTGCTGTTGCAGCATCTTTTAAGTGTCAGTGCAATAGTCCCCAGGAGGAACACAACCAAATTAGCGTCCTAACGAAAAGTGTATGTCCTAAATAGCTCTCTCTGACACAGCTCATCAGTTAAGGAAATTAAATTGAAAATGCTTTAACTACCAGGAAAAAAAGACTCTAGAGTGCGTGTTAACTTTTGTACTTACGAGAAAACTCTAAATGGTTTAAAAACCTAGACAAGCTCTATTTTGTATGTCATGTATGGAAACAGCTATTATTATCAGAAGGAAAAGCTAATACTTTGCAGATTACAACATTTTTCGTTGTAGACGCTGCTCCTTACTATTCAACGTGTGATGGATAGTCTTAAAAGGATTAGCAACAGATTCGCTCCTTCACAGCGAGGCTGAGCACGAGACTGGGCTATTCAGTGGATTTGCTGTCACTTCGTGAGGAATTAGCCAGCTCTCTTCGTGACTGGAGCACATTTGAATCCTTGGATAATTTCTGGATGAATCAGCCATGCAAGAAAAGTACTTTCAGAGGTGAAATACATATGTTGTATGAACCCACATATACAGTAGTGGGTTGTTTTGCAATAGTTCCTTAAACAGAAAAGAAGGCTTGGACTTAAAATATACATAGAAAGAAGTCCAGCTCTGACAGGATGTGTCATTGCAGCTGAGATGTCAATGCAGGACTGCTGTAGCTCATGGCTGAATGGAGGAGCTGAGCATTGCATACTGTGTGGTCAGTCTCTTTGTTCCTGACATTACATTTATCACTTAGCAGTTGTACAAATGCAGGGAAGCAGTAGCAGTGTCACCCAAGCATGGCAGGAAGGTGTTGAATATGTGTAGCTTCAAACAGAGACATTTCAAAAATTGCCAGGTGTTACTTCTGGTATGAAGTTGTGTATCTGTGCAAGGCACAAGGGCAGGAGGGTTTGGTGTAAAACCTGGCTTTTGTAACAGCCTCCAAGGCACTGTAGATTTGCCCGCTGGTGTGGTTGGGCTCACTTTACAGTTTCCCTTCTGCAGTAATTTTGCATTCCATGTCCCAGCACAGCACAGGGATGACTAATTCACTAATCCCCAAACTGGTATCAGAAACCCCACACAAGAGGGGTTTGTATAATTTTCCTGTTTTAAGCACTGGGGAGAAGTGCCTGGGGGAAATTTATCTATGCAAAACAGGCACTAAAAATGTGATAGAAACATTTTGGTAAGAAAAAGGTCTTACACTGTCTTCTCTTCCAACTCTTTTCTTTAGCAGGAAATTGTTTTCTTTAACATCTTTCTATTTAAACTACTGGTACGCTAGGACTTTGGGGTATGAGATCACTAAAATATCAGGAGCAACCTTCAGGGACATGGCACATAGTTCTTGGCAGAGTTCAGTCCCGTCTGCTTTGCACATGTAGTTCTATTGAAATTGATGAAACTATTTGTGTGGCCAAGGCAAGCAAGATTTGGCTCTCTTGGGAGATAGCTTTTAATAGCAGATGTTCACTAAGAAGCCATGATCCTGTTGTCCAGAAATGTCCTTCATAATAAAGAAGAGAATAGAAATGCAGGAAAGGTTTTGAGGAGCAGAATAACTCCTAAAGTGTATGTTTTTCGTGAAATATCAATTTTTAATGAGGTTTTTTTCAATAGTATCCAGTTAGTCAAGATGAGGAGCACTCATGCAAATACAACCAGTGAGTTCACAGAAGCTCCCTAAATAAATAAAACAGGCACAGTTTTTCTTGTTAATAGTGACTGTTTTTCAGCTTTACTTTAGCACATCAGGGAGTTTGAGTGTGCCTCTCCAAGTCAGGGGAAGGAAAATAACAGAGAGGATGGAAAGTGAGAAGTAGTAGAAGGCACAGGTTTAGCTAATGATAGCAGTAGGGGCAGACTGCTTACCGTCTTGGAAATAACAGATACAAATATCCTTAAGTTTGTGCTGCAACTCTTCAAATTTATTGTACACTCCTTGCTATTTCAGAGCATGGAAGAGGGACTGAACAATCTCTGGAGCCAGAAAGGAGTCTTGATGTTTGCATAATGCAAAAGGTGGGCCTGGAATACGATACATTATTTACTATTTATTCCTGTTCCTCTATGGAACTAACAAATGTCTGTTGCCCCTTCTAGCTGCCTTTAAAATTTTTTTAGACTACAAATGACCATTAAAGGCATCAGGCAGCAACATCTTGAGCATATACTGCAGTAGCTAGTGCAGCTGAACCCAGGGGAGGAGGCAGAATCAGCTCAAAATAGTTGAGCAGACAGCTCCCACTTGGCAGGGCAAGGTCCCCTGTCACACAGGGCAGATCAGTCCCCTGCCCACGCTGGGTCAGCTCTGCTCCATGGGACCCCAGCCAAGCACCTGGCAAGCCAGCACAAAGAGACCACAGCTCTGGGAGGGATCATCAAAGAGCAGTGGCTCAATGTCCTGCATGAAGCTCCTGGATAATGCATGCCAGTTCTGTAGGGTGTGTGTGCAGACACACACACACATGAGGGTTAGAGCTCTCTTATGCAGGGAGTTGCCACCACAGCAGCTTTCTGAGGAAGTGATGTGTGGAAACAGCCTTAATTAAATGTCACATTTTGGGGAGATTAGGTGCCAGGTCATTGGGTTAAAATACTGGTGCTGTGTAAAACAGAAAACTTGTCTTGCGATAATTTCTTGAAATATTATCTTTATAATTTGCTTATATTCTGGAAGCCCCAGTCAGGAAACTGCATTATGCTAAGTGTGTTCATGAAGTACTTCAAAGCAGTCCCTTCCTTAATGAGTGCTGGGTTTCTCTCTCTCCTTCCAAATCCATATGTGAGAAGCCACAATTGCCTGCTCATTTATGCACTGTGCCTACACAAGAAGATAATGTGCCAGTACACAAGTGGCTGTATCTCGAGGTAGTACTTATAAAAATTACATATTGAAAACTATTTTGTCTGCCGTACATTTAAGTAAATATGGGATGGAGGTGGAAATTTGTTATAGGCCATTCAGTCTCAGGAGAGAATGGGCTAAATGGCACTTTGCAGAGAGCTAATTACTCAGTGAGGGGAGATGCTTGGTGTAAGCACCAGCCAGGCTGAAGGGCAGGATTTTCCCTTGTGCTGTGGGGGTGCATGGAAAGGGGTTCTGTGTGGGAGCAGAGGTGACAAGGCAGTGTCTGCTGACTGTTTGGAAATCCTTCAGTGCTGAGCAGTAATGCTCCAGAGAGTTTGGGAAGCTGGCTCCACCAGTCTCTGAAACAACACTGATTCTTAGCAAATCTGTAAAAACTGGGGAGATTCCAAAGGCTTGTTGGAGTCTTAGGCACTTCTGATGTTTAAAAAGGGCAAAAAAGCATAACCCTTGAGCATAGGTCAAGTTGGCTTAATAATAGCTACAGGCTGAAGGGGCCAGCTTGTTTGGGACTCTGTATTAATTTAATACTCTAAAGTATTAAAGGCTAAAAATATAATTCCTACTTACTATGGTTTAACCACTGGTAGATTTGTCAACCCTTTTTTTCTTTTGATAGGGTTTTGTACTTTCATGATTAAAAAAACCAGCCTTTATATAATGTGCTTGGATTTCTCTAAATCCTTTGAACTATTCATATGTGTCTTTTTGATTAAGAGCGAAATCCAGAAGACCTCACATTGTATTGAGTTAACCTGCTAAGTGGATTTAAAACCTGAGATTTTTGAAATGAATTTAGCATGTCCATATGAACAATGAGACCTATTATGTCTTCCCATAGCTTTTGTTGACAGTGTGGGTTTTGTTGGCAGAGTTTGCATATGGAAGTGCAAGCAAGCAGTGAGGACATCAGCTTACAGAATGATGTAAATCACTTTCGTTTTCATTCAGCCAAAAGTAAGGTAATATAGCAAGGAGCTGAGAGCCTCACTTACACAAATAAGGTAAGAAATTATGTATTTGTTAAATGGTAATATTAGCCAAGCCAGTTTGAGGTGTTATAACCAAGCCTAGCTTGAGCTATTATAAAAAATCTGCTCTAAGCAATCCAGCAAGTGAAGCCTGAAGTGCAACCTGAAATGCTGGGACGGGGGTGCTGAGCTAGAAAAGGGATCACATCTGTACCACAGAGAAATGCAGTAGTGTGGAGAACCATGAAAGTCAATTCTAACGTGCAGATTGCTCCATTTGTACTCCCTTCTCAGAGCAGCTGCTGAATTGCAAAGGCTGAGCAGCACAGGCAGTGGGGGTCTCACAGTGGGCACAAGTTAATGTTGGCAGTGCAGTAGGGGCTGATGAGGTCAGGATTGCTCCACAACCCCACCACAGCTCCAAAGGCATGCTGACTAACAGGTACGTGTTTTGTGAATAAAATAACTAACTATGTGGGAGTGCAGAATTGTTTTTCTACTGCTATTTAGCTCAACAGACTTAGTGCCCATGGGTTGAACTGCATTTTGTGCACAAACTCTGGGGCAGGTGTTTAGAAAGGGTTTCTCTTTTAAAAGGCCATTTCTGAGGCCGTGATAGCTGTACTCAGTTTCTGGGAAGAGCAGCATCCTTTTGTGCCAGCTTTAATTCAGCTTTTCCCCTCTTCCCCCGTTTTCTCCCTCTCTTATGTGAGGGATTTTCAACTTGCTGCCCTGATACAAAACGATCATAACTGTTTTGAATGTTTTCTCTTTTTTTTGGTAAATCTGCTGTTCTTATTTGCTGGGGACATTTGTGAAGGGGCTCTGTCAGCATGTGCTCCAGAACAGCTCCTTGTGCCAGCCAGCAGGGCAGTGGGGAGATGTTTGGCAGAATCCTCCATCCCACCCGCCTGCTTTGGCATCTGGATGCCACCAGCAACAGCAAGGGGGCTTTGGTGTGTTCAGCAGTGCAAAGCCCTGCATGCTGCTGGGCTGCCATGCATGCAGTTTTGCAGCTCAGTGGATGCCTCCGTGGAAAATTAAATTTTTTGTTCCTGGACTCAGTACAGATATAAAAATTAAAATAAAAAAAAGAGAGCAAATTAAAAGAAGGATAATTTCACTCTTTCGTGACACCTGCATTGGGCACTGAAGTGCTGATATGTGCAAATGCTCTGAGTCTGCACACTGTTTGCAGGAATGAAGCTTTTCTCAATAGCCTTCTATGAAATCATTAAAAAGAACAAGCCAGGCTGACAGAAGTGTGTCTTTATTAATTGAGCTGGAACTTTAGGTTGGGAGAGAATGTGGCGGGCAGGTACTGGCAGATGCTGATTGCCTTCAGCTATTAGTAATGACCCCAAGGCATTTGCTAAGTGTTGCTTTGAGATATGTTAATAGAGTTGTCAACTCTCACTGTGCTTTTAAATCTGCTGAAGCAGTGACTTAGTGACCAGAGCTGCTCATCTTAACTCAGCCAGGTTGGATTAGTGTAAATGGTTCTGAAAGGCACAGTGTGGGGTGGCAGGAGTGGTCCCAGGTCTGGGATGTTTTCTAAATAACTACAGACTTCCAAGGTTCTTCATCCCAGAAAGTGATGACAGAAAAGAGATACAGACTCCACAAACTTGGAGCAGTGTGAATAAAATAGATTAGGAACAAATGCGTGTTTTTCTCATAATAAAGCTAAGATACCTCAAGTGAAACTGTCAGGTGGCACTTTCAGGACCAAAGAATATACTTCTTTTCATACAAGAAATATCGAACCTTAACTACGCTGTCAAACACTGTTTGATGTTAAAATCAGAACTGCTTTCAAAAAGGCATAATACCAATGTAGAAAATGGTTTGGGAGTTATTAAAAATGTCAGTGCTGGCCCAGGAAGTCTCTTAGATATCTAGAATTTGTCCAGGGGGCCTTTACTAGAAAAGTGTCACATCTTATGCTCTCCTCTAAGTCTCCCATGTTCACAAATGCATAGCAGGTTCTTGGTTGACCTACTTTAGCCATTGTGTTGTGATCATTCAGAGATTTGAGTGCTTGAGAGGTTGAGTAGGACTTCTTTTGCTTTGGTATTGACTTTTCCCTCCTGGATATGCACTGTCACTAGAGAAGGACATGGCCTATTTGCTTGTGTAGGCCTACACTGACATGAAAAATGAAACTTATCCTGAGGAACAAGCATTCTTCTCTCTTGTGAGGCCTGACTTAGTGTGATGAATATCATGACTAATGACTTAAAGCAAGCTAGGGATGCACAGATCCCGGAGGTTGAAGAGGATGCATATGAACAAAATGCTTTTATGGTTTTCCCTTATTGGCTGGGCTAGTACAAATGTTTTGGTCTCTAAAGTGGCCTGAGAAAAGGCCCTCATTCTAGGAGCTGAGCATTTGACCATTGAAGGAAGAAAACAGTGTGACACCAGAGAAAGTTGGTGTGGAGGTTCTTTTTTTAATACCAACTTTTTTTTTTGTTCTGGCTGCATACTCCGAGAGGAATATTTTCTCCCCTGTTGTGGAGCTGTATTAGTTTTTCAACAAAAGGCACAAGGGGCCTGACAACGCACAGATAAAATCATACTGAGCTGTGCTTCCTGGAATGTGGCACATCAAACAGGCCTTTGTTGGGTGGTTAAAGAGCCTGTTTCGTTTAGATGCTATTGAGACAGAACACATTGTTTTCACAGACCCTGGGAATTATGCCCATAAAATGCGTTCAGCAGTTACATTTATGAGGCTCAATTCAGCTCTGCTACGGTGTTGTCTGGGGACCTTTAAAGAGCAGACATGAAAGCAGAGCCATAATCCTCACGTTGAATCTCATCTGTTGTTCTGGGCTGTCCCTTGGTCCAGCACTGAGCACTGAGGGTCCAAGGAGCCCCTTTGCCCCTTGCTGCCCAAGGGAGGCAGCTTGTTCTGTCTGGCTGCTTGCCTGGGGGCTTCTAGGGGCTGTGGGTTGTGCTGGTCACCCATCCAGGGGAGAAGCTGCCATAGGGGAGAAGGGTTGAGGTTGGGTCCCTCAGCAGGGCACACTGATGTGCCAGGCTCCAGACCCCTGTGTTGGCCAGTACTCCAGGCACAGTGCCCAGAACCTGTGGCCAAAGACAGCACATCCTTCCAAAAGCTGCCAGTCTGGCAGGGCTCAGCACTGCAGCCTCCAGGGCTTCTCTTGAGCTGCTGTGTGTCTTGTTGGGTGGATGGTGTTTGACCTGAGCAACAGGGCCTGTTCCTGGGCAGGAGAGAGAGGAGGAAAGAGATCAATCTTTTATATAATTCAGAGAAGACATTTTCTTTATGGAGGGTATTTTCCATATAAATTCTCCCCGTCTTCACTGCCTTTACCCCTAGCCTGTAGTAGGGTGTGGTTGAGGGACCAATTATGTAATATTTCTATTTAACATTTTGTAAGAATATTTAATGTATTGTTATGTCCCAGTTGTGCAGTGTGATATAATTACAGTGTTACACATATTCTGTGTAATAGTGTAAGTCCTTCCCCCTGCACTTTTTCTACTGGCTCTGCTGGAATGAGGGCCACAGCTCAGAGTGCTATGCAGAATCACTTTTATATTCCTTAGTGCTAATTCCTAAAAAATTACAATAACTATTTGGCAGTTTTAGGGAAGGGCTGTATAATCTATTGATAAAATACTGTCAAGGTGTTTTGTGAGTATTAATATGTAGGAAGATAACTTCAATGTAGATAAAATATTTCTGAAACTTCTAGAGAAATTCTGTGCATTTTGGGGGGTAAAGTGTCCCCTGATACTCCTTCAGGGATGTTGCTGACTCTTATGGTATGCACCATCCATAATTACATATATTTTAGCACTCACCTGCATCAGTTTCCTCCTTTACCGTGTGGTTGTAGGATTGCACTGCTGACATGAGAGTGTGTGGAAATGTTTGCTTTGGAGCTTAGAACACCCTCTGCGGGAGGAGTTTGGGTTTGGACATGATTTAAGCCACACATGGATTTGCACCTTCTGCCTCTGTGGTGTGACCACTTCTGTTCAGAGCCTGGGGAGATCTTAGAGCAGCTTTGAAGTTGAGAGCACCACAGGCCTCTGAAGTTAATTGACTTGCTCCTAGGTTAGGAGTGTAATAGAAAATTAGCAGTATGTGCTGAAGTATTTCTTACATGATTTAAACTACATGAGTCTGGTTATATAAGACATAGATGTACAAACCTATGCTGTATTGAATTTGCTGTATTTTTGCTGTTGATGGCATATTTTAATTTTAGTTTGGATATTTTTTGACTGGCAAAACTGTCCAAAGAATAAAAGGTTGAGCTGGAATGAAGGTATACTTTCCAAGAAAAAAATAAAGTTGTCTTATTCCTGGCATAGCTTTCTCCATTACCTGAACTGGTACAATCTACTTGTTTTGGCCGTACACTGTATCTTCAGCCAGCTGTTTATGGTGCCACTACCCAGACCTACTTCTCTACTGTACATAAAATGCAAATTTTCCTTATCTCTCTGTGTCTGTACAGACTGCCTACATGACTTGACTAAAGCTTATGTCCTCCTGCTTACATTTGGTTTCTTTCTTGGGACTGTTTTTGAGTTTGTGGGGACTTTTTTCTTTGTGTGGGTGTTTTGTTCGTTTGGGGTTTTGTTTTTTTTTGCCGTTGTTGTTGTTCTGTTTGGGTGGGTTTTTTTGTTTTTTTTTTTTCTTTTTCTTAGCATAAAACTTTAGGGTTTCAAATCTATGCAGCCAATTCCTTTAGCAGTGTATACTCTTGGCAGGGTGAGTGCTCTTTGGGCTGGAGTTGCGACACCTGGAGATTGTGATGTGTCAGGGCATGGTTTTTCTACAAGGTGTTGGCTATGAGATACTGCAGCCTGGAAAAGGGATGTCCTCTTGTAAACACTGAGGATTTTGTGTCAGTGCTCCAGCAAAACACAGAGACCTCTTGTGCTGTCCTCTCCAAACACCCAACTCTGGAGCACAAGGTATGTGTGTCATATTGTACAGAGATTCAGCTCTGTGCTCAGAAACAGACACTCGAGAAGGAAATTATTTGGCCAGGATTTGAAGATGAGCGTTGGATGAAAGTGGTGTTGGCACAGTGCACCCTGTGCTCTCCAGCATGACCTGCACTTCTGAGTCATGGCAGGAAGGGATCTCCTGGAGAGAGGGTGAGTGGCACTTCATGAAAATCAGGCCCCCCTCCAGGGTGTGGCAGGGAGAGGATCTTGAAATAAAAGGCCCAAACTCGTCCATCACTTTTGAAGTTAAAGAATTTAATCAGTTTATATTAATTTGAACCCACTTCTTAAAATGTTTAAACATGTGCATAAATATAACGTTATGAGAAGCCTTAAAGCTAGACATGATGTTTTGTAGTGCTAATTGGTGAGTGGTAGCATGGAAGGGCTGTGCCTCATCACCAGGGCACGTCTTAATTCTGGTTTTACAGTAGAGTCCCCTTCCTTTCCTACTGGTCAGTTTTTTTCCTCTCACTATCTGAAGAAATTTACTTCCTTCCCCAACTGATGTCAAAGTCTGATGGACGACCTTCTTTACATATAAATCTTGTAAAATTATCAGCTTCAAAATACTTTGAAATTTTTCAGTCTCTTAACAATCTGTGGCTTCTACCAGGGCTTTTGTCTGTCTGCTTGTTTTGAGCTGGGAAGTAAAGGACTGTTTAGAAAGATGGGATATTTTGAACTATAGCAAATAAGTATTAGGGAAAAGGAGTGATGAAGTCTATAAAATTCCTGGATGAAAACAGTGATGGACTGTATTTACCAACAAAGCTGTAATGGCTGAAACAGATTAAAAATCAGGTTAGTAACTTAATTTCTAGAGGAATTCTGCTGGCAGAATTCTTGCTTGTTTGTGGTTTTTGTTTCAGTACCGGACTCAGATTCAGTGTTGTTTCACGTTAAGTGTGTAATTTTAGATCTGCTCAGCTGTTTGTCGTGTCCTTTCAGCTAACAGAAACAAAATTAATCATCTTTATTTTAGCAATGCTTTCTCTGTCTTGGCTAATGAGATTTCCACGTAGATAATTCTTGAATTAGCTACCAATGTTTGCAAACCCCAGACCTGGATTGGGTACTTGAGAAGGTGATGAGAGCATAGTGGAAAAACAATGTACTAAAAGGTAGATTAAACATCTCTGTGTGTTTTGCAACAAGTGCATATAATGGTCTGGAAAAATGTTGGCACTGCCCAGCAAAACATCCTGTGGGTGAGGAGTGCCTGTGCAACTGGAATTCACCACCTCTGCAGTTATGCAATAAGGTACTTTTGCTTTTTATGTACTTTTACTCGTTCTTTCAGAAGGAATCTCACTTTTTTGGCTTTTTAACCTTACATTTTAAGTTGATTCCTGTTGCTTTAATACTTTACTATCTGCTGTAATACTAATGATAGTGCAAGAGTTAATCTGGTGGCTTTGGATAAACAAATCCATTTGTCTCTGGCTCAGTTGATTTATCTGTAGGAGAAGTTAATCGTATTTCTCAGTGATGAGATGTAGCTTACTTGAAAGAGCTTTCTCGGAGGGATCACCACTAGTTTACTGTCACCAGTGAGTGAAATGTGGACATTTGGAGGAGGATGAGACACCAACCTATTCACAAAACCTCCCAGGTTTGCTGGGGCAAAGTGAGAGGTGGACCACATACTCATTTGTTTTGCTAGAGGATCTGGAATTGCCTAAGTAGATGATGATGCCTGGTGCCTGCATGTAAGAGACTTTTTAATTAAAAGAAGAAATCTATTAGCATAGGGATGCCAGGAGAAAGCAAAGTTATTTTTAAACCTTCCTTTCGTACAGAACTATTTTTGAAATGCTAATGGTGGTATATTTGCCTTGTGCTGCTGTATCATAAGTGAAATTTGCAAATGTTTAAATGCTATCCTATTTTGACGCTTGGCAACGTCCGCTCAAATTCTGCTGACATGTTTTTACAGCTTGCTCCTACATGCACTGAAGCTCCAGCCTGGAGAAATACTTTGCATTATGAATGCACAGGCATTTAGTGTATGCAGTGTCTCTCCAGAGCCAAACAGAAGGGTTCAGTGGTCACTGATGGAAGGTGCCTGTGGTCTGCAGTTGGAGTTTTAGCAGAGGACCATTGCACTTTGCCCTGTGGTGTTTGTTCAGAGAGCTATTAAAAGGCCTTCGGTTTTATTTTAGCCAGGAAGAAGACTTCTATAAAGATAAATGATTATTTAAAGAGGTTTTTGTGCTTTGCTGATTCTGGGCAGAGTACAGAAACCACTCTGAACCAGAACCACCTAAGGCCCTGGGGGCTGGCACGTGCCTTGCAGTGGGTTGTTCTGCACAGACTTCTGCTCCAGGGCATAAGAAGTCCTCAAAAGGAAATTATTTTTTTTTGTTGCTTGTTTTAGTGTCTTTATTGTAGAGTCATCTGGCAAAACCAGGAAGACTTTTGCCTCTATGGAGCTGAGCAAACAGATTTTCTCTCCCTTTACTCTGGAAGTTAGAGGCTATTTCTGGGGAAGCACTAACTTTTAGGAGAGTAGGCAGCCCACTGAATCTCAAAATGCTGAGTGCACAAGTAGTTTATTGAGTTAGAATTTAAATAGCCCTGACTTGGAAACCAAGGTACATTGACTCTTATCTGTAGTTGCTGCAGTCTGCTGATTTCGAATTTGCACAGCTAGACTTCCATTTGAATGGCAAGAAAATTGGGTGACCTTTCAGCATCCTATCAGCCTCTGAACACTGGCACAAGAATATGTCTTTTGTACTGCCCTGGTAATTTTTTTGATGTTACTGCCAGCATTTGAGACTTTCTCACCGTGAAGATGTACAGACAGATGTGTCATAAGGTACTTAATGTTCTCTCAGCTCTCACAGCCTTCTACACGAAGGAGATGAAGTTTTGGGAAGAGGATAAGGAGAAGTGTAGCTAAAAATGAAGATAATTGGATTATAACAGTAAGGCAGTCTCTAGTTCAGTCTCACTTTGCTCTAGTTAGAGTTACCCTAAGGAGGAATCTGTCCTAATCTGTCTAATATCAGTGGGAAGCTTTTCCTTCAGGTCAGGGATCTCAGGGACCAATTTTGCCATGTGCATCGATCATGAATGGTGTGAGCACTTCAATGAGCAGAGATCTACCTGGGTTGCAGTTCCACCTTTGCTGACTACTCAAATATCTGCCATCTTTTGCTGTTGTTGTGCTCCGCCAGTTATTTCAGGAATGACATGATGACAGGGAATCTGAGTGTGGAGCTGAGGAATGACATGGTGACAGGGAATCTGAGTGGCTTTTGAAGAACCCTCTTTGCATGGCTTAGCTGATAGAGCACTACTGTAGTGATGGGATTTTATTGCATAGACCACTTGGGTTGTCTTCATTCCCTGTAGGAGTAGCTGGTGAATGCATCTTGTATCTGTCCCAGGGGTCTGGGCTGCAAGGTGTTTGTATCCCATCCGTGGGGCTTTCCAGCTCCCCTTTCACTGGGAGCAGCTTAAAACTCCAACATGTTTTCCTGGGCAGTTCTTTTGGATATAAGCAATCGCTGAACATTTTAACATGAAAACCTCAAGCAGGTGAGGAGAATGGTCTGAGCATTCATTATTTGAGGTTGAAAAGGACCCAGCGGAGTTAAGCTGTGGTCCCTTCAGTGAAATCCTGGGAGAGCCAGGATGTCTAATTGTAGGCCAGTGAACGTGGGAAAGGCAGAGGAGTACTGAGAGGCATGGATAGAAGAACAAAGGGAAATAAGTGCTTGCTGGTGTGTATCTCCTAATGTGGAGTGCAAGGTCTAAGGGAAAGGGTGGTACAAATGATGTGATGGGAAGGAAAGGAAGATAAAAAAACCTGTTAAGCTTTTGTTGTAATGACAGTGCTCTGTGGAAAATGAAAAGTTTCTTATCTTCTTACTTAGTTAAAATATGTAATTGTTCCAAATTCACACCACCACTAGAAGGTGAGTCATAAGATAATTGCAGCTGATCCGTAGGATAGCTAACATTTCAATAGAAGCAAAGGATCCTGACGTCCTTTAAAAATACTGCTTTCCAAAATACTGAAATGTACAACACATACGGTCTGGCTGCCTTCCCACATGGAATAAGGAATATGTACTTTTCATATAAACATGTGTGGAAAATCAAAAAGCAGCTGTCCTTTGGCACTGCATCTCCCCATGAGGGCTCCCTGCTGCGAACGGGAGCAGCGCTGTTCTCCCAAAGAGCAGAGGGCAGGGAGCAGGAAAAAAAAAAGGAGCAACAATTTCACTTGTGTCTGCTTGTTCTGAGAAGCTTTTACTGCTCTCATGCTAAAATAAAAATAGCTTCCTCTTCTACTAAGCACAGTAGCATCTGCCTGCTGCAGGCAGACAGTGCCAGTGTCCAAATTATTGTGAAGAATAACTAAAAGTGTTCTTAATGTACATAATGTAAATATGGACTAATGTTTATGGGGGATCCAGAGAGCAGCAGGGCAGCCTGGGATGACAGTTTGAAAAATGTGGCTTTGTGTGGGGGTTTACTGAGGTTCTGGAGCCAAGCTCTACTTGTAATACACTGCAAAGTGAAAAGCTCAGGGAAAGATGAATGTGAAGGGTTTAACACCAGGACACTTTGTCAGTGATGAATGGAACTTGGCCACTTTTGCTGCTTGGCAGTTTTACCTTGTGCTGTGCCTGTTACCCTGTGGGCCATCCATAATCACACTGGCTGTGGCTGCTTGGAGCCACTGCACAAACCAGGACAGAGCAAACAGTTCTGGAGTCCTGCTGGTGGCTCAGCGTTCTAATCAAGTACATTACATATCCACTGTGACAAAGAAGCTGGCATTTTCAATATTTAAAAAATAATTTTAAAAGGGCTTTATTTGGAGGTACAACATGCCTTTGGACTATTATAAATTACTCTTGTTATCTTGTATGAAATGAATTTTGGAAATGAAACTTATTCCTGCTGAAGGACATCATTTATTTCTTGTTATCCTGAAGCTTGCTTCAATTTTTGGCCTGGTGTTATTCCTAATGAAAATAAGGGAGCTTCACAGTAGATGGACAAACCTCCAGGCTGGGCTGTTGGGAGGGTGCAGGCTCGCTGTGCCACAAGAATAGCTTTCCCTTGCTTTTGGAAGGGGAGGAGCAGCACTGGCTGTGAGCTGACTGGGAGGATGGAGCAGCAAGGAGCCTGACAGCAGCAGCCATCAGCAGGAGCCACGACAGCATTGTCTGCCAGAGTTTTATTTCCTGGGGGATAGAGATTCCCCAGTGCTGGTGGCAGGATAGTCCTGTGTTTCGTGTCCCTGCTTGCTCCTGGGGGCTTTTCTGAGTTTCTTTATTCTCATTTAGGAGTTGGATTTCAATGATCCTTGTGGATCCCTTCCAACTCAGAAAATTCTATGTCTTTGCCAGTCATGAATCTTACATACAGATGAAGCCTGATTTTGCCATCACTTCTTGACAAACCTTTCCAGGTCAAAAAGGAACCATCCTTTTATCAAAATTTCTGGCCTTGGTTTCCCACAGAGGTCGCATGTGTAAGACCAGTCAGATTTTGTGCTCCTGCCTGAAACGAAGCAGTGGTTTGAGAGACTCCCATCTGTGGAAACAGCTGTATTTATGCCAGGAGAGAACACTTCCTCCTGGCCAGCTCCTCCCAGCTGAGCTCTCTGCAGCCCTGCCAGCCTTGTGTGGAAGGGGAGTGGCAGCCACTGGCAGAGTGCCCGGAGGCTCCTGGTGCTGCTCCAGAGCCTGGGGATGCTCCTGCTGCCCCTGGGGAGCAGAGGGGTGGCTGGGAACCAAACCGGCCACCGATGATTGTTCCTGGTGTGTGCCAGAGTAAATCTCCCTGCGAGTTTGGGACTGCGTGATTTCCATGGCTTTCAAACTTAGCAGTTCCTCCCCACTACAGAAAATGTGAAAATGTGCGTAATAAGGAAAACCAGAGGAGAAAAAATAACGGCCTGCCTTGTAAGATGATTCATCAGTCATGCCTCCTTTAAGAGAGCACCTGGAATTGGAGAGATCAGGCAGCCACAGCTGCCAAAACACCTCACCCTCAGCTGGGAGACCAAAACAATCGGGATTTCATTGCCATTCACCTGAGTTCTGCCCAGATGGTGCACACAGGCAGCTGGTGTCTTGGGCATTTTAGTCCTTTAGGGGAGGTTTGTCTTTCACACACACCCCCTGTCTCTCTCACTTGCCCGGGAGCCACATTTTTGCATTCTCCTTATTTGACGTGTATAATGACAGGCTTTAAACAGCGCATCACATAATTAGCTCGGAATGCATCATTTAACTCCCCTGCTACAAGTATGGGAAAGTGCCTTGCCCTTGCTGAATGTAACAGGTGAAATGCAATGTGTTAAACTCAGCATGGTAAAATAGTCTTTGTCTTAGAGCGGGTCCATATGAATGTTCCTCAGAGCTGGCTTTGCTGTCACGTGTCAGTTCGGACCATACTGGTTATAATAGATTTTGCTAGAAAAGTTTCTGTACAAAAAGAATAGCAGATCAAAGTTCCACTTAGGGCTCGGTGGTTCCAGTTTTACTGCCTGTAGTGGTTTGCATTGGCAATAATGGCATTCACAGATGGTGAAGTTTATGTTCCATGAATTACAGAGAAGCACATACACACAACATTGGGAGGTTTGTTCAGGAGTGAGTGCTGGTGTAGTGTGGATGTGTGCTGTGTGTCTGCCCGGGGCACTGGTGTGGTGGAGTCTCAAATGTGATGCTACAGGCTCTACTGATGGAATAAGGAGCAGCTTGGCAACATTTTCTTTCCATCACCCTGGTGAATAGCTTCCTGTAGCACCATTTGTTTTGGATGATCATTTGTTCAGTGAAATGATAAGTTAAGAAAACACTCCTGTGTTTTGTTTCTAAGGTGATTAAAAATGTGGGGGTGAGGATATTCCCTTCTGGGTTTGGCAGTTCCAGAAATAACAGTGATTGAAATCTGAATGACTTTCCTGTTGTCTCTGAGGTTTGGTTTGTTCAAGCAACTGAGAGCGAGAAAATGGTGCCAGGCTGTAAGTCTGTCTGAATTTGATAGCTGTGCTTCTCAGCCATGGTGGCACACGTCTCCTTTCTGAAGAGGTGTGCAGCTCTTGCACAACGTAATGATTCCCTCAAGCTTTTTCAAGCCAGGCTGATTTATCTTTGCTCCTAAAGCTCTGGACATGATAGGTCCTTTTGACCAGCTTGGTAGTGCCAGATTTTGCTTCCAGTTGAGCAAAAAGCTTTCCGGCTGTTAGTGAGAGGAGAATCCTGTTCTGTACAGCTTTGCACTTCACTGGGATAAGTATGATGTTCAGGCACTTGCAGACCATACAAATCCCATCACTTTTCTTTGCAAATAAACAATGTACCGGCTCTTCTGTTCAGGGCCAGAGTAGCTGAAATAGCATTTACTGTATTTACAACAGAGCTCTGCTGTCTTCATCAGCAATAACAAGTTACCATTAACTGCTCTAGGCAGCAATTTTCTCATTAGGTGTTTTAATGAACACAGAAAGGTTTGAATTTCTTCTTATTTCCACCTTCCTTGTGGTAAACACAGCTCCTAGATGTACAGGAACCATGGCTTCCAGAGCAGATCTTGGATCTGAATGTAGGCTGCATTAATGAGTCTGTTGATGAATTACAATACCGAGCTCATCAGTTCAACTAAAATATCGTGTGAACAAAGGGAAAAGGTCTTTATTTCAAAAGCTTTTTTTTTTTGCCTTTTTTTTTTCCCCAGAAAGAGAACTTATGTAGCAAAGAGTTGCCATAGGAATTTTTGGTTAACAGAGTAATAACACTGTTAGAATAGACGGGGAATCAGTTTTGCTGCCATGCTGGAAAACATACTGTTGCTTCACTGTGCCTGTGGAGGAGATCTTTTGGTGATGTACTTTGGGTCATAAGAAAGACCCTTTCCTGTTGTTATTTCATAAGTTAAGCTTTTTACGTGTCTCTGATACTTATTTTAATTTTTTTTAATCTTCCTTCTTTTCCAAATTCAGTTTTTCCTCATCTTCCATATTGAAGGTGAAACCAAGGGAGAAATTTCTGTGGAACAAATGAATGGAAATACTGTAAATTTTGAATTTTTTTTTCTTTTTTTTTTTTTTTTTTTTAGAAAACCACTGTTTTCCAATCCCTTGGTATTTTCCATGTCTCTGGTACTGACAGAGGTGTTTGGCTTTCCCAAGCGACAGCCCAGAACGAGCTATGGGGGAACCTCCTCAGTATTGTTCCTTCACCTGCAGTTTATTTTTTGCTAACTTGGAGATTTGAATTCAGTTAGTGGCTGGTTGTCCTTTCCCCTTGCTCACACTCCTTTTACTGCAGCCCCCCAGTTGCAAGGTTTTTCCTTTGGTGTCACTGTGCTTACCCTTCCACTCTTCCAGTTCTGCCTTTGCTCCTCTCCCTGCTGTTGCTTCACTTCCCTCCCACCCCCCTGGGCCCTGGGGGCTGCTGGGGGGGATGTGGGAGGATGGAGGGGCAGAGTTAGGAACCTGATGTGCTTATGTGCTCTAGCAGGGAATGGGATATCACGAGCCAAGGGAGCCTGTTGGGACCCTGTGTCTGTAACTTCATCCCATGTGCATGGAAAAACGCCCAAGAAAGTGCCCTGAAGATTATTTTCTTGGGCCTGTACACACTATCTGTTAATCTGTTTTTTTTTCAGGTAAAACTTAAGCTATGATGCATTGCCCAGAAAGTAACTCCCATATTCTGTGCTGTTGGCCTCAGTACAGTCCCCATTTGTGGCCTGGTGTTCCAGCACTGCTCTCTGTGCTGCACCACGCAATGGAAATGATATTTAATTATTTCAGTTCTCCCAACCCAAACACATTTCATACTCTTTCTTAATCTTTGCTTAAACACCTCAGTGCCTAATGCTACTCGCTCTTAATCAGCCAGCTTCTTTCAGCTACTCTTAATCCAACTCAAGTGCTTTTGTACACTGCAATTTCACTTAATTTCTGCAGGAGACCAACAGTTTGCCCTTATTACTTGTCAGCTGGGTAAACTGAAAAGATAGATCACATCTGCTCTCTGAGCACCAAGGGCTTCCCTTGCCTTTGGAAGAGCATCCACCTTGTTGTGGTTTGTAGGTGAATGTGTGGCCTTTTTGCTGCTGCTGTCTGTGAATATGAAGTGCAGGAGCTATTCGTTTTCAGAGGATTTCTAGGTTAGGTTCAATTTTCAGTCACTTACATGCTCAGTGTATCTGAACTAGCATATTTGTTGGCTGTTCTCAAAGGTTTGGTTCAGGTGTTTTTCAAGAGGTTCAGAATTATTTTCATATCTCTGGAATTTTGCCCTATTTTAACATGTCTATGTTCTGCTTTTAACCTGACAAGGGAAAACAATTTTCACAGCTTTTTCTATGTAGCTGTCAATTTTTGTATCAGAGAGGCTTTTGGGGGTTGCTGTACTGTGAGGGATGGCTCCCACTATTTCAAAATGATGATAGGGAGAGTTTTGGAATGCTGAAAGAAGCAAAGACATATTGGCAGTCTTTCCTCTGGCAAAAATTAGAAACCCGTCCGCTGGCATTTCAGAAATGTCAGCTTCATGTTCCAGGCAGAGCACTTTTTTTCCCCTTTTGCATATGCTGAAAATCAGATATTTAACCTCAAAAGAAATTTGGAAGAACTTTACTCAAGCATCAGTCACCGTGATATCTCAGATAAGGCTTATAAATTAGGAGAAATGTTTTATGCCAGAGTGTAATAATTTCAAGTTTGTGGGTGGACTGACCATGGGATGCACAAATTTTGAATCGTTCTGTAGTCTTACGTATGTGAGCAGATTCTGAACTTAAATCTAATCTTGCCTGAAACAATTTTTAAAAACAGATTCTCAAGTGTCATGTGAGTTTGGTAAACCACTTTCAAAGGAGTCTTAGAGCATGAAAATGTGAGTAAGTGACCTGATTTTTTAGGGCTTCAAGTGTTTGCAGCACCAGCTGTAGTCTGTGGTTTTAACATGGGGTTATAACGTGGACTAAGATGGATGGCTTTGGTTTTCCAAATGTGAAAATGTCTATCTTAACTTTCCCCCTGCATTTTTGTAAAACCAAAGCAAAACTTAACCAATACTGATGTTTTTGTTGTTTGGGGTTTTTTTTTTGTGGTTTGTTTTGTTGATCCCCCCCCCCCCCCCGCTCCGAAGCTACAATATTCTAGATGGCAAATTAACCAATTTACCTACAGGTAAGTTCTGCAGAAGCAGAGTTAGGCAAGTCTTTGTGGTCAACACTGTGGCTTTCCTTGGTAACTGGAACGTGGGGTTTATTCCTTCCTATTTTTAAATGGATGGGGTTGAGAGGTTAATTTTCTGTCAGAAGGTCACGTTAATGAGCATGGGAGAAAAAGCTTCTTCAAGTCTTCTTTTCCAGTGCCCGTGTGTTAATTTGTTTCAGAAGCAGCCCAATAATAAACTGGTTTCCTCCTCATCTGCTGATGATACGAGTTGCAGCTGTCTGGGAGGTCACATCCATGTCACAGGGTGTGGCTAGCAGGACACATCGGTTGTTATTCCTGAAAACTCCGTGTGCCCCGAGCTGTGCTTCCCTCGTGTTCATTCCGTGTGCTGCCATGTCCATGTTTGCCTGCATCCCTCCCTGGCAGCTGGTGCTTATCCCCATTTGTCTGTATTTCATAGCAAATGCGTGGCTCGTTTTACACAAATCTTTCCTCTCCATCCGTTTGCCTCCCAGGATGTTCCTAAGGATCCAAACTGGAAAAAAAAAGATCATGCAAAATAAGCAGCATTTGGCTAATGAACACCTCCGTGCAAGATTTTACACCAAGCACATTTCCCTGAAAACAGACTATTTGGCAAGCAGTGAAATTCTTGGAAAGAAATTCTAATGATGTACTAAGCAGGGGGAGCTCTGTGTGTGCCTGTGATTTGGAAAAGTGAGAACAGTCTTTCTAAATCTTCGTTTCCTGGGAAATTAAAAACACTTTAATGCTTCACAACTTGAGCTGAAGCAGAATTTAAGTAGCTGACTGTGTCTCAGAGTCAGCAATGGTGAGAAGGAATAAGAGTGCAAGAGAGCTGAATCTGTGAAATGTAGCTGTGAGCAAGTAGTGGCACAAAGAGTAGATGTCAACCCTGTTAGCACAAAGAAAAGCTTGTGTCTCTCATTTCTACAGGCATGGCCTGGAAGGCACTTGCCATGAACAGGATGAACTTGCAGCATTAATGGCACTCAGAGAGACTGCTCTGACACTGAGAAAGCACTGGGTGGTTGATGTTTCCTATAAAAACTAAAATGGAGGGAGAACATGCCAGAGGAGTAGGGAAGAAAAAGCCCAAACCAAGTCCAACTGAAGTGTTTTCCCCCAGTAAAGGAGGAGGCTGGTGGGGCAGATTCACTTTAGTCACTGAACATTTGGAAGATGATCCTATTGATTGATAGCAGCATGGTGACACCTTGCAGTGTAGACGTCGACAAGAATTAGGTAAAATAATTCTAATAGCTTACACTTCCTGAAAGGAGAAGGTTCTGATTGATTTGGTATCTCTGTTGTCTGCCATGTGGGTGTGGGGTGGCAGGACACGCACATGGTACAAGATTCAGGTGTCTGGGTGACCTCTGCCTTCATCCTGCTGAGCCAGCATCAGGAGAGGCAGGGGAGCAGCAGCACATGCTGAGTGGGAGCCCCCAGGGCCAGGACTTGGTGCTGCCCTGCTGAGAGAGTCCCTGGGAGAAGGGGTCACTTTCCATGCAGCTGGAGGAGCAGTGGGAGCGAGCTCGGCTCTGGAGGGAACTGTGGTTTCTTCTCTTTCTGGCTCCTAAGGTTTCTTTGACCTGAGGGCTGAAGATACACATAGGAGAGGAAAATGTGATCCTAAGCAGAAATCCCTTGGATCTTTATTTTCCATGAGATATTGAGGAAGGGTCAGAGGTTCTGGGAAGAAACATCCAGTATTTTGATCAGCTAATGAAATACAATTTATTTGTGGGCTTTTGTTTCATTTCCTGTTTTTGAGTTTACTAAGGGATTTGCAATAAGGAGATGGATATTCCAGCTCAGTTTGTGACTTCAGACCTTTGGTGCTGGAGGTATACTCTGTTTACAGAACTGCAGTTGACCTTCTTTAAATAAACTAAAAGCACTGGAAATGTATTTCTGGCTTGCAGAGTTCAGGATGTCCCATCTAGAACGTGCATTCACTTGAATAGCCTAACAGGCACAGTAACTGCAGTTGTTTTTCAGCTTTCAGTGGTAGACATGTTCTTTTTAGAAGAGTTTTTGAGGGAAACTGGACCTACAGAATCTGCTGTTGCAAAAAAAAAAAAAACCCACCAAAGAATGAGCAAACCAGTACTTGCAAAGGGACACCTCAGGCCTCCCTATCTCCAGTCCTGGGTGGAGCTTGAGGTAGCAGGCTTGCTTTTGATGCTGGAGCCTTGGGTTTCTTTTATCTTTCAGTGAAGTCCTACTAATGAAATTTGTCAGTGGAGTCTTCCTACTTTGTACCCTTTTCTTCAACAGCCTATGCCAGAAACTCATTTGTGGCAAAGAAAACTTCCTGTTTTGCTTGATGTCTCACCGAGTCTCGGGTTCCCTCTGTGCTGGCAGAGGTGCAGCAAACTGTGCCATTTGAAAAGCTCTCAGAAAGGGAACTTCACGTTTCTATAACGGCTGGAGATGATCTCTTTAGCAGATTAACAAGAAATGCAAGTTCTTTGAGGTTATCTACTGAGTGTCCCATCCTTTAAGTGTTTCTAGGTGAAAAAATAAATTTGTACTGAGTTGTAGAAACATCAGTAAGTAACCAGAATTATTTGTTAGAAGAATGAGTGATGGATTTTATTTTGATAGAGGCAAAACAGATAATTCTGATGAAATTTGACTGTCTTCAGCTTTCTGAAGCTGGTGCTGCCCTCGTGCCTTTGTTTGGTTTTGTTTTTTTGTTGTTGTTCATTTGGGGTTTTTGAGCAAAACTCCTGAGAGATAGGTGTTTCTCCCTCAACTTTGAAATAAAGGACTTGAACATAAATTTTTAACTGATTTTTTCCACTTAAAAATATTATTGTTGTCCTCCAATCTGTTGAAATCAGCAGAACCATGCAGATTTGCCCCAGCTTGGAGACAGAAAATTTTCTTGATCCATTTTTAATTCCAGACTTTTAAAAGTATATGTGCTTTTTAAATAGAAAGAAACCTTTCATTTCAAGGTATCTGCAAAGACTTTTTGTGGACAGTTCAATAATCTGAAGTCACCTGGAATTTCTTTTCTTGTGATATTTTACTTAACTCTCCACATTTTGGAGAAAAATGTGTTGCCTTCAGATGAATAATCTCTTTTTACTCCCATTAAATTCTATGTGGAGGTGTGAATATATATAATTAGAGACTTGGGGACAGGCTGTGAAATAGAAAATGAGAACACAAGGCTTCTCCATTTCTGAAATCATCTCAGTGTCAGCCACTAATTAAAGTGACCTTCTTGTACCCAGGATATTGTGTGGCTGTGAGAGCACTGCAGCATCTCCAGACAAGCGTGGGGCAGAGGGAGCTTAAGGTGAGGCTTTTGACTGTCACAGGAATGGAGTCCTGAAAGATGCACCATTTGGGAGGTGCCATGGCTGGTTTCAATGAGTCTGAAGCATATGAAGTATATTAGAGATGCTGTGGCTCTTTCCAGAATGTGCAGCTGAATTAAGTGCATGCCAGAAGACCATGGTGTTAGGCAGAGCTTAGTGTAAAGACCATTGTTATTGTGAGGTGAGACCAAATGTATTGTCAGACCTGTGCGGCTCAACAGGAGTTACTTTTTATAAAAGTATGTTTGTCCGCAAATTGCGTTGATCTTAATTTCAAAACAGCAGCAATATGCTTAACAGACTAAGTAAAATATGAATAGTCACTTGACAGATGAGAAAGGCTCTTTTGTCTCTTTATTTGTTCACATAGGCTCCTGTTGAAAGCTGATGCTTTCTGTTATACACAATTCTGAAATAGCTTTTAATAACCTCACCTTAAGCCTCAGATGTTGTACTCAACTGTCAAGCAGAAGAAGCCTGAATCAGATTGAGAGATGAAAGTTTCTGTACAGGGAGCAAAGTTCAGATTTACCATCTGTAAAGAACTTAGAGTAAATGCAACCCCAGGTGTAAGAATGTTGAGGCACTGTGCTGGGTGTGGGAAGCAGCAGTTACAGTGGAGATGCTGCAGATAGGAGAATGTAGATCCTTTATCTTGCTTTTCTCTTGAGGCTCTTGGTGCAGTAACAGAAACCTCAGCCTGTGCTGATGGGAGCAGGGGTTCCTGGGGACTGTGCAGCAGATATTTTCAGTGCATTACAGGTTAGCTGACTTGTCAGTCAGCTTGGAAGAACCAACTGAATGCTTTTGAAGAGAATCCTGTAACACTATTCTCCAGCAGTGCACTGCGTTTTTTGAGAAATGTCAACTAACACCCACAAAATTTTGGTTTCTTAAGCAGTCAGTAACCTAGGGTGCTGGTGTTTGTCCTGCTGTAATTAGTTACCTGGAATGAAGCACTACACAGGTGTTAGATGTACGGAGGGGAAAGGAGGTGTAAATATTCTTTTGTAGACCGTTGTATTTTAAAAAAGTTGGTGCAGGTTCATACCTGAGACTTGCTGAGTGAATTCCCTTCCCCAGATGGCCAAGTGCTTTTTGTTGATACAGACTTCAACTGGGTGGTGCTCTGCAAATTTTATGGAAAAGAATAGCTTTTTGGAATTCATGTACACTCATTAATTGCTTTTTTCTCTTTTATCTCTTCTGATGGAGCGGTTTAAGGGATATTGAGCCTTGGGGAGTTAGATTTGCCATTTTTGGGGAAGGTGGGAATGCTGACATGATTGATGATCATTCTGAGAGCTTGGATAGGTCATGACTGTCCTTAGAGGAAAGCAGTATTGCTTTGGCTGAACATCCATCTGTTATTTTCATACCGTAGCTGTGTATTCTGGTTTTCTTGTTGCATTATTAGCAGTGTTTAATAAGGCATATCACTAATGCTATTCTTGTGATCCCTCATCAGTCAAAGCCACATTTGCAAGGAGCAGAGAAAACATCCCAGTCTGATGATCCATCCCAGACCAGTCAGTCTGGACGGACTTTCTAAATGCCATGGAAATAATTTAGTTGTGTGACACCTAAATATTTCTAAAATTATTTTTGGAATGGCTACTTATATTTGCATTGCAGCTTATGGCTCTGTGTTCTGCCACACAGGAAGCACCCTGGTCCCATAGGAATGGTCTGCTGCTGGGAGAGTGAGTGCAGAGGGGATCCCAGGGCCTCCTCCCTGCTGTGCCCTCTCCATTCTGGTGTCCTTTCCCTGCCTCCCACCTGTGCACCTGGTGCCTCCAGTGAGTGGAGGAAGGCAGAAATTAATCTGGAAGGGAAATTGTTCTGCCTGAGTGGGCAAATAGGAGGAAACTGTCTCACTGACTGTGATGCTTTAATCTCTTTTTATGAGCTACCTGGAGTGCAAAACCATTTATTTGACCCACCATCAGAGCTGGCAGGGGCACAGTTTGAGCTGAAGAATTTACTGGCTTTTGCCAGCTGCCTTGCCCTTGGCAAATGTCCCTGTGAGCAGAACCAAGAGCAGGGTGTCTCGGTGTGTGCAGCTGGATGCAGCCCCCGGGCAGCCTGGCAGCAGCTGTTCCCGAGTGCTGCCAGGGCAGGGCTGTGCTCCTGCTTCCCCTCCTGGTCCTGGAAGGGCTGTGCTCCCCTCAGCAGATGGGTGGGAGCGATGCCCGTGCTTCCCAGAGGTTCAATCCTGTGTGAGCCCAGGGCTGCCTTCCCCTCACTGCACACTGGCAGTGTGCCTGGAGAAGCTGCTCTGCACGTGGGCTGCATTTAATCTGTATGAAAGAAAATGGTGCATTCTTGTTCGCCTTTCACCTTCCTGTGTCCTCCTGCGGTTGCTCCCTCATCCCTGCAGCCCTTAGGCAGGGGCTTGGCATTGTCTTGGCTCCACCCGCAGCATGACAAGCTAGCAAGGACCTTCCCTTCTTAGCCTCGCTGCGTCCATAGGCTCCCTTCTCCTTCCCTTGTCTCCTCCACATGGGACAAGAGCCTTGGCTCTCCTTCTTTAAAATATTCACCTTATTGGTCACCTATGAGCACAGTGTGTGCCTGAGGTGTGTTTGTGTGTTTGACCTCCCTGGATGGCTGGGGGAAAATTTTCTGTCTGCCTGAGAGTGACTGTGGGCACCCTGAGCTTGCTCAAGAGACTAAATCTATAATGTAACAGGTGATAATGAAAAGATTGGAATGGAAAATCCACGTCAGGCTAATAATCATAGCCAGATTAATGGTTTTAAACCCCTGTTTTCCATCTCTTGCAAATGAATATAAAAATTGGCAGTTTCAAAGGAGTTCTTGAACAATGTAGTACAAGTGTTAAGTTTAGCATGAGTTTGGGGAGACTGGGGAGAGTGTCACATTAAACACAGGAGCCGTGTGTGAGCCAGGCCACTGTGTTCCCACAGCCACGGAGAGCAGAGAGGGACTCACGGGAAAATCCTGCTGGGTTTGTTCCTCTTGCCACAGAAACCTTGAACCTTTTGTTTAAAGTAAGCTGTTTGCATCAGTGGGCAGCTTAACAGCACTTGAAACAGCTCCCCACCCACTTTCCATTTTTGTTGAGGGTGAAAACTGCAGATGAATGGAGCCTGAGAAGGTCAGTTCATTATTGCAAGTCTTGAGTCCATTTTGCATTAAATATACTTTCATTTTTCACAACCTCTTTCCACTTCAATTTTAAAATTGCTCTTGTATAACATGGTAAATGTCTTAAACCCACCCACATCTACAACAAGTGGCACACGTAGCAATGCTGAGCAGAAAACCACTGCTCTTTTTAGGCTTCATCTCAAGCTATATAATTTATTTTTACTGCTCTGCATAATTTCTCTCTATTGTTAACGCAGTATTTATTTTTAATTATTACTAACACTCTTATTCTGTGTTAATAGCCTAACTGATGATCCAGTGTATTTTCTGAGTGTCTTTTAAATGAAATTTCCCTCTAAGTTTTTTTTTTTTTTAGAAATTAGCCTAAAGCAAGCAATATTAACAGTCAACCCTGTAGGCCAACCGTTGCCTCTTTTTTTCACACACCTACCAGTGCTGTGCAACATCCCATTGCAACATCTGGTTGCTGCCATCACACAACTGTTTAGTAACCAGTAATTATAGCACTTGAAAAGGAAAGAAAATGTGTTGGTATTTTTAAGGGTAACTAGCTGGTTTTATTTCCTACCACCCTTGTAGCTGCATGTTAGCTAACTTGCACCCCAGTGTGTTCTGCTGAAGGTTGTTTATATCTCCCATGCTGAGGTCTTGTCAGGCTGTGGTTATTGTTATTTTTCTGATGACAGGGCTATAAATTAATTTTGAATTGCATAGCTCTAGGAGACAAAACTCCCACATGTAAAAAATGGTCCATAAACAGATGAAAATTTGTGTTTGAACACCAACCATTGTTTGTGACTTTGTTTTTAATAAAAATATTTTTTAAATTTAATAAGAAAAACCAGAATAGGGTTGAGCTTCACACTTCTCACAGGCAGCCAAGTTTCAGTAAAGGTGAATTACTCAGGTCACTGAAGTTCATGACCTGAGTAAACAAAATCCCTCAGATTAGTCCTAAAACCATCTGGGCTGCCCCTGGGCAGGGCTGGCAGTGCATACCTGGAAGGGGCATTGCAGCCTTGGTGTCTCAAGGGCACATCTGTGCTAACCAAGTCATTGGGTTTTGCTGTGTCTCTCTCTTTCATCTTTCTTAATATATTTATAGAAGAGAAATACTTCCAGACACATCTTCCTGCAAAGAGGACTTGTGAGAAACATTATGTGCTTTCAAATAAGGAATAAATGTACTCGCTGATCAATTTTCTGTCCTCATTAAGTCTCTCAGAGGTGAGTTCAAGGGAAGAAATAAAGATGGGAAGAGTTTGGAAATGAAGTCTATTTACAATGAAAAAAGATAACTCAAGAATACTGAAAAAAGGCTGAAACTCATTGGCTGGAGAGATGGAAAGCAGACTCAATTATCCAAATGTTGTGCAGCTGCACTACCAGATGTATTGTTTTCACTTTACTATCAGATATTTAATGCATGTGGGTAGCCAATGTTCTCTTTTTGTTTGTTCTAAATATTTCCTGTGTGTAATGCAGTAAAAGATGTTGTTCTCAGTTGTTAGAACAGAGCAATTCGGTAGAGAAAAAAACCCACCCATCAATGTTTGCACACACTACATATTTAATGACAGAAACAGACTAATAATAGCAGGTTTATTCCTATGATAAAGGAAAGGTAAAAAAATAAAAGCAACCAAACTCATACCTTGAATCTGGAATTTCAGTTTAAGGAAAAAATTATATTGTAGTGATCCACTTCAAGTAATTAGTTGTGTACAGTCTTAGACCAAGTTTGCATACAGTGTGCAAGGTGAACTATTTTCTGCTGTTCCTGGATGCACAAGTGAGATTATTTCTGTGTTGCATTCCTGAAAATTCCAGTAATTTCCAAGAAATTCCAAGAGTATCTTTCTAGCTTCTACCAAGCAGGAAAGTGTCTGTAGCCAGCAAGGTCCCAGAGGTTCAGATCAGTTTTTCACTACTCTGATGGGGGAGTTGAGGGGGAGAAGGGGCAAGATGAGCTTTTTGGGTCTTGAAAGGAAGTTTAAATTGTCCCCTGTTTGAGGTGAGGCTCATTTCTTGGATTGAATCTCATGGTGAGACAGACAAAAATAGTGTTAATGCAGAGATATATATTGCCAGTGTTTTCCATTTATCTGTCAGATCAAACAACACTGATGAAGTTTAGTGAACAAATGAAGTAATCATGCATTATCTTGTGATGTGATCCTTACGAGAGAGAGAAGTATATAAATCTAAAGACTGTGTAAATGAGAAAAAATGAGGAAAAGCACTCAGATAATTCTGCTGGTTTTTGACAATGCTGCATGATTTGCTATTTTATTATTCCATGTGAAAGTTAAATTTCAAGGTGCAAAATTCATTCAAACAATCCTTCTTCTATCACCACTTTCTTATATTTGCTGCTGTTTCAGAAGACACGTGGGCCAATAATTGTTGAGTTTAGGGAAGACCAGTTTGTTTTCTCTCCATACATTATATTTTGACAGACATAGCATGCATTCATGCCACTTCTTCTTGCTTCTGATTTTCATAGAGTGAGAGAGAAATGGCTAAACATGTGAGGGGAAAAATAAAATGGATAAATATCCTCTATAATGCTTGCTGTTGGGGAGGATAAATGGAGGATTCAGCATAGGTGGCCCCAGTAAGGCACACAGTTTAGTTTTAGTTGGCTGTTTCCACCAGAAGAGACTTCTCAGGGAACAGACTTCTCAGGTTTTGTGGCAACCCTGGAAGCAGGAGGTGAGGACCATGCTTTGCTCTCCACCTGCTGTGCAGGCGTGTGGAGGTTTCACGTGACCCTGAGATTGTCTCAGCTACATAAGGGATGAGAACAAGTCCTGACCAGCAGGGGAAGATTTAAGAAAATGCATTGTCCTATTTGCTCTTTCCCTTGCTCATTATCGAGCTCAGCTCTCCCTAATCTTGACAATGGCACCTCCAAATACAGTTTGCAGTTAACGAGGTAGGCCTGTTCAGTGATGTCAGTCAGCATCAGGAAGGTAAGGGGCAATTGGATTGATCTTTAGGCTCTACATGCAGTGGAAATCCACACCTTCCCTTTTCTCTCTCATCTCAGTAGACTGTGGAGGGAAATTAGTGTCAGTATCAAGGAGGAGGGGGAGTTGGAGTGAGAGAAGAGTGGGAAGGTGAGTGCCATTGTGTGACTGGCTCCTGGCTGCGTGTCCTTCAGAGTCAGCAGTTTGGTGTGTGGGGTATTTGCATGCAGCTTCCACTTTGCACAGCAATATGCATGTCAGGAGCCATTTGCATTGGGAACACAATTATAGGTCGAACACATTCCATATTTTCCCCTATGCTTCACTGTGAATGTGTACAGAGTAACACTGCTTTTCTATTTGCTGCTTTTTGACTACAGTCAGCGTCTCAATGTTGGTTAGAGCTTCAGAATTAAGTATTTTTAAACAGGGCTTAAATCTGAGATAGCTGAAGCTATTTTTAACATGTGAGTTGTGATTTGGCTCTCCATGGTCTTTGTTTTCTCACCCAGTTTTATCCATTGTAGCATGACTGATAAAGAGCTGGTGTCTGTGCTGTGCATTCTTTGTCTCAGCCATGAGGATGCTGACTTCCTCCCTTTTATTTCAGGAGGTCATTAGTGCTGATGAGATTAGAGGTTTATAACTTCAGGTCCAAGTCATTATTCCTAATTTAATCAATGCATTTGAAAATGTTTCCTCTAATAAAATTGTAATGGCTTTACATGATTTGTCATGCTTATCAAAAACATGGTTTTAACATTTTTGTATTTAGAGGCACTGAGCTTCTGGAGAAGAGTACACATTAGTACATCATTGCTGGGCCAATTTCCTGCCTCTCTGTCTGTCTCTGCTGTAAATCAGAATAACCTAGTCCGTGTAATCACAGTGATGTACAGCCAGCGAGGCACTGGAGTCAGGCCTTTGCAAACAGCTTAAAATCCTGGGAGAGGTCCCTCGCCGCCAGCATGATTGCTTCTCTGCTACCACCTTCATCATTCAGCTGGGTGCTTTGCCTCCATATAAAAGGACTTTCAGCAGGCTCGTGATAAAGGAAAAAATAACCATCTATAATGTAGAGGCTTGACTGGAGAAATGGTTTTTATGTTGGAGGGAGAATGAGATAAATAGCCTCCCACGGTTACTGAGGTAAGAGGAAAGCAGCAGTGTTACAGCAGAGCTCAGTGTTTGTTTAGAGACTTTTGAAGAAAATTCATCCAAATGCTTGGTTTTCAGGAATGTTCCAGGACTACTATTTAATTCAAATTACCTCTCTCTTAAACCCTGTACTGTATGCATTTGGGTTCAGGCAGGTGAGGAAGGAACAGGGGACCCAAATTTACTGTATGCCTGGTGGATGTGTCCCCTGTTTGACCACAAAACTGCTGCTGCTCCATGTGCTGCTCCCTAGGTCAGCTTCTGTGGGTTGGAGCAGGAATGGAAATCACGTGAATGATCTTGCAGGTGATGAGCTGATGCAAGGGGGGAGGATTTCACTGTGTGCAAAATTGTATGATGGATCTGTGAGAGGACTGACAGTTCTGTTAGCTCTTGGCCTTGCTTAGTGCCCCAAAGCAGGGTGGTGGAGTTGCAGGAGTGGGCGCAGTTGTGATGGAGAGGCTGCTGTCAGGCAGTGCAGTGCACAGGGGTGTCAGCTCACTGGCATTCCCTGCAGGGACTTTGGGGGTGTTACTGCTCCTCGCTGCTCCTGGAGAGGAAAATTCTCCCTGCAGGGCAGTGCTTAGGATAGAAATGACCAAATCCTTCTGCCTCTGCCTCTTTGCCACTTGCTCCTCCTCAGGCAGCAGCCTGGCAGCAGCGTGTGGGTAAGAGCACCGAGAGGTTTTTGCCTGTGTGTTGTAGCAGCGCGGTGGCTGCGGGTACGGCAGCGTAACTGGCAAATCCCTGCAGGCAGATGGCAGGTCTCGCACTAGGAGAGGATGTGTAAACGACCAAAGATAGGTTTTAACAGCCTTTTTCAAAGCCAGAAGTTTGTCACTGCATAAGCTCTCAGGCTAAACATCCCTGTGAAATTTCAAACCTCCAGTCTACTAGTGGTTTATTAAACAGTTTTGGCAACTGAGATGGATGCTGTGAGTCACCATGTGCACGCCTGAGTGTGGGGTGTCCTGCATGTCTCAGGCATTTGCTGCCTCTGTGCTGGCTCATGGGCTTACCCAGCTGGCCAGCCTGCCTCGGGGCTGCAAAGGGAGCAGGGGGAAAAACAACGCTTGGAAACAGCCGGGCACAAAATGCTGTCAGGTTAGGGCAGAGCCATTGCTGCTAAAGTGGTGGCATGTTGAGTGTCTCTGGCTGCCCCTTGGGTTCTCTGGAGCCACATCTCTCTGCTGCCGCTGGAGGGTTGGTTCAGTTTGACCTTTACTCTTAAGGATGGGAACTGCTGCTTGCCTTCTGCATTCCCAGTCTTTGCCACGCAGGGCTGCGTGGGGTGTGCTGCTGCTCTGCAGACAGCTGAAAAGATCAGGCTGGCTTTTCTACCATTCTGACCTTCTGTTCTTTCTTTTTTCCAGACTGATCTGTTTTAACAGAAAGAGTCAGTTAAGGAGAAGAGTATTTCCTGTACAAATTGCCCTGTGCAAATATGTAATGTAATTCAGTTCTGTGGAACTGCCATATTCTCTACAAACATCAGCGCTGGTGCTGCCCATTAGTAATATCCATTTTCTTTTTTCAGCTATTTCAATACTGCAGAGAAATAGTTTTCAGTTCCCAGGACCTGACAGGTAGAGTGATGTTAGATACCTCAGCAGCAAGGAACCAAGGGATGAATACAGTCAGATTACCACAAAATTGGGCTCAAACCATTAGCAGCTTTAGCAGCAGATCACCATCAAATCAGCAATCCAATACTGGCTCTAGTGATTAAACTTACCCTCCTTTTATTGACGTCAATAGTGCAACTCTCAGTAACATTTGTTGAGAAGGAAATGTGCTCCCAGGAGAATCAAAGTTTTCTTTTTCATATGCTTTTTAAATGAGGATGGAAAGCTGAACTGAAGAGGTGTCAAAAACTCTGGATTGTCCCCTTCCGAAGTGTGCTGCCTATGCCTGACACCACTTCTACATGGGCCCCTGTTTATTACTTCTGTCCTGTGTTTGTAATTTTTTCACTCTGTGTGTATTGCTATTCTCACTGGTCTTTTGCCCTTTCTTTAAACTTGAACTCTATGACTCATGCCTTAATTTTTGTTTATGTTCCCACTCACTGTAAGAGTACATTGCAATGTGCAACATTTCATTGTCTCTCTTATTTATTTCAAGTCTAGAAAATGAAATTGAGCCATGGAAAGGGCTTTATTTGTGGAATCAGAGAAAGTTTTTCTGTAAATGACCAGCAGCATCAGTAGAGCCAGGTTGTGTACAGTGCTGGACCCAAAACATGTGTGCACTTAGCAATTCAGGCTGAAGCTGGTGCCTAGTTTGAGGAGGACAAAGTTTATTGTTTTGACTTCTTTGAACTGGGTAAATGAACTTCTAGAAACACCAGAAACAGTAGCTTTGCAGAGAACAGCTGCAGGTCTCACGTCATGGCAGGGATCCTATGGACCTTGGATGTAGATTGAACAGTCTGATTAAAACCTTTGTGAGTTTGAAGTCAGGAGTAGGTCCAAAAGTGCTGGTGTGTCAAACCACTTCAGCTCATCTGAAGCAATTAGCAGTGGGAAGAAATGGGGTTAGGCTTCACTAGAGCAGTGGCTCTGGAAAATGGGTGTTGCACTGCATGGCTCCCCTTTATCACCTCATATTTTTGAGGAGGTGGAAGGTGGTGCTCAGCCACTGCATTTGAGTCCCACCCAAGTGCTGGGGGAAGCTGAGGCAGATGAGCACACACTGTGTGCGATTTTGTGGGGTGCTAGTGGAGTTCAAGGCTTCTCTTTTGCTAAGGGGCCATTTTTGCCTGATGAGTGAAAACGCTGTTTGGAGTTTCCTGGGTTATATATTATTGCTGCTATACTGCATTTAGGAGCTATTTGCTTTTGTTTTCCTGCTATTTTACCAGGAATTTATTCAGCTGGGCAGCCCTCGATCCTGCTGGCATGTTACTGGGAGCCAGAGGTAAGTTTAGAAGGAAAATAAACCCCTGGAACTTAATTTAGTGGCACCAGTTCCTGCTGCTGCCTGAGCAGACTGCTGCTTGAAACTCTTGCTCTTAGGTGTTTCTTCTTATTTTTTGTTTTATTTGCATTAGGGAGAAGATAAATCTGTTCAGCAGTATCTGTGCATCACCACTGACATTTTAATTTTCCTTTAACAGATTTTAATTAAAATCCAACATAATTTGGTATGAAATATGAGATTGAATTGGTATTATAATGCAGACTGAACTAATGTCAATTTGTGTATCAGTTTAGGAACAGCTCTGTCTGATTAATCCAGGCAGTAGCAATGTTTGCTGGAAGGGGCTCTAGATGCTCTTTTTGTATAATTCTGCCATTATTCTACCATAGAGAGAGAAGCTTTGTACTGGTTTCCCAGTTTCTCTCTGATGGAGTTCTTTTCTTGTTCTGCTTCTCCGTCTCCTTCTGGATGCTGCGTAATCATCCCTGCAAGACATGATTGCCCTCTAGGCTTCCAGGAGAGATTTGTGTGGAGAAAATGTTTGCTTTTGTAATGCCTCAGAATGTAGCGAGTTTTTTTTATTGTAATTCAGGTTGCATTTGGGAAGGTGTTGGAAGCTAAGCCTGTGTGCTTACACAGCTGCACGCTGGTGCTTGGGTGCCTGTGTGCTCATGCCCATGTGTCCTGTCTCAAGCCACAGGACTTAGCACAGCTTTACTCTCAATTCCTTGTGTTAGTCACAGATGGAGTATAAACATGTCCAGGATGTGTATTTAAAATACATCTATTTGCCAAACACTGTCTCTTTGCAAAGGCTTAAATAGAAAACACAAGGCCTTAATTCCCATTCTTCCCTGTAGAATAAACACCTGAATCTAATACGCTTGAGACATTTTCTGTCTCTGAAAATTCGGATTAAGCTATGGGAGGCATGTAATTTTCTTGGTGAGGCTGTGCATATGGTCTGTTTGGGAACCTGGTTTTGGGTTTTTCGGGAGCAGCTCAGTGCAAGGTCTGCTGAAACACACATATTTTCATGTCATCACTGGAAAAGTCTGTGAAAAGGAAATGGCAAAGGTAGTGGGACACTTCTGTGTGTATTTTCTGGTATTACACAAATAAGAGCTCTCAAGTACAAGAAGGAAAAACAATTACAATGCAACTTTTAAGTAAGAAACCAGCATATGGTATTACCCAAACCGAGCCATTTATACCTTATTATTGGGGAACTCATGGTGAAAGGTATGCAGTTTAGGTTAAGTGGCTTCAAGTCAATGTCTCCTGGCTGTCCCCAGATTATTTTTATGGTCAGAAATGAAAAGGGTTATTTTTCAGGTATGCAGTCTGTCTTTTTTCTGGAAGATATTCCAAACAATCATGTTGAAAAAACACTTGGGAATGGTGCGTGGTGTCTTTTCTGCACTCGCAAAGAAACATTTTATTATACCAAGGCAAGCATTTGACTTATTTTTCTGCATGCTGCTAGATTCCTACCATGAAGTTATGATTCACGAAACACGTAGGTTTGATAGAGAGTTCAAGCAGTCTCTGAAAACAGAGGGATGGTTTTGTGGCTCAGTATTACAACATGTCAGCAGCATTCACAGCATGTCTGCCTTCTGTTTCCTGCATGATTGTGGGTGCCTCAGAGATCAGCAAAGCACTAAAATATCTCTTAGGTTTCACTGAATGCAGTAGATCTGTGTTTAAACGCTTCATTGACTCAGCAAGAGCTGGGGACGTATCTCAGATCTGTGCTTCGTGCGAGACAAGTAATGAAAGTTGTGCTTGTGTGGATGTTATTCTGCAGTCAGATCTGTAGCTTCAGGGGCTGATATGTGAGTACCTCTGACTCTGTGTACAATATATGGCACATCTGTACTTAGGTTTTTCAGAAATGGGGTGCAGGGAAAGCCTGCTTCATACCAAGTCTTGTATATTTGCCTATTGGATTTCAGAATTCGATTTCAAGCCCTGTGATTTCAGGCAGCAGAGAAAGAGCTCCAAGCTTAGCATAAAGGTATCCAGAATGGGTGTGTCACCAAAAGTAAGCTCTGAAATGTGGAAGGTAACAGCCCAGCTCACTTAATACTCTAAAAGTCTTCTACCCTTCAGTTCTTCACAGGTTTCATTACATCACTTCTCCTGCTTCTGATAGCCACGTTCACCCTAAAATCAAAGGCTGTATCTAGACCCCTACAAAATTTGTCCTTTGTAATTTCATCTTTTGGGTGATTTCTGGATGGTGTAGTTTTCATAGTTTCATACACTTTCCCAGTGTTGCATGTGAGTTTATTCTGGGACGCATTCTTCCTGGTAGGAGAAAACAGTTTGCTGTGAGAGTTTAGGAAGGAGCCGTAGACTGAGGTTGGGTTATGCCAACTTTACAACCAAAATCTCTGTCTTGGTGTGATGGTACATCGTGCAGTTCTTGTTGAATAACCACACATCACTTGGAGCTCTGAAATCAGTGTTTGAGTTTTAAAATACCAGCAAATGGTTGCAGGGTGGAACATTCATTTTTCATGAGGACAGTAATGCTATTTCAGTTTGCTGAGCTGCAACAGTGTGCTTTGATCTTGAGTAATTTAGCAATTACAGAGTTATCTGATGTGCCTCAATTTACCTAGTATCCGAGGAACTCAATGACAGGTGATTTGTAATTTTGAATTATCTTTGGAAAATGAGTGAGAGATGTACGATTTCCCAAAGGACGTAGTTAAAAAACACGTTTGCCACTTTATTGCATACAAAGAGTTGATTCTTTTTCTCTCAGTTACTAATGATCCCAGATGAAAACACCCCATGGGAAAGAAAAGAAATTGATTTGGGTTAAGTATAGGCATAAGGAGGAACACATTTCCAACAAGCTTCAATTGATTCAAAGTGAGAAAAAGCAGAGACAAAACCCACTGAAATTAAGCTATGGAGTTTAGTGCCTGTGGTAGCTCTAAAAAGATGTAATTTTTGTTAATCTATGTGAAAAATATCTGGTACTGTTACAGTGTTTTGTACTTTTCTCCTGACTGCAAACACGCCTTAAAGTAATATATTCAGGAAATATGGTACAGTTAAGAATGGGATTTCCACAAATCTCATACCTTGCTCCTGTGGGCTGGATTCTGCTTTCATCACATTGAGCTAAGTAAGGAACAATTGCCTTGTGTGGACAGAGGGAATTCAGTGTGATTCGGATCTATTGAGCATCAGGGCATTCATGTTTCATTGTGGCCTCTGTTGCTGAACTGCAAGCCAGAAGCATGTGCTTCCCATTTACCATTTCCAAGGGCATTGCCCAGACTGTTTTCTGTCTTTTCTGTATTTTCTTCAGGAAACGTGATGATAGTGTTAGAAACTGCACTGTAAACAATGTATGCTGTATGCAGCAAGTAGAGCTGTTCTGCAATTACATAAGGTAGCTCAGATGAAAGAGCCTCTGTGTTCTGTGTCTGAGAGAGGAGACTTAATTAAGACAGACAAATTCTCCCGGGTACAACAAAGCAGTTCTCTGGTTACAGCCCTGATTAGACTGTAGTTCTTCTAAATGCATTACCAAAGTGTTCATTATTATAATTAAACAGATATAAAATATGTTGGCCCTTCATTGCATAAAGCTTTGCTTTAGGGTTAGGACTAGAAATTTCATCAAGAGCTTTGAAATGGAAAGCTGACAAGCAAAGCAAATTATTTCTATGGTTTTCTATGATTTTTGAATTACTGTCCTTTTTAGTCATCCATTTATAGACAGACACATTAAAAAAAAAGAGTCTTAAATGGTCTATTTACAGCATTATTACTTTCCTGAGGCAACCAGCTAGAAAAAAATAGTGTCATCTGTGAAAATGGAGCTCCAAAATTGAGTTCTCCCAGGTATGGTGGGTTTGGAGCAGTCCAGCCTGAGAATGGGTGTGCTCCCCTGGGCCTGGGGCACTCCCTGCTGCTGGCTCCTGCCAGGTGCTTTTGTGCTTAACCTCTGACTTTCCTTTGACAAATTAGCAAGTCCTGCAGCTAAACAGAGATGTTGCTCCAAGGTAAATAAAGGGGAAAAGTATTTGTATTGGGAAGCACTCATTGCTTATACATCCACCTAAAGGAGCTGATGAAAAATATCAAGAGAGGAGGGAGTTAATATTTCTAGAAAAAGGCTTTTTCTTAACATTTGTCTTCTCACTGTATCTGCTTATGCAAAAAACCACACCATTAAATTTAGAATCTGTTTTCCTCGTGGGTGGGATTGCCTTTAAAATCTCAAAAAGCCAGAGTACTGGGGTTTAAAAAGGACTTGGGGAGTTGTTGGATGAACAAATACAGAGTCATACCTATTTTAATCTAAATAGAAAATTAACAGATGAACAGTGTGACTGTAAGGACTAAATGTGTGTAAATTTGTAAGATTAAAGCTTAAAATGAGCAACAACTGAATCACACAGTTGTTGCAAAGCGTAGCTCATTTTAAAGGGCCCATTGAATGAACTGTGAGTTCTGATCTGATTTTTGTCCATGCAGAAGTGGTTCCCAGTGCTCTGCAATGTCCTTCTTCTGCTACCACTTGTTCACTCTTGCAAAACTAAAGGTGGCCAGTATTTAATGGTGCTTTAGTACCCTCTCCAACTGCTGTGGGCAGAGGGTGTTAATGGCACTGTGCAAGATAAGGGAAGATAGTGGTTTAGCAAGGGGGCCTGTGGCTTTCTGTCCTCTGGAAGGCAAATACCAAACTTGGCCCTCTTAAAACACAAAGCTTCCCAACCTGCTGGCCCAGCTGCCCCTGACCCGCTGCAGACACCCCCTTTTCTGCCATGTGTCCCCCAGGTGAGGAGATGAATACAGACCCTGGCAGAAGCTGCCTTTTTGTCTGAAGATACTGAGATTTGAGCATCAGAAACATTTTGGAGTCTTGTGGAAACCATGAGACAAATCCAGAGCAGACAGTGTTTCCTAAGGGATCTTCTTGGGCTCATGAGCTGAACTAGAAGCCAGGAGGTTCTCACTCTTCTGGCTGCAAATCCGACATTTTTCTTCTTGCTCAACATTTTCTAAGTGTTGCAAGTGTGCAAAACTATTGGAGATTACTTACTCCACATAAGTGCTAAGTTATGTTGCAGCCAAAGTGTAGTTATACTGTGGTTAGAGTTCAAATTTTTTCTAAAACTCCTAAAACCACTAATTCATAATGTTTAAATATTAACTGGATGGAGGCAATTACACCAGGTTGGTGATATACTTAAACTGTAAAAATGCATGTATAAAGCCCAAGGGATTGTAATACTCAGGCATGCAGATAGTTTAATTCTAAGATAAAAGATTTATGATGATTTAGCAAATATATATATATATGACCAGGATAAAACTACATTATAATTGCATTCCTTTATTTGTTTAAAAAACCAAAACCAAATGAGCAACTGGGTTTTTTCTCCCTGAGATATGGGCTCTGGGAAGCAGGAGAGTTTTACCCTTGAAGGTGAGTAATTTTGAAGGAATGTGATTTAAAATTGTAGCACATCTCCATAGAAAATCAATTATTCCTTAAATAAATTGGATGATTATGATGCTGCAGTTTGCAGCTTATCAAGGTGCTTGTAACCTGCCTAATTTATTCCTTATTTTGATGAGTAATGAAAGCATTCTGTGTCTGCACTGGTAGAAATTTGGAATATGCCTGCTTAGGAGAGTCACATAATAGGATTTAATGAGGCTGCCACAGCTGTTTCTTGAATACTTCTTTCCTTTCTATTAATGGAGAAATCTGTGTTTTGCTTGTAAGGGAGATGCTTAATTTGTCACACTGTTGCTAAGTGCAGCACTGAAATAATTTTTTCACTTGTATGTTGTTTTCAGCCCTGCCAACTCCTTTTAGCAGTGCAGGAGCACATTGCATGGCTTGGAACTGCTCTGATACCAGCAGCAGGATTTATGCCTACACCTGGCTTTTCAGCCCAAGAATGCTGAAGGGGGGTGTCTGCTGTGCACTGTGCCCATAGCTGCAGAGCTAAAAAGATGTTGGTAGGAGTAAAATAAAAATAAAAGTAAAAAATCCTTGAGGAATTTTTGAGTCTATGGTTAATGCAGGCACATTTCGGTGCCCATATTGTAGAGGAGCAACCAGAAAGCTTTCCCTAATCCTTGTTTTGAGATGGAGTTTGTTGACAAGGTGTCAGCACAAGGGTTAATTGATATGCTGAAAGTTGGTCTTCTCTCTCACAGAAAATGATGACATTTAGATAGCACGAGGCAAAATTTCACCCCCAAGTGCATTGTAGGTCCGATAAAACACTGCCCTGTCTTGCCTGTGCACTTCATATTTGGCTTTATGTATTTTATCTCAACCTATTTAATAATTCAATTATGAATGCCGATTGGAATTTTAAAAAAATCCCATTAAACCAATTTCATTATCTAATTTTATTGATTTTTGTAACTTCATTGCTAATTTTAGGTATAGGGGCTGATCTGAATCGGTGTAAATGTGATTAATGAAGAAATAATTTAAGTTGATTAAAAAGGGCTTAAAATAATGTGATTAGCCTGTTGAGATTTGTGTGGCTTATTGGATTACACATTTTATTCCTAGAGGATTGCTGTAAGATTCAGAGTGAAATTAAATTGGTCACCCTATTTTGAGCCCCCAGTGCTTGGTAATCTCCAGTGCCAAGATACCAGACAGAAGGCACAGTCACATTCAGCCGTTTTCTTTTGGAAAAATACAGGGTTTAATTTTTGAGTTAATACCTAAATAATCAGGCCAAAAAATAGCACCGAAGTCTGATCTGCCTTCCATTAAATAGGGCTTAAATGAAATCATGTTTGTTCTCATGGGACACCCTTTGGAAAGAATCAGGTGCTGATGAAAAAGTGATGGAGACTCTCCAGCCATCCTTGGCAGATTGTGACCATTGTCAGGTTTGTTTTTCTTGATTAAAGTCTTGGCTTGATTTCGAATGTGCTGATTTCCAGGATTTAAAAGAATTTATCACTGGACAGTACAGATCTTCAGATAATCTTTGTATAATCATCTGAATAGTCAATGGTCCTTGTGGATCCCTTCCAGCTCAGAATATTCTGTGATCTAAAATCTGTGGTAACATCAGTCTACATTTTGAGTTTCTAGGGGATCCATAAGGAAATGTAATTTGTAGGACTTCTTAAAGTACATTGATTAGGGATTAAGTAAACTACTCAATTGAAATCATTACATTCTGAATAAAAGTGCCCAGATACCACTTTATTAAGGTGTGAGGTGTCTGTTAAAGTTTTTCCTTATATTTATGCACATTTTTATTAATACTAATTTAATAATTATTAATATGGACAATATGTGTGTTGAACTAAAAGAATCTGTTATCTCTTACTTGGATGTGTTTTCCAAAATCTTCCTGATTCTTGTGGCACTCATGAACTTTCCAATTTCCAAGGTAATTTCTAAACTGATAACATCCCATGATGGACAAAGATATGCATGTGATCTTTTTGTTATATTCTGTGCTGATCATCTATAATGACAAAATTGGGTTTTTTACCCAAAATTATTGCCCTGCATCGAAGTCCTGTAAATGAGGACTGGCCCTTGTGTTTTTAGACTTATGATCTTGTGTTTTACTCCTTATTGAAGATACTTATTTTTTTTTATGTATTGCCTGTCAAGCAGTCTTTTGACTGCTGACTCACATTCTGTTATTCATCACTGTTGAAATTTGGCTTTGTATCATCTCCAGACTACACGTGTATTGATTTTATGCTTTCTTCCAAGTCACTCTAAAAATGCTAAATAGCACTGGGCTGAAGAATGGGTCCCTGCAGGATCCCATTTGAAGCATTTCTTCATGAGAAGTGTTTCACGTTTACTGTTGCATTTGAAAGTTATACTTTATCTTGTGTTTGATCCATTTAATGTCTTCTGAGTTTATTTTTATTGCTGTGTCTTCTTAATCAAAATGTCATTCACTACCCAGTCAAATGCATTGCAGAAACCATAATACATTACAGAGTGTATTACAATGAATTTATGTGTATCAACCAAACTTTTAATATCATAAAAGCAGAGATATCAGATTAGTCTGACAAGCTCTGTTTTCTGTAATGTTGGAAATAGTTAATGCTAATCATCTTTTTATTCTTAATCAAATCTGTTTTCAGGTTTTCCATTATTTTGGCACTCACAGATGCAGTGCCAATCAGGTATTTGGAGGTGTATTGAAGGGGAGTAACAGTCGGGTGGGTTTTTCCTTAGCCAGGTCTTTCTGAACTTGTTTGGCTTTTCCTCCCGAGTTGCTACTGGCATTCTCTTGGTCTCTTAAATTTTGTCTCAGATGCAAAGGAGGTTCTGTAACAGGATGAGGATTTGTACAATGGAGTTCTCCTGGGAATGCTGTGGCTGGGATCCCCTTTTTCCAGACCTTGCTGCTACAAAAGCAGAAAGTGTCTTTCTGTCTTTCTCAAGTTGATATTCCCTGCAGGGCGATGAGTTCAATCCATGTGCAAGGAGCCCCTGCAGACTAGCAAGGATTAGAGCCTGTGAGCAGCCCGAGTACTTGGAAATAACAGAACGTTTGGGAGCAGCAGTGGTTGGAGACATTACATCCAGTGAGCTGGGTCGGTCCATTACAAACTGTAAGCTCCTCCCAGCTGGAATTAGATCTGGCTCTTGTGGTGTCCTAAGTGAAGGGGGTTTTTTTAGGGAGAATGGTCAGCATCTGTGAAAAATCTTCATCAAGTGGTGTCTTCCATATGAGACATTGTGAAGTGTCATACAGGACACTGTATGTCACTGTTTCTCACTGTAGATGTTCATTAATGCATAAAGGGATAGCTACTTGCACTTGGAAGCCATTTGGATGATACTAACAATAATGGTAGAAGGCTCTGGGAATTGGTGGCCTCATTACAGGCTCTCGTTTCTTCTGCTCTTGGAAGCTTTTCAACCTTGGCTTCATGGCCCTACTTATAAAAAAGAAGGGAGAGGTAGTAACTTCAGCATGGTATTGTGCTAGAAAATAAACCCTTCTTGCATTCTGTGCTTTTCATTTGGAAAAAGCATTTCCAGATGGAGTCTTTATGGGCTGCTGGTTTTTTCTTTTGCTCTAATTTGTCATTCAAACAGCAAAGGTAAATCTTCTTCAAGGTAAGGTAGAATAAATTTGGTAATGCTAGTCATTTAAGAAAGAAAAGGAAAAAAGCAAGTACAAAACAAAGCATTTCTTAAACAGCAAATCATTTTGGTTCAGGTGTTTTTCCTAAAGATCTGCTCCAGGCATTCTTTTGTATATCCTTCCAGCCTTACACAACAGTACTTGAAAGTGACTTTTAGTAATGGAGCAAAAGAGGAAATCAGAAAAGCCATTATAGTCTTGCCTCCTGTTGAGCCTCTCCAGTGGGGACTATTTGGCATGACAGAATGATTAAGTTATTGTCTCCACTCAGTTTTCCTGCTCTAGTAGTACCCGTTTTGCAGCATGACTTTTTTAAGAGAAACTGACTGTAGTTGTTATTACAGGTCTTGGTTGACAGTCCAGAGCCCATACCCAATGTCTTGGTAGTCCTGGGGACTTGAGGACAGCCTGCTGTAAATGCAGATATTACTGTTGCCCAGGACACTTCTCTTTCCTGTGTCTGGGCTCCCTTAGTCCCTGCTCTCTGAATTATGGTAGTGCTGAGGCTTCTGCATGGAGCTCGTGCTCGACTTAAACTGCTGGTTAGTGACAACTTGCTGGCTTTGCAGACGTGCCAGCAGGGCTGTTTTGGTACTGGGAGAGTTGTTGGACACTGTGTTCTGAAGCTGTTTCTCATGGATGTGTCCATGTTGTATTTTTGGTCGGCCTTAAGTTTTCTGTTTATTCCATTACGTGTGTAGCTCAGCTTTTAACAGCACATGTTAAATTTTGCATCTGGTCCTTGTTCCCCATGTGCACAAATCCCTGAATTAGTAGGAATTTTGCCTTGAAGAGGCAGTGAAGGTTGATCTCACAGCAGTGACATGGGCCCTTGCAATGTTCTCAGCTGTGTGTTCCCCACAGCTGCCTGCACCAGGGAAAAGGTGATTTGGCTGTTCAGCCCCTTTGCAAAGGTGGCTGCTTCGTGTCATGACTTGTCAGGCTGGATGAATTTTGAGTAGGCAACCTTTCCTTTGTTGACCTGTGAGTTGTCACAGTGGTATCTGTCTGATACTTAGATCCTACAGCCTTGCCAAGGAAGATTAGAGGAGTGTGGCTCCTTAATTTGATGTGATAGCAGGAGCTGTGAGAAGAGCTGATAAAATCTGCAGAATGGGCAGTCCAAGGATGCTCTCTGAGGATGGCCAGAACAGGGCTGGGATTTGCAGAAGAAAGCATTGTGTGCTAATGATGAATAGGGGCTTCCAGTGATCATTGCTGCCTGTACTAATCATGTGCTGATACTGTGGGTTCCAGCTTTGAGCTGCATCTGATCAAATGGACTAAACCTCCCAGGTGTATGAGATCCAGTTGCAGCCCTGGTCCAGGCTTTGACTTTTGTGTTCCCTGGGATGGTTTCTATAAATCATCCCTGCCCTGGCTTACTTCATTATAGAAAATTACACTGTCATTTGTCAGCCTGCTACAAGGTGCTTTGAGTGTCATGAGTGACTCACTGACTTCTTTACTTTCTGTTTAAAGGGACATTTTCCCACCACAAGTACAGTAAAGTCTTATGATTTTCAGGGACTGTCAAGATTCTGTTTCAGGATTCTATCTTTGTGTAATTGAAATAGCTAAAAGTATAGAAAACCCCACCTTATCCTGTAGAGCTAATTAGTTTCTCTTAGAAAATAAAAAATCAGGTTATCAGTTGGCCAGTTAACTGGATCATCTAGAGTTTCCAGAGCAGATAGCTTTTAGGACTGTTTATTACAGTCGGTTTGTGAGGACAGACTCAGCTTTCTGTTACTGATTTCTTAGTGCTAGGTTCAGGAAAAATGTCAAAGATTAGAATAAAACTGGTGAAAATTGAATTCTTTTTTGGGGAAATAGCTCTTAATCACATTTAATGAGCTTATCTCTCAGGATTATTATTGAATTTCACATTCTTTCACAGGAGCCCTGCAGCTTTTTAAGACGTTTTGGTGTCTTTGTGTAGGTGATGGTTTTTGCCTTTCTTTTCCTCAGCAGAATCCTGGAAGACTCTCTGTGCTTTAGAGAGCCTTCAGGCAGCTTAATTTCAGACAAATAATAATTCATGAGCTTGACCTTTTGCTGCAGGTTTGCTATCCAGCTCTTATTACTGACTTCAGATGGGCAATTCATGTCCTATAGTTTTGACAAAGAGGGTGGGATGAGGTGGTCAGCATGTTTACTCATTTTTTAAAATCCCATTTATTTATTTCTGTTAGCTCTTTGATTTAAACAGCAGAAGTTTGAGCAGTCAGAGGTCAGGGTGGATGGGGTGGAGTTTTCCCACAACTGCTGATGGCTTAGTGTTCCTGCTGTTTGTGCATCCAGTCCCTCTGACGAGGATGATGTGTTCAACAGGAGAGCTTCTCCTGTTTTGGGAGTGTGCTCAGGCTGGTGCTCTGAATCCCTGCTTTAGAAACATTTAGAAAATGTTAGGATGCAGTCAGGCCAGCACACAGATATGAGCCCTTGGTCCTTAATGATTTCAGAGCAGCAGTGCATGTGCTGAAATCTAAGTGCATAGTGATGGGGTCTTGTGTTTGAGGTCTTGAGGTATTTTATGTACTGGATATTATGAGGCTCAGGAGCAGGAAGGAGATTGTCATCTGCCTTATAAGGGATAACCAAAGAACTGAAGGAAACCATCGTTTTGAATCAGTTTTTTCAAAGTGCCTTGCTTTGGAAACACAAGGTTTTCCATGTAAGTGGGGATTTCCTTTTTGTACTTCACATTGCATGCAAGCTGATCGTGTTTGTTTCCAGGAGCAGGGCTTTGTATAAAGCTTGGTCATCTCTGGCAGGAAAGATCTTAGGCTGGAAAATCTACTAGTTAGTTCCACATTTTCACATTGATATAGATTCCTCTTTTTTGGCAAACATCATCCTTTCTTTTTGGTCTTTCACTGCTACGATAAATTCAGTTCCATCAGTACGACTGACTGAGGGTAAAGGGCAGTCCTAGGCCAGTTACTGTCCAGTTGCCTCAGCAAGATCAGTTCTGGTGACCTTAGCCTATTGCAGAAAGATAGACTTTCCAGCTCCAGTATTCAGGGCTGCATCTCATTGTGCTTTCTCATTGCTTTGGTTAATGAAGAGGAACAAGTGCTCTTGCATGGGTGAACACTGAGGAGAGGTTTTTGATAACTTGCAGTGTGAATGTTCTTGGCAGGTAGCACAAGAGAGCAGGCTTCATATTTATCCATGTAAGATATTGGCAGTTTTTAGTGTCTGTACTTGTTCCTGTTCTTAGTAACCAGTAAAATGGAGCAGCAGTTCAGTCTCTGGAGACACTGCAGCACAGTATTCTTAGCTGGATGTCTTGTCTTAGAAGATCAATCTGTTGAAATTGGATTAAGGTAAAGATTTAAAGAAAGCAATAGCTGCACTAAAATTAGAACATACAGTCTGGTGTCTCAGTTCAGCAAGCATAAGATCAGTGGGGAGGCACAGGGTATCTAAATTGTCCTCTCCAGGCGCTGATGTGAGTGAGGCTCAGTGGTGGGAGGACACCTCTTGGAGAAAGCACTCCTCTGCTCCCCAGGGTGGTCACTGGGGGTCTGGAGCAGTGTGACCTGGCTAAGCCATGGTGTCAGGGTCCAAAAGTGCTCTTTCAAGCATTAGGAGTGTGGTGATGCTAAGGCAAGTGCCTGAGCTGTCAGGCTGAGAAGACAGCTTTGGAACAGAAACCCCTCTTGAGTTTTTGCAAGAGTGGAATAATTAACTTTGTGATAATTGTGAATGAAAACTGTCACATTATATCTAAAGTAACAGCTCTCACTTTGAAAGACTGAGTGTGCTCCTAGTGTGGAGAGACCAGGAGGGGAATAGCTGATGCAGTAATAGGCTCAGTAAGCAATTCCAATTTTGTGGGGTTTGTGTGTATTATACATTAGATTGAGGACATTGTTATTATCAGTTAAAATAATCCCATCAGTGTCAATAACACTTAAATCTTGTTAATTAGTAGGCAATTAGTCTGTGGATTAGGGTTGCATTCTGTTCAATTGATTGAGAGACACAGGCAGTTCCTTTTCTGAGATGACAAAACGCTGTTGTACAATTCTGATGTTCCTTTCATACCACTAAGTACAAAACCAGAAGTATCCATCACAAATAAAAACAGGGAAAGAGGACACAGGGGATAATCTAATCCCCACCAGAATCCCGGAGGGGTTAAGACTGAGTGTTAAAAGGAAACCTTTGTTGTTTGTCCATGAGGTCAATTAGGTGTTTTTCTCCCACCTTAATACCTGAAAAATGATTGATTAATTCCCTTTGATCAAAAACCACAGGTATCTTGGCACTAAAAATAAATGTCTTTTATGTTTTGCAGAAGAAAAGTAGTTACATAACATTTGTGCCTCCCTAGTTAAGACGAAATGTCAGGCTTGTAGATAAACCAGATAGGCTCTCTGATGAGATTTCCAGGTCTGGCTCTGAGGAGCCTCTGTCAAGGAATGAATCACTGCAGATTTCAAGGCCATTAATACAGCTAACTATATGAGAAAAATAATCCTAATGAATCATCAATCTTAAATCTAAATATTGTTCCTGTAAACATAAGGAAAATAAAAAAGAAGAGGCTCTTCTAAAACCCGTGGGCTAATCAGCTACATTTATTTGTATTCATTAGCATCTACTGCCTGAAGATTTTCATGGCCAAAGCTGTGTATTAAAACACAGTATGTTAATGCAGGAGCAGAATATTTTAGCATAAAATTGTAATTAAAAAAAGTAGCCGACCTGAGGCACTCGCTTCATTGACTTTCTTCCTGTTTTTTTAAGGCCTATTCTCATATTAAGTACTACATAAATGGCAAGAGTAATTACTCTTGTCAGTAGAAGTCTCTGTAGTAGTTTAATGAGAAATATTTATCATAAGAGGGTTAGAGGTTTTAATTTTGTTCCCAGCAGATCCCATGCCTTCAGATTCAGTAGTTAGGGGCCTGGAGGTTTGCAAATATTCTGGATGTTACTGAATGAAGTGAGTGAATGACAACAGCAGTTTTGTAGAAACATTCACACTGACTAATTTGCTGAAAGTACCTATACAAACATGCAGATGAAGAGGTTCTTAGGAGCACCAAGGCTGATGCTCTGTGGCTCAGGGAGCTACACAAGGCCTGCTCAGACAGTGCAGAGCATCAAAGGGCAGAGATGGGTGGATGGAGGGCCCTGCTGGAGCAGGGCTCGTATGCAGGGTTTGCAGAGGAGGATGGCTTGAGGGAGGTTGAATGACACAGCAGATAAACTGAGAGCAGGAGCTGAGAGGAACCAGCTGCTGGGGTAGGGAAGGGAAGTCCAGACTGCAGAGGGTTTGAGTCAGGGGTTTTGGTGTCTCAAAGCAGATCCCCAGGGGCTGGTGGGAAGATGCTGCCTGGTGCACATCAGCTGCCTGGGCCTGAGGCAGAGGGTGGAGGGCTGTGTGATTAGGCCAGGCATCAACATTTCCTTGCCTTGGGACTCCTTTTCCATTCCAAATCCAGGCAACTGAGGTCCCTTCAGCAACAGAAGGCAGAGAACTAAGGAAGTATTGCTGGTGGCTAGGGAAATAGGAGGGAAAGCAATTTTAACAAGTCTTTCACAATTAATTGCAGTCTTGAGTGTTGTTTTAAAAATATTTTTGGTAGCTGTTGGATAGTTTACATACTAATGGGGTAGATGGAAATCACGCAGAGAAAAGAATGATTTATACTTTATAATTATTGCGAGATGTTTTGAATTGATAATATGCAGGGAAAGGTTCAAATTTAGTTGCTGCACTAACATTACAGACAGCTTTGCAGGCAGCTGGGTTTACATCCAGCAGCAAGAAGTAATTGATACTGAAAAGACAATCACATGTCTGGCTGAGTATTTTCTCAAGAGGAGTGAGAATATATTTCCTAAAGACAATGGCTTTGGATTTCTTATCTGGCTGTCCATTTTCCTGCAGTGCTTTGTAGTTGTTGTACACAGAAATGACCAGAATAACTGCTTTTTAAAACAGGTGGGGAGATGAGATATATCTGCTTTGAAACTGGACGTAGTGTATGCAATTGGATATTGCCTCCTCACAGCTGTAGCAAGTTGCTGAGATCTGGAAGACAGTTTAATAGCTGCAAATGTCACTCATGAAAACTTGCTATCTCTAGTGCCACAGTCAATCAAGTTGCTTTATGGCTCAGTATATTTTATAGCTCAGTGGGGAGCTGAATCGTGGGAAGGAATAATATGTTGTGTTTTGGGGTTCAGAAGAACATTCATTATCTTTACATAACTGTACTTTTTCTATTATTTATGCACTTATGGAATGGCCAAAGAAAACCTGCTAACTTTTTTTTTTTTAATATAATGATTTACAGGATCCTTCAAACCAAAAATGTGGAAGAAAGAAAACAGTGTCCTTCAGCAGCATGCCATCGGAGAAGAAAATAAGCAGTGCCAGCGACTGTATCAGCTTTATGCAGGCTGGGTGTGAATTGAAGAAAGTTCGTCCAAATTCCCGGATTTATAACCGCTTTTTTACTCTGGATCCTGACCTGCAGGCTCTTCGCTGGGAGCCTTCCAAGAAGGATCTTGACAAAGCCAAGCTTGATATTTCTGCTATAAAAGAAATCAGACTAGGGAAGAACACAGAAACGTTCAGGAATAATGGACTGGCAGATCAGATTTCTGAAGACTGTGCACTGTCGGTAATTCATGGTGAGAACTATGAGTCCCTTGACTTGGTTGCCAATTCAGCTGATGTGGCCAATATTTGGGTATCAGGATTAAGGTACTTAGTTTCTCGTAGCAAACAACCCCTGGACTTGATGGAAAACAGCCATAATACCCCACGGTTTGCCTGGTTAAAAACTGTGTTTGAAGCAGCAGATGTTGATGGCAATGGCATAATGTTAGAAGACACAGCTGTGGAGCTAATAAAGAAGCTTAACCCCACCTTAAAGGAATCAAAGATTAGATTAAAATTTAAGGAAATTCAGAAGAGCAAAGAGAAACTGACAACACGAGTAACAAAAGAAGAGTTTTGTGAAGCATTCAGTGAACTTTGCACAAGACCTGAAGTGTATTTCTTACTCGTGCAGATATCCAAAAACAAAGAGTACCTGGATGCCAATGACCTCATGCTGTTTTTAGAGGCTGAGCAAGGAGTGACCCACATAACAGAGGAAATGTGTCTGGATATTATACGCAGGTATGAGGTTTCTGAAGAAGGGCGCTTGAAAGGTTTCCTCGCGATTGATGGATTTACTCAGTACTTAGTGTCCTCAGAATGTGATATTTTTGACCCAGAGCACAAAAAAATTGTCCAAGACATGACACAGCCTTTGTCACATTACTACATCAATGCATCCCACAATACATACCTAATAGAAGACCAGCTCAGAGGGCCAGCTGATATCAATGGTTATGTGAGAGCTTTGAAGATGAGCTGCCGGAGTATCGAGCTGGACGTCTGTGACGGCCCAGATAACGAACCCATTATTTGTAACCGCAACAACATGACATCACCGCTTTCCTTTCGAAATGTCATCGAGGTAATAAACAAATTGGCCTTCTTTGCCTCAGAATACCCTCTTATTCTCTGCTTGGGAAACCACTGCTCTGTACAGCAGCAGAAGGTGGTGGTGCAACACATGAAAAGGATCTTTGGAAACAAACTGTACACAGAGGCACCTTTGTCCTCAGAAACCTACCTCCCATCACCTGAGAAACTGAAAATGAAGATCATTGTGAAGGGGAAGAAACTGCCCTGCAGCCAGGATGTGTTAGAAGGAGAGGTCACAGATGAAGATGAAGAGGCTGAAATATCCCGAAGACTGTCAGAGGACTTCTCTAGGGAACCCAAGCTGATCCGGCTCTGCAGGGAGTTGTCTGACTTGGTGTCCCTATGCAAATCTGTCCAATACAAAGACTTTGAGACATCCATGAAATCTCAGAATTACTGGGAAATGTGCTCCTTCAGTGAGGCAGAAGCCAGTCGGATTGCAAATGAATACCCTGAAGATTTTGTTAACTACAACAAAAAGTTTCTGTCCAGGGTGTACCCGAGTGCTATGAGGATAGACTCCAGTAATTTAAATCCTCAAGATTTTTGGAACTGTGGTTGCCAGATAGTGGCAATGAACTACCAGACCCCGGGGCCCATGATGGACCTACACACTGGTTGGTTTCTACAGAATGGGGGATGTGGGTACGTTCTCAGGCCTTCAGTGATGCGTGATGAGGTGTCTTACTTCAGTGCAAATACCAAGGGTATTGTTCCGGGGGTCTCCCCCCAGGTCCTGCACGTCAAAATTATCAGTGGTCAGAATTTTCCAAAGCCCAAGGGTGCGTGTGCAAAAGGGGATGTCATAGATCCCTATGTCTGCATAGAAATTCATGGGATTCCTGCAGACTGCACCGAACAAAGAACTAAAACCGTGCAGCAAAACAGTGATAACCCAATTTTTGATGAAAGCTTTGAGTTCCAGATCAATCTACCGGAGCTGGCCATGATCCGCTTTGTTGTTTTGGATGATGACTACATTGGGGATGAGTTCATAGGGCAGTACACCATCCCACTGGAGTGCTTACAGCCCGGCTACCGGCACATCCCGCTGCGCTCCTTTGTGGGTGATATCATGGAGCACGTCACCCTCTTTGTTCACATTGCACTCACCAACCGCAGCGGAGGCGGGAAGGCTCAGAAGCGCAGCCTCTCCGTGAGGATAGGGAAGAAGGCAAGGGAGTACACCATGCTCAGGAACACTGGTCTCAAGATTATCGATGACATCTTTAAGCTGGCAGTGCACCCACTGCGAGAGGCTACTGACATGAGGGAAAACATGCAGGTATGAGACTCCCATTGTGCGTGTTGGTGTGTCCTGAATGTGGAAGTGAAAGGCCTGGTGTGAGCTGCTGGTAGGGCAGGCTTGCTGAAGCTGGTGAAACTTCAGACTCACACCTCTTGTCAGCCTTTAAATGGACATTGGCAGGCTGATAGTTACAGGTGCTAACTAACAAGCAAACGTAGGATTGGGCAGAAATGTTTTAAAAATCGCTATGCCCTCTCCAAACATATTTTACTGGTTGGTTTTTTTTTTCCTGAGAAAGCAGAATTTGTGTCCCCTACCTCTGGTCCCAAATACTATATTTTCTTATTGGTTCTAGAAAACGTCAACAAGCTTTTGGTTTGCTAACTGAGTGAGGGTTATGCTCTTAATTTTCCTAGGGTGAGTAAGAAGCAGTCAGTGGATCTGTCGTTAAGGTCTTGTGTACACCAGAGAAACCCACTGCAAAGAGCAGCATGTTTTCCCGAGTGTGTGTTGCCACTGTTTGCCCCAGGGCTGCAGATGTTCAGCATAGGCACGGAATGCCACTTGGATTGCAGTTTCCTCCCTGCTGAATAGCTGTTTTGTCTTGGCTGGTTGAGGGCTGGCACAGACACCAGTGCCATGTCTTGGCTCAGAGGGTCCCCTGGCTGCTGTCCCCGTGCTGCTCCGTGCACCAGAGCCTGCTGTGGCCAGCAGCAGCAGGGCCCGGGTGCCCAGCTCTGCCACAAGTGCTTGGGTTTGATTTTTGTGTTTGGCAGGATGTGAAGTGGCAGCGAGGCCAAACAAGAACCTGCCCAGTGCTCTCTTCTGTGGTGGCAGCGACTGGAGGTTGATTAAAGGACAGCTCAATTCAGAGCTTCAGGCACTGCCTAGAAACAAAACTGAGTAGCATTAAACAATGAGTTTTTCTCAATAAATAGCTGGAATCAGCTGTGGCTATCTCCTTGGTAAAGATACAGAAACAGTTCATTTTTTCTCTCTTGAAAACAGGAGAAAAACGTGTAGCACTTCATTGACCCCACTCTTCTGGATAGAGTCTAAAGCAAGTGAAATGTTGACAGCTGGAAAAGTTTACAAAATGACATAAGCTTTAAATCACTCTCAAAGGAATAGTCTCAGCATATTTTTAAGAATGGGAAACTCTTCCCATTCTTTCCTTTCCTTCAGGCCTTGAAAGTAACTAGGTTGAACTGCTGACTCCACCTTCTGTCTAGGTCAGGCACTATATATGAACTATATAAATGAAAATATTCTGCATTTGGCTCAGAAACAGTATTAATGTGCCTTTCAAGCAAAAGTTCAGGAAAAGATCATGTTCTGAGGGGTGCTGTGTAAAGACACGGTTTTGGATTTAACTGCATGCTCTCATATTTAATTAATGAGAAAAACATCTATTACTTAGCCAGGCATGGTCTGATGATTCTCTTTTTTTTCAGCAAATTGTGGGAGGAACATGGGTACGGTTGTTATAAAACTCTTACTTGGGTTTTGTGCATCTTGTTCACTCCTTGTGTGACTCAAGAAGCTACATGATGGATGCATGTCATCTGTACATCCTCTGACCTGATAAATAAATAAATCCTGGCATGTCAGTTTGGTTTGCCCTGTATATCCGGTATTGATTTTCTTACATGTGACCTGTGAAGGCAAAAGAGTGTTTGTGTTTCTTTATGATGTGGTAATGTAAGGCTGAAAACAAAGTGAGTTTTTCCTGCTTGCCTTTCCCATGGGAAATGCAAGGTCTGTCAAACTTGTTCTTGCTGGAGGATGATAATGCGGGGAGAACAAAGTGATTACAGCATCAAAAGCGATTGGAGTCTAAGCAGTTGGGAAGAGAAACAGCATTTTAGGATGATGGCTTAATATGCTGGGGACCAGAACTTGTCCCTGTTATGGTTGGATTTGCAATGCAAAGTAGCTGAAGAGCTGGCAATTGGGATGCCTGAGCCTGGGAGAAAGCTGGGGCTGGCCGGAGGCTACGGGACAGAGAATGGGGCTGGCAGGGAATTCCTGTGTGAGAGGGAATCCCGCGGTCCATGGGGGCCTGGGGATGGTGGACAGTGGGACAGCACTGCCTCCCATGAGGGGAGGAGCAGGCCAGGAGTGCCGAGGTATTGCAGGCGGGGGCACTGAGTGGCACCCGGCGCTGAAGTGTTTGTGTCCGCTCCCCAGAACGCCATGGTGTCGGTGAAGGAGCTGTGCGGGCTCCCGCCCATCGCCAGCCTCAAGCAGTGCATCCTGACCCTGTCCTCTCGCCTCGTCAGCAGCGACAACGCGCCCTCCGTGGCCCTCTGCATGAAGGACACCTTTCCTTACCTGGAGCCTCTGGGGACCGTGCCCGACGTGCAGAAAAAGGTCCTGGCAGCGTATGAGCTGGTAAGCCCTGCAGCACTGCCACCTCTGCCTTCCCCACTGCTGGGAGTGGGGCAGGCTGTGCTGGCTTTCACACACCCAATGTTCCAGCTAAGTAAACAGGGCTCTTCAAATGCCTCAGGCTGTGCAAAGTTGGCCTTTAATCACCACAGTGCCACACTGGGCTTTTTGTTGTGGTTTCCTTTTTTAAACATGGTTGTGGCTAGCGCAGGTTGGCGTTTGAAGAGGGCTTTGTTTACAAAAGTAGTGGCAATTCAGCCTGAACTGGCACTGTTAGTACTTGTCCTTGGGAAGCAGCAAGATTTGTGTGCTGGCCTTGGCTGGTCTCCCCACAGCAGAGCACAAGGCCATTAGATAGGGAGCTGCAGCATGGGAGCTCCCAGGCAAAGCTCAGCCCTTCCTTCCCCACACTCTGCAGTAGCACTGTCAAGCCCCTGCCCTTTCAGATGAAGTCAGTGCTGCTCTCGCAGAGGGCAGGGCAGAGCTGCAAGGGAAGGTTAAAACGCCCATTTTGTCGCACGGGGAAGGAGAGGTCAGTATGGTGCAGGAATGCTTGCACAAATGTGGAGACATGGACTGGAATCGTTCCAGATGAGTGCTGCTGCTCATTGTATGACATATGTCCCTGCTGTGGGTGACTGAGCAGCAGCTGTCGTGACTTCCAGCAGCAGCAGTGGCTGTCACACTGTGCCTCTTGGGCTGTGGGGGTGCCCGCTGCTGCCCGGCCTTTTGGGCTGTCTGCAGCAACCCAAAGCAAGATCCCAGTTCTGCCAAGGCTGACTGAGACACTGCACTGTGGCAGCCAGGCTGAATCACAGCTCATGTCCAGAGGACACTTATTTCTGTGTGCTCATAAGGAGTAAAAGGGTGAGTGATGCTGGGAGTACCAAATTGCTTCCAGAGACCTTGATGTGTGGCAAAGAGTGATCGCATCTTTGGCCAGCTATTCAAAATGGCAGCCTCCTTCCCATCTCATTTTTTGCCTTTATAACACACTTTTCAAGGGAAAATCAGCTTGTGGAGTGGGGAAAGACACTGAAGTTGATTAAAACAGAAATACAAAAAGTACTCTGAAAAACCCCTGGGTTCCTTCCAGAGTAGTTACTATTACTTGAAAGTGATTAAGTTATGGTAATAAAATGCTGTAACAATACCAGAACTAGGATTTACAAATCCAATTGATTGCCTTATTTTAGATTGACTCTTTTTGGGATAGATTTGTTACGTGGTCTCATGTCTTCCTGAAAGAGCAAATACCACATAAATAAGAGATCTTTCTGTCTTTGGAGGCCTGCTTAATGGAGCTGTACCAAAATGAACGTGTCATCTCTTATCTTTGTAATTATATACTGAAGAGTACACATGGGACTTTTCAAGGCCTCCTTGTACTTTGGAAACAGTTTTTCAATTTAAATAGGTGAAAGGCCTCGTTTGGATGTAGACAGAAACACTTGTATAATTGTATAAATAATGGTTGTTCTCACATTTGTCTCCGATGGGGGAAGATGTAACTTGAATGACAACAGAGCGTGCAAACAGTTTAAAATCAGAGAGAGAGAGAAGGGAGTTGAGCCTTGCCTATGTAAGGATTGATTTGAGAGATAATGCTGTAAGGAGAACATGATACTTTTTTTACCCACTTTGGCTGTGACTGCCTCTTATTTTGCTGAAACTATTCGCTTCTGAAAAAGAAAGCTGGATTTAATAAGTGGTTTTGCTACATTTTGGATGCTTGCCTTTTGAGACAATGCCAGCAGCAGAATATTGAAATCTATTTAGTCTTTTCTGTGTTTGAATTAATGAACTGTCTCTATCAATCTTGGTATTTGAAATCAGAATTGCGAAGGGGCTTGCAGTTTGAATGTTGACAAGGGGCTTTTCCCTGCTGTATAATGACTTCATATAATCCGGGGTGTATTTATTTTTAATAATTTTATTTTTGTGCAAATGAGAGCACAAGGAGATGTTGGTGGAAAGCAACAGAAAATATTTCAGCTTATATATTAATTTTAATTCAAGATATACTACAGTTCAGCCTTTTATTGTTGATAAATACGGCTTCAAGGAACTGAATCCACAAGTGCTTACTGCATGTCTCTTGACTTCAAAGCAGTTTTAGAATGAATAGGCCTAAGAGCATTTTTAAATGCATAAAATAAAAGCTGTTTATATTGGCGTGTCTCTTGTATGAACAGGCTATACTTCTTAATTCCTTTTACAGTAAAATGGAAAAAAGTTCGACCCAAATCTTGTAGTGTGGCTGTAGATTTGCCTCACTCACTGGGCCCCACAGCACAGGGAGCTCGAGTGCTGGGCAAACGCTTCCTCACCAGCTCTGAAAACACTGCATGTGCCACATTCTTTAAAAATAATTTCTGATAAACACAACCCTAATGTGTTAAACTTTTTCCCCTTACAGAAAATTGCCAACCGAATATACGTTTTTTGTTTTTTTTCCATGGAATGTATAGGCTCTGCCTGTGTGTTTAATGGGGCATAAACAGGGCTGATGGTGGAGGGAAATGGAGGTGCAATTGCTCAGAGACCTGCCACAATGATCTGGAAAACAATTAACTGTCTGTTCCCTCCTGCTCGGCCTTTATCAGCTGTGAGATAGACAAAGACCCGTTTGTGCAGTTTGTTTGTTTTTTCCTGGGCAATTAATTTTGCCATTGTGCCCTGCATTAAATATTTTCTTTTGAAGGAGACCTTATTAGAATAAAATTTAATGTGCTTTGTTTAAGGAACCGGAACAGTTTTTCAGGGCTGTGTTTCTCTCATTTTATGGCCTTGCAGTGGTTTAGTGGAGCTGCACTGTTGGCTGTGTCTCATGTAGGAAGAGGCTTCATTGATAATACTGGGTTGTATGGGAGTTTCTGCAGAGGAGAGCAGGGAATAGGATTTGCCAAAATCAAGAAAATAAGGTGGACTGTTGACAACACACAGACAACATTTTTGAAAAGTGTGTCAATGATCAGAAATACGGTGTAGAATGGCTAATTTCAATTTACAGCTTTAGTAGATTCCATACATAGAGTGTGATAAGTGGATTCTGGCCGTGCTGTCATTGCTTCCCACACACACATCCTAGGATAGTGTACCACTTTTAGAGTGATTCTTCAGAGCTTTCCTTTCCCATGAGGAAGGGCTCTGGCTCTGCCTCTCCACCTGTGTGCTGCCCCTTGCCAGTGGTTGCTCAGGTGGGCAGCATGTGCAGTGTGCCTCAACCTGTCAAATTAATGCCGGTGGTCTTTGATCACACCTAAAAAAAGAGTTACTCCATGTGAAGAGAAGGGATGGGGCCCAGCTGGACCTGACAGATGGCTGAATTATTCATTGCAAACAGTTATCCTGTGAAGTTAGGATTCTTTTTTGGTGGAGAATTGTTTGGAAACAGATTGTGGTTACTGTGTCTGCACGATACATTCGTGTGCTGATGCATGAACTCAGGGACACTTGTGCACTTTGCATTTCAGTTATTGGTTAGGCATTATTTTCCTCCAAGATCAAGTGATTGAATCATTTCAAAATCAAAAGCCATAAACAAGTGATAATGAATATTCTTGGTTTTACCCAATCTTCTGGCTCATGTGCATACAGAAACTTTTCTAAGAAAAATGAGATGTCCAAATTATCTTCATGTGCTTTCAAAGTATAAATAACAAGTGTAAACAAGATTGAACACTGAAGATATTTGCTATATAAACTCACATTGACATTAATGTTTTTCTCTGTGTTCAAGCCTGATCTTGCTATGTTGAAGCAGACAGTTATGGAAGGACAGGGTGGCTGTGGGCACTGCTGAGAGATGGCAGGGGAGTTAAGAATGTTGTCTTGGCCAACATGGAGATGAATTGGAGATTTTTGGAGAGGAGAAGAAGCATCTGTGAGGTTTCTGGGAAATAAGTACAGGTATTTAATGGCAGTGGTTTTGTTGACATGGATCTTGATCCATGTGTGCTAGCAGAGGTCTCCTGAGATGTGTGTGAGGTGCACTGCTCTTTGTCTGCTGTTCTTTCATATTCAGTCTCTTTTGGGCTTGTCTTGGTGCAGGCATGGCTTTATTCCCAAGAAGGAAGTCCTTTTTCCCAGTTATTATGTAAATGCAAAATGACTAAGTAGATTTTTGTGGGCTTTTTCACTGAAATTCATACCTCAGCTGGGATAGAGTTGTCCCCAGAGGAGCATTTTTCACAATTCTCTAAGCAGCTGAAGACAAGGGATATTGCAGAGCAGAGCATCCACTGCCAAAGAAGTGTCATAATGCACTGACGTCAAACACAGTCCAGCACATGGACATTGTCTTGAATTTGTATTTGTTTTAAAGAATTTTCCATCCAAAATTGGACATAGACTGGAAAAGTCCGTTTCTTTTCCCATTTTTTACTAGGGCAAGTCCTGTTTCTTTCTCTACTTCTTACAGTTCTCTCACCCACTGCTCTCAAAGTTTCTTGCTCTGATTATCCATGTCCATTAGTCACTTCTAAAACAGAACTAGAAAAGTGTCAAGAACTTCCCTTGGAGAATGAAGTTCCTGTTGGGTACTTCAATTACTCTGTTTTAGCATAAGCATATTGAAAACTGACCTCTGTCTCTCCTTCTCCATTGCTCCTGTTGTTCTTTAGAGGACTGGTCTTCATGCACAGATTGTATCCTGCAGTAGTGATTCCATACTTTCCCAGAAATAGTTCTAACTGAAAACATGAAATTGGAATTTAAGTGAATTTTATGAGACAAGGTGATGGACAGAATGGTGGCCAGCAGCATTCCTTCCCATGTCCTAGCACTGCATACCCATCCCTCTTTTCTTGCAAAACTTGCTGGCACACGATTGATTGCCTGGCTGTCTCATGTCCCAGATGTGTACAAGTAATGCTCAATGCTAAAGGGAATTCTCTTCAAATTTTCATGAGCTCAATTTGCTGTTTTTTGAATTGGGTGTGTTTTTGTAACCTGTTTTATTTTTTATTATGGTGGGGTGTTTTTTTGTTTGTTTTTGAGGGTTTTTCGGGGTTTTTTTGTTGTTTCTGTAACCAGGCAAAACTCTTCATTGTCAATGAAAGGCATAGAAGATTGAGACAATGGCCATGAGCCACCTAAGAGAAAACTTCCTTTTAGTCTGATATTCAGTCAATTTCTGTCCTAAACTTTGCAATATTTATGAAAGGTTTCCTTGAACTATCTCTTTTTTCTCATTTATCTTTCCAGCAGGAGCGGTGCTTTAATTTGCCACCATGAGCTTTTTCTTTCTTTTTTTGGTCTTTTCTTGGGGAGACTCTGCTGTGTTAATTTCCTCTCTCCTTTTCAGTTTTTAAGAATATCCTTTTCAGAATAAGTCACAATGAAAAGAAGTTGGTCTTTAGCTCAAGAGTTCATTAAAGTAAAAAGAACATTATTTTGTTCAGTTTGTACCGATCCTGTGATTAAACTGCTTTTATATATTTTAAGTTTCACTTAAAATTTTTGTTTAACAGAAGAGACAAAGTAAAGCCTTGTTCTTTGGGTGAAGCACTGGGATTTTAAATTTGATATTCCATGCTATTCTTAGACACTGAAGTGAGACAGGTCAGTTACGTTTTCAACCCTGGGCCTGTTCCACTTTCTGGGTCTCATGTGTCGGATAAGGAGAGAACTCCTGGGTTTGTGCCAGCTCTTACTTCCTGTGCTTTTTGACAATCCACATGATTGTTACTGAGTGCTTCAGGTGGATTGAGGTGAATCAAGTTTATACTTCTTCTCTATGCCAGAATCACGTTTTGTGCACTTTCATTCTTGTTTTTGCCCAGTTCTCCCCAATCCCCAGAGATGTTCAACACATCAATCAATGAAGTTTATCACCTTCTTTTTGACATGGGAAATGCAAGTTGTCCTAAGAAATCCCACCAGCTTCAGCAGCAGCTAAAAATTTCCTCCCTCTGAGTGGACCCAGACACCAACACCCATCCTCTAAAGGTTGCTTTTCAGAAAACATCACTTGGGCGTTAATCCCTTGAAGCTCAGCATTCAGGAGTTAACTCAGTCCTGGTGGAACACGAGGCTCCTGAGGGAGCAGGACATCTCCAGCTCTGTGAGAGTCGCTCAGGGAAGCCAGCTGCCCTTGGGGAGCTGACATTAAACAGCATCCTGATGGGCTCCAGCCAGATGGCTGGGACTGCACAGCTGCCTGCAGGGCTGCTCAGTGCACATCTGAGCAGAGGAAAGGTGCATGGAAATTCATGCTGCAAACATCAGGAAGCCCACTCTTCACTTTTGAGATAGGGTGCTGGGTTTCGAAACACTACTGGCAAAAGCGGGCTTGAACATCTGAGGCTGTTGTGATTTATGGGGTTACCCTCCAAGCAGAAAAGCTCACTGCCTTCCATGTTGTGTGTTTAGGGCTTCTGATTCTTGTCACTTCTAGAAGAAGTAGGTGACATCCTCAAGCAGGGTTTCAGATGTCAGGGCAGCTGGAAAAGCAGGGAATGATTCGGACAGGGAACTCATGGACTCATTTCTGAACAAGTGACAAAAAGAGAAAGTGTATGTAGATGCTGTAACTTCATTCCTGGACAGCAGTTACTTGCCTGTTGTACTCTTGTCTGTTTGAATCAGTCTGTTCTCCAAAGGAAACCCCCAGGCTTTGTCCTTACCCTGTCCTGTTGTTGCCATCTTTTACAGCAGCATTAGGAAGTGGGATCTCATGCCCACTGAAACTGCACATGCAGCTCCTGTTGGGAGCAGAGTCTGGCCTGTCATGTAGGGATACAGGGTCCTGCACACTGTGTTATCACAGGTGCTAGAGGTGCCATGGGCCAACCAAAATCTTATAGCTGGCTTGGGCTCCCATTATTTCTGCCAAGTGCATTATTTCCTAGAAGAACGTGTGAGGGAGGATGCCGGGTGGTGAACTGAGGATGTCCCCTAACTCCAGTCACTGAGCTGAGACACTCTGAAACCACTCTCAGGATTTGTCATGGGATAAAAGCTGCTTATTTTTATCAAGATTACTGCTGAGCAGGAAGATAGAAACAGGTTAAATTCTGCTGCATGATCTGCTTTTAATTGTTTGCTCTTGCTGAGCTGAGAGCAGTGAGACTTTGATGTCAAGCATCAAAGGAATGGAGGGTTGCTCTGCCTACTCTGCAGTAAGGGAAAATTGACATCCTAGTGCTACTTTTCTCTTAAAAAATGAATATAATACCTTCATGTCTGAGAATCCTTAAATAGGCATACCAGAAGCTCCTGGGAGTGGGTCCAGTAGTTTCATGCTTCTCACACCTGCTTTTTTTGTGCATGGTAGGATATTTTTTTTTGTGTGGTAGGGTAGAAATTGTCCTTCTCTTCTAGATGACTCGTGAAAATATCAAAGAGGAAAAAAAAAATCAAAGTGATGCATGAACAAGCAAGTAATAAGAATGAAAGGCAGAAGACACTATCAAAAGTAATTTAAATCTCAGGCATATTCACTGCATGTTTTCTGTTAAAAAACAATTTTGCGTTCTGTAGGTATATCGGGCTTTTTCCACTCTGCCTGTGAAGCTGATAATGGATTTTGTTTTCCATGTGTTGTTCTTTCTATCAAAGAAAAGGCATAGGTATTTCTATTAAATATAGCCTGTCTTTGTACATTTAATCAGAAATAAAGATGGGATGAGGAGCAAAATTTGGATCTAAATTTCTGCAGAATTTGGAAGTTTGAGCTTGACAAGTGGAAGTGTCTCATTCCTTGTGTCTAATTAAAACAGTAAGATGTGCTAATTTGCAAGTGTTAATTTATTACTGTTATACTGTCTTCCTACTACACGGGTTTTCATATTTAGTGTATTTGAAAGTAGGAAGGCTTTTAGCAGTTGCAGCATTTTGGCAAGGCTTTCAGGTGATTACTTCTGTAATTTTGGGGTGTAACATTAGGCAGTCACTCTTCAGTTTACTTCATTCCTATTTAGCACTGCTCTCGTGCTGTTTGGGTTTGATTGAGGTTTGTGGTGAACATCCCAGGACAGTGAGGTTATTCTCAGGCACAGCTTGTTACACAGCATGTCCTTGCCTTCCAGAACAGATGCATGTACCACCTTTTGCAATTCCCCAAAATAGAACAATGGAACAATATTGGGCTTCTGGGAGATTTTGGAAGCTTGTTATAGCAAAGGAGAAGAGTATTTGCATATAGGGAGGCTCAGAAAATTGTCAGATAATGGACCCTTCATTCATTTGCTGTTAATGGGCTATTCTAAGAAAATGCCTAAGTATAGAGGTCTCTTGAAACTTATGAGTAGGCTTGTTGAAACTGCTGCTTTTGGTTTGTTTGGTTTTAGGTGGGTTTTTTGTCTTGTTTTGATTTTTTGTGGTTTTGTCTTTTCTGTTAAGCTTCAACAGAAATATCGAGGCTAGGACATGATTTGGATCTCAGTTTCTCCAAGAAGAAACTCAAGAACTGCTATAGGTGTCTGAACTGTTGCGCAGCATAAAGTTCAGCCCAGGCTTAAGTACTTCTTGAAATCAGCTCTATTCATGACCTGGTAATATTTTTAATTCCCACCTATGTAAAGGACTATACTTACTACTTTTATTCCAAGGAAAGTACTAGTTAGAAGTGGCTTAGTTGGAGATGGAATGGAGTTGTCTGCTAACTCTGCTTTCTTCTGAAATCACTTGTGTTTCCTTCATATTATTTGCAGCGGTGTCTCATGGATGTAAAGCAGCTGTTCATTACCTTTTGGAGCAAAACATTTTCAGAGCAACTGAAACTTAGCTTGATCCAGATCTGGGAGCCCTCCATAAGAAGGAAGGAATGATCCAATATTTATTGTATTGCTCTTAGAGCAGATCTGTCCAGTTTCAACCTTTGTACTTTCTGTGTGTTAGATGTTGCAGGAAACCCTAGTAATGCTGACTTTCTTTTTTTTTTTTTATTTTTGGACAGATGATTCAAGAGAGCAGGGTTCTTATTGAAACGGCAGACGCCACTCATGACAAGATTGTTCAGTGCCAGAAAGCAGGTAATCCATCTTTATTGAGCAGTTCTGGATGGAAGATGGGAAATAATGTGCCATGGTTTACTTACAGTTTATGAATGATGTAGAATTTTTCACCTGGATTTTAGTGAGCATTCCAGTTTTTCTCTGGCATGCTCTACCCTCCTGAAGGCTCATCTTCCAAAAGCAATGCAGTTGTGGGATCAGACAAAAATACTCAGCTTTCACCTTAAAAGCTATTTCTCCATCTGCTCTACAGCTCTGAACTGTCTGACAGCATTTAAATTATTCAAATGAACCAGAAAGGCATTAAAATAAGGGGTGAGAAGGCGTGGTGCCTTTACTGAGTGTGTTCTCTAGCTCGGTTGTTCCTCTGAACACAGAGCAGGCAAGAGGGTTCTATACCCACAGGATACAACAATCAAAATAAATACTATTGTTTCTCGTAGGCATTTTTGGATTTGGCATGTGATGCAGGCTACAGCCATTTGCTTCTATTAAATGTAAATAATGAATGAAACTGCTGTTTTGTAGTTAATACTTTAATTCATCTTTTTAATTAGGAGCAGTTGCAAGCTGTTTCCACAGTAGCATTTAGCTGATTTTATGTGGTGCAGGAGCAGGATGGAACCCACTGTGGTGGCAAAGGGATGAGAGGCAAGGGGCCATGTCTGGCTGGAGGTGGTGGCCCTCATCATGCCTTGGGTTCCCTGTATCTGCATCAGCAGTGTAAAATTCCTCAGCCCAAAGCCTTCATCGTGTGCAGAGGCTTTAGGAAAGGGACAGTAACAGGAAAATACAGCACCAGGAGGGTCTCTAGATGCTATAATTGAAGAGCAGTACTTTGCACTAAACTGTGCAGACTCTCAGCAGCATCAGCCACCTTTCTGCCCAGCTTGGTCTGTGCACAGAGAGAAGAACTCACATTTGCCTGGGCACTGGAATCTTTGTGAGCAGGAGATTTGTACAGAAAATACCGTGCAGTACCGTGCCACCACTCTGATGTCCAGAGTTTCATGCAGTTCCTTCTCCTTCCTTCCCCCTAGAAAAAGAGAAATTTTTCAAGTGTGTTCAATTTCCTGCTGCATCCACTTGTATTTTCTTTTTTGCTTGTTTATTAGCCTTAAAATTTCTGATTGAGAAGGCAGCTGGAGAGATAGGAAGCGCTTCTCTGAAGGATTTAGAGAGAGGAAAGGTCTAAGAGAGTATTCCTCCCTGTGCTCATTTGCCAATTAGTTTGTTGCAAATGTTACCCAGGCAGTTTTTTATGTAACACTTTCAGTGTGGCAAGATGAAGCACTCAAAAATAAGAAATACAACTGCCTGTCCCATTGTCCTTTACCTCACCTCAGTGCTGCTTCCTTATAACATCTGTTCCACCAGACCTCTGCTTCTGTTTTGGTGTAGGCTCCCTGTGCCCTCAGGGTCCTGCTGGCTCTCCCAGACTGTTCCTTGTGTGACTGGTTTTATTGTTTTTTTAATGTGCAGGCTCAGCCCAATGCACAGTGGTCAGCAGCAGCTTGGAGGACTGACCCTGTTAAATGCTTTCACTTTAGGTGCTGCTGCCTGCAGGCCTAAAATGTTTGTGGCTCCCTCTTTCTGGGGCAGCGCTGTATCCAAGTTACAGATGGAGAAATGAGGTCCAGAGGGAAAAATAACTAAAAGGATGTTGCAGGAAGGCAGGGCTGTCCATGCAGAGCTAAGATCCATTAGCTTGCTTATCTTTTTCCAGGACAAAGCAAGTCATCTGAAGGTTTTCTTTTACTAATTGAAGTGAAATGATTTGCAAGTCAGCTGGCGTGGAGCACACCTGCAAGGAAGTCTTGCTTGGGGTGCAGTTATTTAGACTGTTTTCCAAATGATGTACTGCAGGAACTCTGCTACCCTTGACAAGCAAAGCCTATGAGTGAGGGAAGCTTTGGAATATAAACAGTAGAGAGAGAAATCTTGCATCGTGTGGAGTTGAACAGCCTCAGTGTTATTGAGCTCCTGAGTCAGTGCAAGGCAAGAAAAACCAGTGTTAGTCTTCCAGGAGAAGCTGTGCTGAGTGCAAGCCTGCCTTGGACTGGCCTTCAGCAGCCTCTGCATCTACACTGTGCACATGTTCTCTCCATTGGCATTTCTTTGATGTCATTTCATCAAAGCTCAAATTTGTGAGTGACATTTACCCTAAAGTGTTAGGGGAAGGAGAGCTATGAAACTGGAGGTGGAGCTTGGTTTGTTCAGCCAGGAGAGGCTGCAGATGCTTTGGAGTTTTTAAGCGCCACTTTGGCCTTTGTAAGGTACAAATTAAGGGCACACAAGCAGCTCTTTTCCATTTTGTCACTCAATCCACATCAGACTCAGAGAAAGGTTGCCTACACTGAGCGGATCTTGTGAAATTTGTGGGCTAATTGGATACCTTAAGATTTTAAATCTGCTCCCGGTTTTCCTGAATTCTTGAATCCAGCAACAGATCTGCAGGTGTTTGCCACAGAAACTAGGAATGAAATGCTGTGGTTGGAAGTCTCAGTTCTTCATGCTGCAGGAATCACAATCCTTTAATTAGAGTTATGTGCTTCTGATGTAATTTATCATTGTGGAGTACAAGGGCTTTTCTGTATGATTGTGATTAAGATTAATGAGGAGATGCATTGGAGCCTGCATTTACTATGCTGAACAGGCATCTTCCACATGTGTCAGACAGCTTTCCAAGGTGCAAAGTCATCAGCTCAAGGAGAGTGACAAGGGATTGCCTTTTGTTGCAGTATTTGCAGCAGTGCAGGCTGCAGGCAGGAGTGTCTGTGCAGGGGCCAGTGCCTGTGTGGAACCCCAGCACTGACAAGGAGTGCCACAAACCAAGTGGAAGCACAGCCCCAAAACTGTACATGACACCTTTATTTTGGAAGATGTTCTCCCAGGATGGAGTCATAAAAGGAAAAAGAAGGTGGGGTGGGGAGCACAGAAAGAGGTTGTAGGAAGTCCCAGCTGCAAGTCTGAAAATGTTCACCCAACATTTTTATAGGGAAAATCAATTGTGCATTGAGTGATGTGGCAATCTTTAATTTTAGGAATGGAATTCCATGAAGAGCTTCATAACCTTGGGACAAAAGAAGGTTTGAAAGGAAGAAAATTAAGCAAAGCCATTGAGAGTTTTGCATGGAATATCACAGTGCTGAAGGTAAGCACAGAAAGTACCACTGCCTGTCTTGTATTAACTTTATAAGTAAACCTTTGCTCTTTTAGCTCTTAGTACTTCTGAAGGAACATGTTGTTCTTTTTTTAATGGTATGTATCAATTATCCCCACTTACTGATATTTATTAATTTGGAAGCTGTGAAGGGAATTTATCTAAGCCTGAACAGCAGAGGAAAGATGGCTTGTGGTTTGTATGATCAGGGACCTGGGTTTGGTGGTCAGTTCTGTCCCTTGCACCCTGAAAGTGACCTGTTTGAGGTCACTGTGTCTCAAATACTTGTTTTTTGAAATGAGAACTGGAGCATCTCTTTGGGAAAGGATGGGGCCGGAGGGGCTGTCAAGAAAAAATGTGAGGAATATTGTAGATCCTGCAGGGTTATGCAGTGCAGTGGAGCACTGTCCAAACAGCTAAAAAGGGGATTTTCATCCCTTCATGCTGGCTGTGCAGGACATACCACAGGATGTAGTGGTTACTCATGGGGCTTTAGCTGCTGTTTGGCAGCAACCAGCCATGAATTGTCATTTGTGTAGCTGTGGGACAGCCTGGGTGAAAACACAAGGGGCGACCAGGGATGGAAAGAGGAGAGGATTTGGTGCAGCCACAGCAGACCTGAGCCAAGCATTCAGGCTGTTTGCATTCACCTCACACCTTCCACAGCCTCATTTCCCACCTTGCTCTGATGGATCACACTTCCCTTCTCTCTGTGCCTGCTGCTCCCAGGTTGCTCTGTCTGGCAGCATCTCCCTGTGACCTCCCCGTGCCTTTCCCTTTGCTGAAGTCCCAGACCAAGCCAGTTGATAAAAGGGAGTTTTTCATAAGTTCCTCACCAAATATACCCCTAAATGTAGCATGCAGCAGTAGCAGGGGAGGTATGTGTCAGCATTGTGGTGCTGGAAAGAGCACTTAACCTGTCTTGAGCAGGAGAAGGAAAGAAGAATTTGGAACAGAGAGGCTCAAGGGCAAAAGTGTGTGGGAGAGTCCATTGTGGTAGAGAAGGGTTAGAGAGGACCTGGGGCACGTGTGGTTTCCTGCATACCTTGATTCACCATGAGAGAGCAGAAAGGTGAGGAATGGAGTCAGTGTCAGCTCAGTTAATAGGAACTCTGATAAAGAGTAAAGTCAGCCAGTTCAAACTTAGACTTAAATAGATAACCTATTCCACACAGAGCAATTGAGGTTAGGAGCTGGAGCCCTGTCCCCCATCCCCCCCAGGAGGGCACATTAGGCAGTTCTGAACATTAATCTGAATATGTTTAGCTGTGTTAGGTAAAATAAATGCCTCACGATCAGAGCCACTCTAAATGTTTTGATTTTTTTAGATGTTTGTCAAATATGAAGTTTGCACCTCTGAGGGTGACCTATGATTAGTGAAGGTACAAACAGGGTATTACAGAAACATTTTCCATGGGAAATAATTGCTGCCTAGCACATATTGTCAACCTACTGAAGAGCTTTTTAAAAAATCTAGTCAAGGTCAAGGAATAGTTTACTGGTTTCATTTATAAGCTGCAACTTATTTTCTACCTTTCTCACACAATAAACTATTAACAGAGTTTGTGACAGCTATCCATGAAATGGAACATCTTTTAATTCTGACTAAAGTCCAACTCAGGAATGACATTAGAAAACTTGGGTGTGTGGTAGGAGGCCATCAGTTCTAATTTGTCATCTTTTTTTTTTTTTTTTCCCCTTAAAAAAATACTGTCTTTCAGTAAGACATAACAAACCTGCATCTCCTCTTTAGCACTGACTCCCCTCAGTGCTGCTGAGAGCTACTCAGGAGGGTTTGGTGGGGAAAGACTGACAAGCCTTCCCCACTCATCCCTGTGTCCAGTGGCTGGGTGGGCACTACAAATACATTTCACTAGATGTTGGTATAAGAAAAGGAAAAAAAAATTCCTATAACATCTCACAAATGCATCAGCTGCCTTTCATGAGGTGAGGTGGGTGAATGGCTGATGGGAAAAAGCCTCTTTGTGTGCTGGGGGTTCTTGGAGGCAATTACATCATGCACAGGAGTCAGTTTGTGTGAGGTGCCTGTGAGCAATGGCAGGTATTATGTTGTGCTTGTGCTGTGAAATGATTAATAGCCTTTTCCTAAGCTAGTGAAGCCAAGACATATTTAATTAATGTGTTTCTTTATAAAGACTCATTGCAGTAGGTAAGCTTTGAATAAAAGGGGAGATGCAATAAGAAATTGCTACTGGCAAAATCACTGAATAGCTACAGAGTGCAAGATTAAAGTGTATTTTATAAAAATCCTAATTGTGGACATTCTTCATGTTTAAAAATGCCCTGGGGTACTTTTTAGAGGTGAATCAAAACAGTATGTCATTTTCTTCCATAGTTTATATAAACTTAATTATATATTAGTAATACCCACTATAAGGACAAACTGTTTGCCAGAAGGTAAAAATGTCACTAAGAACATGGATGTTATAACTTAGTGACAGTCTAACAAGTCAGCTTTGACATCAATATTTATAAAACGTCACCTTTTCCTCTTTGGTTCCATGTTGTGTAGAATCACAGTCAGTAATGCTTAGAGGCATAACTTAAGTACACTGGACAGAAGAATCCTGCTCTCCCAGCAATAGTACAGGAATGGTTATGATCCCAAATTCAGTTTTACTTTCAGCTCCACCTCTCCTGGGGCTCTTCTGCCCACTCCCACTCTGACTGCCTCTCCCATGGCATCTTGTACCAAGCATTTTGCAGTAATTGAGGCACTCTTAGCATCTGTCACATGTGCAAACCGCTGATTCAGTGACTCTATGAGTTTTTGAGAGTGGGAAAAAAAGTTGCAACCTTCAAAACGGCTCTCCTTAGAGGAAAAGCTGTCACAGGCTGCCAGGAGGTGTTTCCTCGAGCAAGGAAGTTGGGATCTGCCTGAGTCCCAAGAGCCTGGCGAGTAGAGTCCAACAAAGCTGGAGTTTGTTGACTGTGGTTCAGATTTATTGCTCTCACACAGAGATGCTCTGACTGTCTGCAGACAGGTTTTTCTGGGCTATTCATGCTTTGGTGGGTCAGCACACACAAAGTCTGGAAACAATACCATGAGGTACTTGTATGTTGATGGTAAATATCTGGATAGTTAATATGTCAACATGCTGGCTTATTTATAGGCAAAACATGGGAAAAAGAAGGTAAAAGTGATATTTACTGTTTTGGTCTTCTATGAAGGGCAAAACACTCTAATGTTTGATTCTAATCTGCTCTGAAATGTGCATGTATTTTTAAATAATTTTTTTGCTGCCATGGTAAGATTTTGCCTCTGCTGCCCTAAGTCTGTCTGTTCAGTCTTACTTGGACTCCAACTATTAGTTCATGTCACAAAACATCAAGTGGTTACATTTTCAGGGATTGTTTCAGCTCTCTTCCATGAGTGTATCTGTTAATTATCCTGCATTTAAATTTTTGCTGATTAGATAAATCAAGAGAAGTTTGCTGAATGCAGAATGCATACAATTACTAAATGGCTAATGCAGTTCTCTCTTTGGGGGAGGCATCCACAATTTTATGATGTGGTTGTGATCAGTGTTAGCTCTGGTGTAAGTGATTTTATGCAGCAGAACTGTGCAGAAATAGCACTTTTGCAGGGTGATGTCCACAAATGACCTCTTTCTTCACCACAGCCTTCAATTGCTTGGGAGATCTGCAGCATCCAGGTCTCTCACTGGGGTGGCAGAGCCCCACATGCACACTCTAAGGCTACTTGCAGAGATAAAAGAGATTTCTGACAGATGTACATACAAACTACCCGCCCTCACCTAAACCGAGACAAATTTATCCTCGCTATAAGGCATCAGTTTTCTTTATGAAGATAAACTACCTGTCAGACAGTGGTTGTTATTCTAAAGTACCTTAACACAGAGTTTCTGATGATCTTTGGAAGAACTAGGTCCATTCTCAGCCTTAATTTAAGGATTATTTCAGTGCATTATGGAAGTATTTTTGAACGGATACTCTACAGTATTGTAAAATCGTGTGAGATTTATATGGGTGTGTTCACATCAGTCCTTTTTCCTGCAGTTAGGCAAGAGCCATGGTTTTGTTCCTTGGCACGCTGCAGCATGGACAGCAGAGCAGCACAGCAGAATCTTAGGAACTTTACATGTAATTAAGCACAATGGTAACATTATATTCTGCCACATGTTATTTAATTGCTCCTAAGGGTTTGCATGATAATTTATGCTATCTGGATCTCAAGTGAGATCATCATGGATTCATGAGTCCCCACAAAGCTGCTGCATTCTGTGTACCAAACTGTGCCAGTTAGGCTTTCCCCCAACCCCCAGAAATTCCTGATATCTTGTCTCCCTTCTTTCTCCAGCATATCTCTGTGACATAAGCACATTTGTGCTCAATTTGTGAAACTGCAAAAATAGATAGAATATAAGCCATAGTGTCTTAGCAACTAATTCTTGTGATTTGCTGTCATCTTCTGACAGTGATAGTCCAGCAAGAGCAGTAAGCAGGAGGGGTTTGTGTGGCTTGGAGTCTTCATGCCTGACTTTAAATGCAGGGCTCACTGTGTTATTCCATATCAACTCACCTCGTGTCTATTCTTAGCCAAATCTAGATAAATGTATTTGGAATGTGATTGCTCCATAGGCTCTGTTTCCAGAGAGACTAAATTTCTTTCCTGCTCTCTAGTCCCCACATTGTTTGCATCATCTGTTGTTGATCCAGTTCAGAGCAGCGTTTCAAACTTTTAAACCTCTCCAGAATGTGTGCCCTGGCTGCTTTTGAAGGAGCTGCTGCCTTATGCTGAGCTCAGCTACAGCAGAGATTGGCTGAGCCAGTCAGTCTGTGACTGAGTGGCAGATTTTACCAACGTGTGATGAAATGCAGGGCTGTTCTAATGATTCACATAGTGATTGATCAGCTTGGTCTCTTACACATGAACTGAAGGACAAAATAAGAGAAAAACAATACAAAACGCCTGACTTTCTGAGAGTGCTAGAGACAAAGTGAAGAAGTCCATCAAGGTCAACATCCATTTAGTCCTGTGAATACCAAGCTGCTTAGTTTGAAGCAGTTTATTTAAAAGTAGAGGAAAAGATGAGGAAGGAGGTAGATTAAGGTCTTTCTTAATTGAGGTTATGGAAGAGTCTGGAGGAGCCACATGGGAGCACAGCTTGTTCCCAGGCCCTTTGTGTACTCTGAATGCAGCGGAGGCTCCCAGCTTCAGGGCTGGCTCCAGGGCAAAGCCTGTGCTCCTGGCTCTCAGGACAGGCTCCAGGCCTTCTCTGTGTGGGGAGGTGTTGCAAGATTCTTCTGGGGAAAGGATTTAGAGTCCTTTAAGTGATCTTGAGTTATAAGATACGGAGGTAAGTGTTGTGCTTCACATTCCAAGCTGTTTTGATCAATGTGTTTTGTAAACCAAGGCAACCAAACCACATGATTATTAGGCAGGATAGGCAGATCTTACGTGGAGCTAGCAGAGTGCTGTTCTCCACTGATTTGGTTGATAAAGGCCTCCTCCATAAATGGTGAATGCACTGGTTTTTGTCTGTTTTACCCAAGCCCAAAGGCAGGAGCCAGAGCTTTTTAATAGAGAGTCTCCATGGATTGTGTCAGTTGTATCTGGTGATAGAAACTTCTCAAGTTGCTTCAACGCTGCTTGTTAGGGTAAAGGGAGTGTAATCCCATTCCATCAGGAGAACTAGTTAATCAGCTGGAATATCCTGTTATTCTTGGCCTTCAGCCATGCTGCCTGAGCGTTGCTCTGGGGAGGATGTAGTGAGCGGGCTCCACAAGTACAGCATGACCTCTCTGGGTACCTGGCTGTTCCCTGTGAGGTTTTGAAGCCCTAATGGTGTTTCTGACAAGGTCTCTGTTTTCTTGGCCAAGGAAAATTCCGACACACAAGTTGGATTAAGAACAAACTAAAATATTTGTATGTGTTTAAAATAAATGTGGAGGCCACCCAGGCAATCCTGAATCTTCAAGTACCAGCTGCTGGCAACAGCAGGAACTAAGCAGAGGGCAAAGATTTTCAGGGTTCACAGCTCTTGATGATCTCCTTCATGATCCCGTGAGTTTCTGTAGGGCATGAAGTCCCAGGACAGCCTGACAAAGAGAAGAGACTTTGTCCCCTGTTAATCAGTTATTGCTGGGATTTTGTTGAATAATGTCACAGCAGGAGTGTTTGACTGGCAAGGAATGATTGTCAGACATTCAGATCAGGCAGGGTCTGTGCTTATCTGCCCAGCATAGGCACCCACATGGGTGCAGTGCTGGTGCTTGTGAGGAGCAGCACTCACCTCCCCACAACACCCAGCCCCTGCAGAACCAAAGCCCATTAATAGTTTCTGTTCTTCCAGGGAGCACACACAGTATTCTCTCTTTTCTCCAGCCTTTACCACCTATTTGGATTTAAAAAAAATAGGACTGGAAGAGTCTGTGAGAAGCTGTGTAGTTCCTCCTGCTGGTGAATATTTAGCTGCTGTGGATCTCAGCTCTGCTCAGATATGTGGCATGGAAGGTGGTAGGGCTATGAAGCTGTAGTGCTTTCCATGGTGATACCCAGTACCTGGCAGGCCCAGGGACCCATCTGGCTGTTGGGGAAAGAGCTGATGGCCAGAGTCATCTGGGCAGAAATATGTGTTTCTGCCAATTTTCTCACTTTGTTCTTCTTCCTTCAGCACCAGGGATCTACTCCTACAGGTGTTTCACAATGGTGGGTTTAGGGACAAGACCCTCCTGCAGTGAGTATGGACCCAAGTGCAGGACAGACCAAAAATGGAGAGTCACTGAAGTTCATCCAGAAACAAGTACTGTGAGCTGCCTTCCTTTGATGACATTTTTTTTTTTACTGCAATATGAAATTCTGCAATTCAGGTCTAAATATTACTCCTCAGTTCCATTGGGATGGGTTTGTGTGCATGCAAACACACAGGCATGTATGTATATGGGAGGTGAGACAGGCCATTAAATATATGTGCAAAACAACAGCAACTTTGACACAAAAGAAAGAGATTAGAAAAGTGAAAGGTGATGTGAAAAGCCCTGAGTGATACCTTAATGTGTTCTTGAATTTGACTAAAATAAGCCAGAGATGGATCGCAAGCAATCTTGTGATGTATTTTATTTTGAGTGATGTGACAAATTGCCAAAAGCCGTGTATCTGATGCCAAGCTGCTGGCTGAGCATGCAGGGTGAGGTGCATCGTGCTGTGCTGGGAGCCAGGGCTAGGAGCATGTGAGGTCACTCCTGGTAGCCCTTGTGCCAGGGCCACCTCAGCAGCGTGGGCTTTGAGCCCAGCCGAGGGTTGGCACGCTGAGGTGCTGTGCACAGAAAACCACTTTTAGTGTCACCTCACAAATGGGGGCTTGTCAAGATGTTTGAAAGGCAAAATAGGTGCCCAGCTCTCTCCTTGTGTAGGCTGGCAGCTTAGTGAAGCCCTCTGCTTGGTTGTCTGTCCTAATTCCATTGCCTCACTGTCATCTCAGTCTTTGCTGTTTCTTCTCCCCAGCCTCAAATCCCATTCCCTCTTCATTGCCCCAGTTGTATCTAAATACACCTGTGTATCTAAATACACCTGTGACCCCCACCCTGATCTGGACTAAGCTTTGCATGGCTCTAACACTGTCCCTCACCACAATGCAGTTCTTGTGAGTTACCTCTTCACATTTTGTGCCACCTTTGCCCTGGGGTGGCTGTGTGGGACCTGACAGTGCTGTGCTTGTGCCTTTGGGGCAGATCCATCCCAGTCTGAGCCCCATCTGTGCTGCTCATGTTGCCCTTCTCTACCCGCCTGGCAGGGATTTTGGCACCTGGGTGTGAAGGCCAGCTTCTCCTGAGGTGTGTCAACAACTCTGCAACTGGAAAAGTAATTAGTAATGTTGAGGCAGAATACAAAGAGAGTTTGTTCTCCAAAAGCTGTTTTAGGCAGCAACAAGATTATCCCCTACAAAGAGGTTATTTGAAAAATCAGCAATTAGGGTGACAAGTTTCTCAAAGATACTCATCTTTGGAGGAAAAGCAGCTACTCCTTCACGTGTGTGCTTGGGCAGAACTGCAGAGCTGTGCTGGAAAGTTGGTACTATTAAGGGGAGGCAGTGGGAAGAGGAGGGGTGGCTTGAGGGAAAGGTGGCTGAACGTGGGTGGTTCCTCACCAAAGGAGGATTCCGTGGGTATAAAATCTGGGTCAGTTTTTACTGACTGCTCTCAGGAAGAGACTCTGCAGGCAGAAACTGCAGGTGGCAGAGGAACTTAGGCACCTTCTGCCACCATCCCCTCCCTCCCCTGCCGGTGACGTTTTCATCTGAGACATGGATATCAAAGACTGCTGAACTTGCAGTGGAGTTAATTAACACAACCTGGAAGACGTGGAAATTGGAAATCTAGTTTGTGCCAATCTGACAACGTGACCTTGTTCAGAGGAATTTAAAAGGCTGTAATGAAAGCATGAGTTTCTGCAGAAATTCACACATTTCTTGCTTCTATCTGTCAATGGCTGTACTAACAATGAAAAGAAGCAGCTGCCTCTGTCAGGTGTTGAGGATTGCAGTGAAACCCAAACCAAGCTCAGCCAAGGGAGGGCTGGAGGGCTGGGAGCCTTTGCTCTGGGCCCTGGGGTGGCACTGGGTGAGTGTCCCAGGCAGGGCCACTGCCCCAATGCCTGGCACTCCCAAGGGGTTTGGAGAGACCTTTTCCTTCCTGGGCTGGCAGTAATCCACACCACCTTGCCTGGATGTTTATTCATGACATTGAAAGCCTCAGGGAGTGAAGGGCTCTGCTTCTAAGGCATCCATGGTGAGTCTCCATGAGGGAGCCTCCACCCACAGCTCCTTTCTGAATTTGTTGAGTATCAGGGAGAGACCAGGGCACTGATTTGTACATGGTAAGGACATTAAGAGAGGATTTCCTGAGCATTGTTTTTTTCCAGCACTTGCCTATTGTAAAATCTGTGCTGTGCCATTCCCTGGGAGCTGTAACTGGTACTCGCCTGAAACAGTAGTGTTTGAATGGTGTGTGATAAGAGGTTTAACATCTTCTAAAAATTACTCTTGTGGTGTATTTGGATCTCCTTACAGCTCCTGTCAGTGGATCACATGCAGTTTCCCAGAGCTTACAAATGATGACAAGCTGACTGCCCCTTTTGTTGTGTGAATTACGTGCCAGCATCTACAAAACCTGCTCCCTGTGGGGAATGGGTGTCTAATTTAAGATAGTTCCTTGGGGAGCTCAGGAGGCGATGAAAGCTGCCGGTTGCTCCATTGGAACTTCCTCCTCTGCAGTTGCTAAGATGGTGTTTGGGTTTTCCCCGGCACTGTCAGTGGCCTCAGTGAAATCCAGGAATATATTTCATAATGGAGCAGTACCTGGCCCTTGTGCTGGGCTGGAGCTGGGGGCTGGCATGTTCTCTGTGTGAATGCCAAGCCCTCACCTTCTCCCTCCCAAGCACTGATAGGAATCCTCTCTCCACATGTCAGAATGTGCAAAATGCAATTGTTAGCCAGGACCTTTGACTTCTTCTGTACTTGTGTGAGTGTGTGAGTCACGGGAGCTGAACTCTGAGTCCAGCAGGCAGTGATTTGCTGGCACAATTTTCCCTGTTTCCTTGTGCCAGTCTGGATTCCACTGCTGCCTCCTGACATTGAAAAGTGTTCATCCACATCACTAAATATTCTGAGGGCTGTGGTTAAACTAAAATGCTCTTTAACTCAATGGTGATATTGATTCATTTTTGTTGTCTGGAGTCACTAGCAGTAGAAGGCTGTGGAGTAAAGACTTCTGTGTTTACATGTGTGATTATTGGAAAAATGGCTCTGCAGGGAGGGCTGGGACAGTGAAAAGCCACAAACTGCATTGAGTGGAAGTTGTGGGTGTTCAGTGAGACCAGCATTTGCTCTGCAGTTTATCTGGTAGATCCCATAAGCCCTGAATGTGGCAGGCATTCCCAAAACCTTGCACAGGAGCTAGGGAAATCAGAGGCACAAGTACTTGCAGGTGGAAGTAAGCTTTACTGTAGGAACAACGGATTGGGAAACTGCAATCTTGTATTTTTGACAGCTACAGTCTTCTTTTACCTGGGTTAGAGGGATTCAAGTGTCAAGTGAGGAGACCTGTGGGAGATAAAGGACACTTCCTTGTGGGTCATTTCCCCAGGTACAGGTGGGATCCATTTGTGCAGAAAAGCAGAGACAAAACCGTGATTCATGTGCTGAGGCAGCTGCTATTTATTTTTAGATCACAAAAAGAAAAAGATGGCATTTCTGATGTCAGAAAGGCGGTTACATGAGAGCAGTCAGACTTAAAGTTAAAAACGCCTATTTAGTTATTTTCTCCAGTACTCTCTGTGTTACAGAGAAGACAGGTCAGGTATTGACAGGAAGAGCCTGACTGATAGGCTGTGATTGCTCTGAATAGTAATAATAGAGGTGATAATTGCAGCTAAGTTCTCACTGTTCCCTGAGTTCCCACTCCATCGGGTGGTGACCTAGGGATGCTGGTGGATGCAGCAGTGGGGAGGAGCTGAGCCACATGGAGGCACAGAAAAGCAACCCAAAAAGTGGTTTTGCCTTTTTAAGCAGTGGTGGTGGTGAGAGTTGGACAGCCTGAGCAGTGTGGGATAAACAGGCTGGGACTGGAGGCTGCCAGCAGCAGCAGGACAGTTTCCTTGAGAGGGTAGCTCAGTGGTCTGATGTGGGGAGTGTAAACTCATCTTCTTCAACCCCCCTCAGTAACTGTGGAGGTGTTATTACAGCCCTCTGTATGAGGCTTAAAAATTGAGTTCAGTTTGGCTGAAAAGCCTTGTGTTTTCTGTGGCACAGTATTCTAATGGATTGTAAATTATGCTTGTTCCGTTTCCCTTGTTGACATCTTGGGGCAATGAATTTGTAAATGAATACTACCCCTATCCTGCACCACTAATTTTTGTGCTTGGCTCAGTCAGTTTGCTGTGTGTTTCCATTCCCATCCTTCACAGAGGTTTCTCACTTCCACCCAGGCCTGACCCCTGCTGATTTTCTCCTCCCCTCTCAGTTGCTTCCTTTCAGTAGCTCTCTGCCTGCTGGGTCAGTCAGTGTTCTGCTTACAAAAATAACCCTACCCGCTCCTGTTTGTACTTGATTTCACATCTGGGATTCTCCCAGGGAAAACAAGTCCTGTTAGTGTGCGAGGCCCATGGCTTCTGTGCCCACAGGAGCCTCTCAAGCACTGGCAGGCAGAACACGAGCAGAGAGGGTGGCTGAGCTCTGCTCTTACTGAGCTCACTGTCCAGGCTCACCAGCAAACCTGCCTTGGACTGCAGGGCACCAGAACGACAGGGCTGATCCCTGGATGGGGTGAGGTGAATCACAGTAGTCTAACTCCTAGTAGTTAAACAGTGGTTTGTGGTATTTTTTTCTCTTGGCACTTAACCCTTCATGTGATTTGGAGGCTTTGGTCTCAGCTTAAAGCTTTCTACTTCAGTATAAAGATGTTTGTGGCCTGTGCTGCTTGTGAGCAGGTTAGAAACTGCTGCCCACAGCTCCGAGCAAGAAGGGAGGAGAGGGGTGTCTTGTCCCCTCTGGGGGAGTAGGAATAGGGAGCTGGGGTGGCTTCTGCAGATTCCCATGGCCCAGTCAGCTGGTGGGGTTGGCCAGCAGCCCCTGCAGCAGCAGGGTTTGCAAACTGTGTAGTTGCTGAGGCATTGGTGCTCCTGGCAGGCAGAAAGGAGCAGAGCCTTAAGAGCTGCATGTGGGGGCAATGCTGAGGGTGCTCTGTCCACAAACACGCTGCTCTGACTGGCACAATTTGATTTCACCTTGATTAGATTATTTCAGTTAGCATTAAGCACAGCGAAGGTTTTTTTTTAGCTGTTATCTCCAGCAATTCAAAGGAGAGCATGGCTGTTTCTGTGACATTGCTGCAACACTCCCTCCTCCAAAAAACCCCAACCAGCACAGGTGTGTGTTGTCTTCAGGCAAACCAGAGTCAGCTCAGAGTTGACCACTAAACCCTTTCCAGGTTCTGATGACCTTAAGGGATATTTTGCTGGCTACATGGCAATGAAGAACATGATTCTGATGTTTACTGTGTGTTTGCAGCCCGGGCATCTGAGAGTCAGCACAGAGGGCACCAGGGAGCAGGGAGTGCCAGCCAAATGTTTTGCTCGGGGCTTGCTTTTTGCAGGTGTTTCATTAGCTGCAAAACATCCCTTTTCCTGCAGCTGGTCCTTTTACCCAGAAAAGTCAAATGCAAAAAAAAAAATTGTGCACTTTCTGCCTTATCTTTCTTCCCTTTGTTTTGTTTTTCTGGGACTCTCTGGACCTTACTGGAGTTACCAGCTAGTGCTGGTACCTGCGAGAAATTGAGTTTTGTGACCAAAGGAAGACTAAGAAATAAGTGCCTGGACATACAGCTTCAATTTTCATTTCATGGCTGTGTATAAAAAATAAACAGGGCCCAAATTTCTTCAGAGATGTGGGGTTTTCTTAGCATTAATTGTGCACTCCTGGGCTCACAGCCAACCCAGTGATTTTAAACTTACCACCAGAAAAAAGGCAGGTTCCTAGCATGGAGGGGTTGACAGCCAGAGTCCATACATTTGTGGCTGTGCTTGCAAACTGTCTGCCTGATGTAGTACCTGAGAGACACACAGGCAGCCAAACTGCTCAGCACATGGCTAAAATCAAATTAATGGCATTATTTCTGAAAGCAAATTCCTGCTGCAGCACAGTTACACTCAATGTTCACATTCATTGCTTTTGACAGCCTGATATAATGTAATTTAATTTAAATGCCCATGTGAGACAGAAGCATCGGCATTTATTTAAAAAATAAAAATAAAAGCCCACTCTTTTTATACATAAAATGCCTGCTCGAAGGAATAAATTAGTAGCCATATAGTGCAATTGATTTGCAAGAGCCCCTGGATTTCAGTGAAGAGCTCTTTTTAAAGATCAATAGGGAAGGCTGCACCATGAGTGCTTTTGCCACTTAGGTGTTCAAACAAATGCTTGGTGTTAATTCCTTGTCAGGCTTTGATGGAGGGTTTGGGAGGCACTCAGCTGAGTTTGAGAGCAAGCTGGCCATGTATGTCCTTCGCCTTTGTCTTGGTAGGCAAATCCTGGAAGAAAATTACAAATACAGACCCTCTTTCCTAAGTTGCCATGGCTGCACAAAGCAGTGATATCCTCGTGCTGCCAGGGCCAGCAGCCAGAATCAGAAGGTTTTCCAAGTATTTGCTTCTTTGGTAATTGCCTGACTGTTCTCACTGAGGTTTTCCTTGGGAAGGAGAAGTGTTTTGTTCATTTCCACCTCCCAGGTTGCTCTCGGGGTTGTGTTTGGCTGTGTCACATGATTTGGGAACATACAAGTGGCGGACTGGCAGTTTGGCAGTAACTGGGGAGCCTTGCCCAGTGGGTTGAATGGGGGTTGTCTCCTGGTATCCAGCACAACCATTTAGATTTTAACTGCACCTTTCCAACAGCTGGAAAAGAAGGCAAGAAAAGGTATGGGTGTTTTTGAAGGGAGTTCACACCAGCAGACACACGGCGTTCCCTCTTCCCAACTGTTTATATAATGCCGTGTGCTTTGGGATTGACTGTGCAATGCACTGTCTCCAGCCTCCTAGAAAACTAACCAGGCTCATGCAGAACAGCTCTGGAAATCCCTTTGGGTCATCCTCTCCAATGCAGACCTTTGGGGTGAGATCCAAATGGCAGATTAAATCAGTGCAGAAGTTCTGGGTTTTGCATGGGATGGCCTAGTACTGAACAACTGTCAGATTGGTCTCGTTTGGGAGTTTAAATAAAACTAATACTGTTTTTAACACACCACATTTACACAGTTAGCATCAGGCTCCATCCCTGGGTCACAAATGCACTGGGTGTGAGCAGCCCATGGTGTGTAATGCTATTTGAGCCACAAGTGAGGTGAACGTTTGGCCTGTGTTACAAGTTAGGGCTATTCTAGTTTCTGCTTACTTTGCTCAATATTTATTGTTTTATTTATTAATTTTATTTATTGTAATGTATTTATTAATTTTTCTTAACTTCCTCTGCATCCCTTTGCTATGGTGTCTGATCACCTAAAGAGGTCTGTTCCTCAAAGAGGACTGGGCTGATCCACTGGAACCTGCTGGGTGCCCAGGGCAAGCCATGGCTGAACGGGCTCTGTGCAAGTGCCATAATCCAGATTCCTGTGTGCTGTCCCTTGAACTGCTAGGAGACCTTTCTGCTTGTGTATGGGACCAGGTTGTTTTGGAGTTTCCCTGTGAGTTTTCCCAGCCACCTGGAGCAGTGCTGGTGTTGTCCTCACTCCTTTCCAACTGGCTGCACTGGAAAAGAGACTGTGCTTTGTAAATGGAATTTGCAGAGACGGTTGTTCCTTAGCTCTTGCCTCAGCACTTGTCCTTATGTTAGGTGCTGGCTGGGCTGTGTCACCTTAGGGCTGTGTCACCTTAGGGCTGAGTGTCTTGGTGAGGCAGTGAGTGCTCTCAAGGCCTCCACTGCTTCCTGCAGGTGTGGTTTGGTTTTTGAGACTCCTGCTAATATCAGGTGCAAACAGGGTTTTTTCCCTAAGTAAGGACTAAAACAGTTGGGACATGCAGTGCAGTCAGAGCTGGATCTGTGCTTTCCATTGCTTTTCCTGGGAAAAGGAGCTTGGGTTTCTACCTGCTCAGCCCTCTGTGCAATGACAGACAGGCAGGAAAGCCTGGAGCTAGCATCCATATGGCTGATTCATGAAGTAATGGAGAAAAGATGACATGAGGAATAATTTGGGTTAGATACAGAATTAGTAGGAAATTGTTCCATCTCCTCCTCTTTGTCATCATCCTCAGCCTCGTTCTCCTAGGTGTCCCAGCTGCTGGCTACAGCGCATTGAGCAGATCAGCCCTAGAGCTCTGACTTTGTTGCTTGGTACAACCTTAGATCATTTCATTTGGTTTTTATCGTGTCACCTTGTGTCAAAACTGCAAACAATAGTCTGTTCCACGGTAGTTACTCTTTGCTGCTCTTGCTTGCAGAGATTCAGCACTTTCTGTACAATGGTGGCTGCCTTTCCCTAGGTGGATGTTTTCCATACATCTCAGATCTGTTCTCTGTGTGATAGAATTGATTCTCAGCTGTTTCCTTCTTGCAAATTTTTGCTAGACCTTACTTTGGGAAATGGGAGAGAAGGTCTCTGGCTGTCAGTAACATGCTGATATACCAAAATGAGATGCTCAGTTTGATGTCTGAAATCACCAGCACAACCTGCAAAATGTGATGACTCAGGTCCCTGCGAGCACTCGGTCGGATTGCCTGATTTACTCAGTGTCAAAGTTGCTGCTGGTTTCAGCCAGGTAGAAACAAGCTCTTGCATTGGGTTCACAATGGGTAAGTGAGAAGCTGTGCCCAAAACCCAGACCTTAAATAATACACCAGTAGCACAAGGAATGCCATTTAAGTGCCATCTTTTATATTTGTGGCCTTTTTATTTTCCTGGCAGGACGTGAATTTCTGCTGCGCAAGGGTTTAAAGGTAAATTGGCAAGTAACATTTGGACCCTGCTTTTCCTGTGGTGTAACTCATTTTTGCAATCCTTTATTTTTCAGAGTGTGAGAAGTGATAATAGCTTTGTGTCTAATCTTTGTGTACAGTAATTTTTCATGCCAACATGTGCATTATGATCTCTGTCACAGACAATAAAGCAAAGCTGTTGACAAACTATCTGCAGTAATAATGGAAAGGGTGGGTTCTTACAGTCTGCACTGATCCAGCAACACTGTGGTTTTGGAGTCGTCTGTTTTGAAATGTGAATGTATCATAATCAAATTCAAATCAATTGTTCCCACATTTAACTTTGAAGGAGGCATGGAAAAATATCTGCTTTTTGTAATAAGTCTAACACAACAGTCTAATATTTTCATTAATGGTTTCCTCCCCAAGATTACATTTTCAAAGCCATGTGCGATCATTTAATTGTGTGCCTCCTTATTAATATTAAACACAATTAGTCCTACTACAACACTTTGAAAATGCACCCCTTGCAGTAAATGCTGCCTCCACACAGAGTGTCCCAACAGGAGAGCATTTGGAGCATTTGGAGTCCCCGGGCACAGATTGTCAGTGCTGTTACTGTGCCTGTGTTGCCTCTGAAATGTGGAGTGGCGCGATGCTTGCGGCTGTTTTATTTGACTGTGTCTGGCTTTTCCAGCCACCCGCTGGCATCCACTGGCAGCCTCTGGAGATTTTACTTTGTGATTAAATAGTAATGAAAGAGCTTGATTCTTTGAGAGTAAGTTGAAAAATAACAGTAATATTGTGAGCACGATGTGGGATGGGTGTTAAGACCCTCTGTTACTTGTTTGTATTTACTCAGCCCTTGAGGATTGGAGAGAAAAGCTCCCATAATGTGCTGTCAGAGAATGTGTCTGCTGGGGAGATAAGCAACTGTCTGTTTTTAGCAAGCAGCAGATTAGAAAATGGCTTTCACAGCTACTGCTTCAGCCTCCCTGGAACCATGGCCAGTTTGGAATGCCAGGAAAGTCCCATTGCTCGGTGTGGGATTTTCTCCTTCACCAGGAGCAGTGCAAGGTGCTCATGTGGGGCACCTGTCAGTGCAGTTCATTCCTGCAGGGTCCTCCTGCAGCCCCTGGTGCTGGTGAGGGAGCTGCCAACACAGGCTGTGGGTGCTGCCAGTGCTGGGGGTGCCCACAATGTGGCCTGTGTGTTGCAGGGTGTTTCCTAGAAAGCATAGAAGCAGTAATTATTAATGTACATGCCCATGTATTTATATTTACACAGAAATGTAACATATAAAAAGAAATAATATTGTGAAGTTGATCACAAAATGGTGCCACTAAATAACCCAGCTTTCATTTCCCCAGTCCCAGAGTGGGTTGCTGGTGGATATACAGCTCTCATCTTGACTCATAAGAACGTCAATATTTGATTTGGAAAAAAGCAACTGAACCTACAACTGTATGGAATTTGTCCCATCTGCAGCCATTGCCAGTGTCTGTCCAGAGCTACTTGTTCTTCTTAAAGCCTTTCATGGGTTGTCACTGGAACTGAACAATATTTAAAGCTATGTCAGATTATGGGTTTTCTAAGCAGTATTAACCTGTCAAGGTAAAGGTTTATAACCTTGCAGTGTCTTTACAAAGCTGCATTATTTGTCCTGTAATGTTAATTTGTGCTGAGGCTCTGCAGTTAGGTGTGGTTAGATGTGTGAAACCTGACTTTTAATGTTCCCTAAGGCTAAATGAAAATGGACCCCTTGATCAGTTTTTGTTAGAACACATGATCAGTCTCTTCTGGCTTGAGTGTCCTGCCAAATGCTGAGTTTAAACTTTTCACAAGTATTTACTTCCAGAAAGGCTGATGATACCAAGCAGAAGGGAGATAGATGGATAGATGCTGAAGTGGACTGTTGTGGTCTCTCCATGTCTGGAAGAGAGATGCTTTGTTTGTAAGGGCAAGCAGGATGGTTCTGTGCACAGAGATGATCACCAGGACTGGTTTGTGAAGGTTGTTTCAATGCAATCATGCTTGTAAAGTTTACTCTAGCTTCCATCCAGTATTTAGTTCGTTAAGGTGTTGACACAATTTTGCTGACATTCTTCTTAAGTGGATTATGCTCACAGCCAGTTTTTCAAAGCAAACAGATGGCTTTTCAAACAGAGCATGCACACAGATTTTTTTTTTTTAATGGTGTCTCTAGAATTATGACAGCTCTGTCAGAGAGGGCTAGTTTGTCGTTAATTTTCTCATGACAGATGATTCAAAATAATTTTTGCTTCTTCATCTTGCTCAAATGAACCAGCTGTTTAAAAATAAAAACCACAAGGAGACTAAGACATAAATCAATTGGTTTGTACATGAATGGAATTGCACTATTTTGATAAGTCCACTTCTGTTTTTAGATCACTGTAAAATAAGAATATCTTCAAAATACTGGAATTATGCTCATGAGGCGTGTGTTTCTTCTTGGAACCTGAACACATGCTGTGCATTGCCTCAGACAAAATCTGTACTCTGAATTGCCTGGTTACTCAAATGTGAAATCAGAATATGCATAAGGGAGAGCGGGTGGCTTGGCACTTGCACGTGGGGTGTGAAGTCCCTTGGCTTCTGGGGACTTCAGATGTGAGTGTTGGCAGGGCAGGCTCAGGCTGTCGTCCCCCAAGGGGCGCGTCTGATCTCAAATCACATCTGTCCATGTGCTCCTCAGCCCCCGGACAAACACAGTTTGTGGGCTGCCCTGAGAAAGATTTCCATGCTTTGCCCTCACCCTCAAAAGGGGTTGCTTCTTGCACTAGGGGTTTTTCTGTTCTTGGACATGAACACAGTGCCAGGTTTTGGCTTGGAGAAGTTAAGGCTGCAAAGCACCATCACACTGATTTTTTTCCCTGTTTGATGGTGAAGCCTTTGGTGTCTTTGGTCCTTTGTGCCAAGAAGTAGAGCCAGAGGTATTTCATCCTAAACCCAAACTATTTAAAATTGCATTTGTACAGTTGGAAGAGATGGAAGATGTACTGGGGAGATACACCCTTTCTGATAATATTATCATGTCATTAATGATACATGCTTTATATGGCAATGTTGTCCCTGTCACTACAGCAGTGGCACCATTCCTGTGCCATTTGCAGACAGGAAGGGACACCAAGGTGGGTTGGGCTGGGTGCTCCAGGCAGCTCCGGGGCTCTTGAATTCCTGCCTACCATCTTTAACCATATAAGTGAGCTCACAGCCACGAGAAATATCTGCTGCATAAATTATTCTTGTTTTGTTTTTTCACACCCTGCCTGCTGACTGGATCCCAAGCTCTTTGTCTGTGTATTCCCATAACTGTCATGCTGCCGAGACACAAATCCCTTCAAAAGAGCTTCTCAGCAAATAGCACAGAGCCGCTCACGCAGTCCCAGTGCTTTTTGTTATTCTCACACTGAGTTGTATTCCCAGCATCTGGATGGTGATTTGCATCGTTCAGCAGGGACAAATCTCCAGTGGCACCAGGAGATGAGGCAATCACGTCCTCAGGCACAGGCTGCCGTCCCTGGGTGACGTGGTGTCCCACGTGGTGTTTACCAGTGCTGCAGCCTTGCAAGCCACCATTGTTTCTTGGTTGTGAACATTGTGTGCAGGGGCTCAGGCCTTGTGAGTCCAGTGCCAGGCGCTGGCAAAAAGGGAACTGTGCTCACGGGTGTAGGATAAATCCTTCCTCTTAGCTCTGGGGAAAGGGAGAGCAGGGCTGGAGGTGTCACACTGACTCACCCAGCACATCTGATTTGTTCTGAGAACCCAAGGAGGGGCAGCGGTCAGTCGCTCCTGCAGTGAGCCTAAGGTCCTGCTGTAGTGCCAGTTGTCTCCTGTGAGACCCATCAAAGTGCCTGTGATTTGCAGGAGACCAGGTTGGGTGGCAGAGGTCCGAGTGTGACACTTGAGTCAGTGCAGGTATTCCCTCTGAATGTGAGTGCAACCAGCTGCAGCACGTGCTGTACTTCAAGCTGTACTTGGGGTGACATTAGGAGAAAAGGAGCTCCCGTTCTTACTGATACTGAATTTTAATAACCAGATGCATCTCCTGGCCTTTATTTATTTGTATCTTGTAACTCCAGATTCTTGTCGCTCCATGGCACCTGAGATATCAATATTGCATAAATATTCATTTTGGCATTTCTGAACCCCAACTACTTAATACAAATTTCATGTAGCACATTTTTCCTGATTGTTACAAATTGGATTGACATCCTGTTAGTCACTCACGTTTCCGTGCTCTGAGAAGACACAGAAGCAGTGTGTTGTTCATGGAGTCTCGTTCCCATTTGCCTTCTCAAAGATCCCACACCAAATGGTTCAGGATTCACTGGAATGCTCCAGGCTGATGTGTTTGATCTGGGCACAGCTTGGCCTGCTCTGCACAAGGCGGGCCCAAGGCTGGGGAGCAAATCCAGGAGCAAGGAGGGGTGGGCTGTCAGGCTCTGAGGGGCCCCTGCCTGGGGACCTGTGGCCATTGCCACGTGGGATCTGCTGCTGGGGAGCAGGGGCATGGGGAGAGGGGTGCCATGTGCCATCACTGCCCTGGCAGGACCTTGCCGTTGACTGTGGAAGAGGAAATACCTTCTTTCTCAGCCTCCTTCAGTTCAGGCTGGAATTACCTCCCGGGGTGAGGATGTGGAAGTGGTGAGTCTGGTGCCTGTTCCAGCGTGTCCAGTGCTGGCTGCTGCCTCCCTCACTGTGCTGGCACCAAGCTGCAGGAGGGGCTTCAGTCCCATTTCCAGGGGCAGAGACGATTTGAGACGGGACCTGGGACCTGTAGGGACACGAGAGCAGCACTGCTGCTTCTGGTCCTGAGCGATGTGTGCAATCCCTGACTCTCTCCTGCATGTCTGTGCATCCCCAGGGCCAAGGAGATCTCCTGAAGAACGCCAAGAACGAAGCCCTGGAGAACATGAAGCAGATCCAGCTGGCGTGCCTGTCGTGCGGACTGAGCAAAGCCGGGAGCGGGCAGGCGGACGCCAAGACCAAACGGGGCCTGGAGGCAATTCAGGAGAAGGATGCTGGAGATGAGAACGGGAGGCTGTGAGGAGAGCAGAGCTGTCACATTTGTCACAGATTTCAATAACTCCAAACTATTTTTTTAAAGCATTTAAAAATTCACACAGGAGTGCCCTCTACAGGGTGTGATAGTATTAAATTCCTCACAATGTCAGTATTTTAATGCAGTTAATTTATCCAAGTTAAACTCTGGTAGTGAGATTTCTAATGAAGCCAAGCTGTCTGTGTGCAAGTGCGTGTGTGTGTGCGCACATGCAAATCCTGTAGACACCCTTTCATGCATTGCATTAGCCATTTGCTAATTTATTCCTTTGTCATCTTTGAATAGGCCTGTTCATTCTGAAGATCAAAACAAATTGAGAGCACTTGTATCAGTTTTGGGCTTTATTTTACTCTCCAGCTTTTATCATTTAACTTATAGGTTACATTACTGTTACGCTGTTTAAACAAACAGAACACAACAAGTATCACTGACAGCTGTTTTTGTGAGGACAAAACCGGTGGTTTGCTGCAGACCCTGAAGGTGATTTTTAGTGAACAATTACAACCAAGTAAACAAGATATTAAATGGTCAGAGTTACTAGGTAGATGATCAGTAGATCTGAGGTGTATTTTTTGCTGAATTTAGCAAACTGCTCTTCAGGATACACCCAGCCAGCACCTACTAACGTAAGAACTAGCTAATTTAGTTTATTCCAGCAAAACATTGCTACCCTGTAGATCTGCAAGACAGCTACAGTCTTTGCTGATAGGCATTAACTTGAGTAGTAATGACCATAGCTAGTCAGCCCTGTAACTATGGGGAGAGCTGTGAATACCCTTTGGTGGTCATGAACTCTGAAGGTGACCTTCAGGCCGTTCTGAAACACCCAGTGGTGCCAGTATTGAAAGGAAGGTTTTCCAGATTTCACAAAATGTGAGCTTTAGCGCAAGATGTGTGAGAGGTCAGACCTGGCTTGCCACCTGCGCAGATTTGGAGTCAGCTGGATGAAGCAAGCAGGCTCTGGCCTCACTTTTTTTGTGGTTAAGGATCATGCTGTGCTAGAGATTGAAAGGCAGGGCTGAGGAACTGCTGCAGATGTAGTGTAGAGAAATAGCTTGGGGAAAAACAGGGTGCCAGCGTTTCTGTGCAGCAGCTACAAACATCCTGACACATGCCATGTGTTTGGGGTGGTTCTGAGAATTGGCTGCCTCTTTGTGCCACTGCAGAAAGGAGACAGAGAATGTCCCGAGGCAATGCATCCTCGTCCCTCCCTGTCCTGCCCACGTGTGCTCACAACATTCATTTCAATCGTTTAAGTACTGTGCTTGAGTGGAGTATTTGTGTTACCTTTAACAGGACTAAGTGTTTTATGGTTATAAAAAAGACTATATTTATTTAAAGCATTGCTTTTATTTTTAAAAGCTACTTTTTAAATTAATTTGATTAACAAATATGCTAATTTTCTGAACTTAACAAAAAGTAATTGCTGAAAGTTTGATCATTGGAAAATCTTATATAGCTATTGTGTTAAGTTATTTTTGACTTCTTAATAACACTATTATGTTCATGTTGCACATTACTGAGAGAGTAAAGCTATAAAACAACTTTGACCCATGATTTTGCAGTGATTTAACACATGATCCTGGATAAAGGTGGGCTAGAGGGGGTAAATTGCTTGACAGAAGATCCTGCTCTAACAGCAGCTGTGTTATTGCAAAGGTTGTAACTCAGGTGCCTTAAATAGCATTTCAGTAAAATTTGCCATATTTGTTCAGATCCAGCCCTAAATGCTCTGTTTATCTCTCCATTAGATGATGAGTGTATGTTCAGACTTCACTGAGGTCTGGAGAAGTGTCCTTTGTGTTTCAGGCAAGGCATAAAGCCCACACCAATGGTGTAAGTGTGCCCTCTGGGGTTACCTTCCTGATTTCATCATGGGTTATGTTTGTACAAAAACAACCCTTGGCCTTCAGTACTTACAGTTAGGGATGATGGAAATGGTTACCCCAGCATCACCAGCTGCAGAGGTTCACCTTTGGAAAGCATCCCTCTCAGAAGGGTGAGTGGCTTGCCTCTTGGGGCTTCATTTAAATCTAGAAATATCTTGGTTTTTCTCAATCTAAAAGGCTGTCCTGATGTCTGTACAGGAGCTGCTGGCAAAATACCTTCTCTGATGTCAGGAACAAGCAAACATGAAATGACAGAGAGAAGGGCTTGCTTTCTGGGCTCATGTGTACAGGGGGTACCACCCAGCTCTCACTCTGGATGCATCAGGAGAACCCAGAGTGGCTGGATGGAAATCCCACAGCATGCACTCACACCTCTCATGCCATGTTCAGCATTCATGTCATGTCCTGTGCCAAGGTCATGCATTCTGTGCCAAAATACAGGCACTAGACAATTTGGGGCGCCCTGGATTGCCCCAGGCAGTTGGGACTATTCCTGGCTGGCACCCAGAGTCCCACAGCTGGAGCAGCTCCACCCTTCCTCCTGCTCCAAGAGAGGGGCTGGCAGCAAAGGCTCATCTCACCTTCCTCTGAGCTCCTTTGAAGTCACTGGGAGTGCAAGTGAATGATAAAGCAGCAGTTGGTGTAATAAAAATTCTGACTTGAGGGAGAACACATGGAAAAATCATACCCAGCATCAGCAACACGCACACAGGGGACTGACTGCCTGGCCTTTTTGGGAGGTGTTTCATGGTGTGCCCTTCTTGCAGTGGAACAGCAGCCTTCCCTGGGCCCTCTGCTGGTGTGATGTGCCTGGTGTCACACATGAATGGGGTATTATCTGTATCCCCTCTGTGGAAGTTACACCGGGAAAGCGTTACAGGCATTTGCAGTTGTTTCCAACGTAGTTTAACAGCAAAAATCAGAGAAGCTCTCGGGGACTGGTGTGGGGAGTGGGGAGCTGGCTGCCAGAAGGGAGCACAGAATGAATCTACCTGGGTTCTCTTTGCCACTGAGTCCTCCATCTCTACAGATTTTTTTTCCTCTCTGTCATTCTCTCAACTCTAAGATAAGACTGATGATGTTTTCCTTCCCAGGCATGGATTAATTACACATTTCTGGAACACCTTTGGGTTTACGCTTGCTCTCAGGAGAACAACCAGGCACTGCAACACACCAGTGTCTGCCAAATCCTTGTGCTGCTGGTGAGCACAGGTGAGGCAGCACGTGTGGGAAGGGCTGAGCCACCACACAATCACCACTCCCAAGGGCCTCAGTTCCTCCAGGGGTCAGGGATCCATTGCCCATGTGCTGTGTGCCTGGCCCCTACCAAACTGTGCCTTTGGTCAAGTGAGGCACCTCAAAGGTGTTAAATTCCTGCAGGTGTCCCAATCAAAGATGGGGCAGATGGCTCAGAGAGGTCCTGGCAGCACCTCCCATGGGGCACAGGGCAACAACAGGACCTGTACCTGAGAGGGAGACTCTGGGCCATGAGAGAAAGGGGGATGCAGAGGTTTCACTTGGATTTTGCTGCTTGTGTACATGCATGAAGGAATCCAGCCATGAAGCACGGCAAGAGGCTGGATTAGTCCAGCTGTTCACAGACCTGACTAGTCTGAAATCAGCAGGAATAGTTTTTACCAAATTTCATGTGCTGGCATGACCAGCAGGACTTGACCCCTTTCCCCTCCCTTGCCTGAACTCGGCACCAGTTAAAGCACCATGCTGTTCTGCTGCTTTCTGTATCATTTTCTATATGTTTAGTTCCCTGTTTTTAAAGGGATAATGGAGCTTTCCAGTGCAAAGAAGGTGAGAGTTTTGTTCTTCCTCCTGAGAATCTCCTCCCAAAATAGATTATCAGATAATTGCATGCATAGAGAGCACTTCCCTGTATGTTATTCCATCTCTTCCATCTCTCTGTTCAGACTAAAACATTAGGTCATAGCCTCCTTGGCATCAGTCCCACTCCTGCTATCTGTAGTTCAGACAGCAGCCTCAGGCAGGGACTCTCTCAGGAAGCTTCAGAACAAAAAGGTGAGGGGGTCACAGCAGCAGTGTCTTCAGGTCTCCACCACTTGCTGTGGGGCTGAGCACGGTGGCCCTGGCTCATATCTCAGCAGCAGTAGGTCAAGTACACATTTAATAAATCCAACATTTGGTTCTTTTTGTCACTTCTCCCTGCCCTGGGTAGGCATGAAAATCCATCAGTTTCCATAGCATTGTACCAGTAAAGCTGTCTCCAAATTGGCACACCAAGCAAAAGGGCAGCACTGCTGGGATGTGTTTCACAGGTCCCAAGTGAGAGAGCTCTTTGAGAGCTCTGTTCTGGCAGGGTCCTGGCAGGTCCCTTTTGCACAGGCTCAGGCTGAGCAGTCTTGCATTTCCCTTCCACAGCCAGTCCCTGAAAAATGTTTCCTTTGTAAAGTGATGTTGAGGGCTTTGTGAGTTCGGTAACCAAGATGTGACTGACCAGGCCAGCAATGTGATGCAAGTGCTGTCTCACCAGCTGTTCTCTGCAACAGGGAGTACTGTGTGAACATGCCCCTGATCAAAGAGGTCATGTTTTAAATGAGGATGTTCCCTCTGTTTGATTATTTGAAACACTTTATGAATAAATTGCTTTTGCAGAAAATATTCCTGGAGTAACTCCAAGAAAACATGCAGACATCAAAATCTCAGCAAACAGTGCTTGAGCAGGAGACAGTGCTGTGTTTGACAGCTGTTTGCTGTGTACAATCCACACCACCCTCCTCTGGGAACTGGGAGAAAAATGAAAGATTCCAAAAGTAAGTTTGAGTTATTGATGATGTCAGAAGTTTTTTCCCTGTTAAGTTTCACAGCAGGGACTCATTCATTTAAAGACATGAATATAGCAGGATTGGGAAGCAAATGTGATACTTGAGGCCAGAAGTGTGCATGGAGAGGAGGTGGCGTGTTGAGTGTGGGGGTGCTGGCTGTGGGGCTGTGCGTGGAGGAGCCCAGGAGGAGCCATCAGCCCCTGCAATGGCAGGAAAAGGCTGTTTGGCCAGGGGGAAGTTTGGGAACCAGCAGGGTGGGTTTGCACAGACCTCAGGGAGGGCTGGAGGTGTGATGGCTGTGCCCATCTGTCCCATCCCTGACCCATGGGAGAAACCCTTGGGCTGGAGAGTCTGTGGCTGCAGCCCTGGGACACAACAGCATTCCCAGCACTGGAGCACTGCTGGAGCTGGGTGGGATCACAGCTCTGGTGGCTCTGGGTGGGTGGGAGTGCTTTTCACACCGTTCTGGCTGCAGGTGCCAATCAGTTTTAAGAGACCTCTCATTAAATCATCACAAAATTGTGGTGTTTCAGTGACATAAGGTGCCACCAAGAGCACTGTAGATATTTCTGCCTCCTAGAATGTATCAGGTGTTATTTTTTGTAATGCAGAACTAATGATCTGTGTTGATCCAGCCTGACTGCCTGACTTCACCTTGGTCTCCGAAGAGTATTTAATCATGAGTTTAGGAGATGGGAGGAGATGGAATATGCTAGGTAAAGCATTAATTCTGGATGGTAGGTAAAAATAAGATACTAGGTACACGGGATGGGCATGAGGTGGGAAGCAGACAAAGAGCAGGATTAATCTGCCCTGTTTGGAAGCTCATAGGGGGAGAATGGAGGATAGAGATGAATTATTTGTGTGCTTCCTCAGATAGTGTCTGGTGAACCAGCTACACATAATGCAATTAAAAACAAGATGGAAATTACGGTTCAGAGAGCAGGAGCTGCTGTGATTATTTATGATACTGGTGGATGGAGAGGGGAGCTTTGCATTTGCAGCATTAGTGTGCCCTGTGCAGGGGAGAAGCTGAGTGCTGCTGCTGCTGCCTCTGCACCTGGCATTGGGGCAAGGGATGGGATGCTGCAGCCCTTCATTGCTGGCTCCTCCCAAGGTGGGAGGGGCAGAAACAAAGCTTTGAAGGACATACCAATATTGGCAAGTCCATTGTTGCTGGTGTTGTACTTTGCCTTCAGGATTGAGCAGCCTTGACTCAGCTGTGCCTTGCTGTTTGCTGCAGCCTTCCTGCACAAGGCATTTCCAAAGCCAGGGCAGCACAGCTGGAGCTGAGCTGTGCCACCAACACCCCGTGGACACCTGGTTTGTTCCTTTTCTCTGTGCTCCTTGATGGCCTCTAGTTTTTATGGAATCTGAGCAGCAAATGGTGCAGGGCTTTTGGGCAGGGCCAGTGGGAACCCAGCCCGTGGCCACAGGGACCCCTCTCTGGGATGTGTGGGGCTGCCCAGCACCTCAGGGACTGCCTGGTGAGGCTGTTTTTAGGAGGCTCAGATCAGCCACAGCATGAGGGGCTCAGCGCCTACCAAAGCCAAGCTGAAATTTCACCTGCTGATGCTTTGTGGCCACACTTTGCTGGTATCTCATCTGTAAGTAGCTGGTTACCCACACAAACTGCTCTGCTGAGTCCTGGGGAGACCCATCCCAGCTTCCCAATGCCTTGCCAAGGCAAGCAGCTCCTGAGGGAGAGGGTGGCAGCAGGACTGCCACTAGAGTGGTGTGGAAACAGAGTTACTCTGAAGGATTTGATGCACTGGCCAAGAAAACCACCTAGAGGTGAACAGCAGCAGGCAGCTGATGTGGCACGGGGCCCCTTTGTCAGATCAGCTGAAACATTTTGGAAGCAATTGAGTGCAGAACTCAGTCAGCCAAAAATGCTGACTCCATGAGACTGGCTCAGGTTTGCAAACTGTGTTTGAGGTTGGCTTGGACTTGCTTCGAGGCACATGCCCCTCAGGACAAGCAGAAGCTGATCCTGTATTTCTGGAAAGCCTGCTTTGGTATTTAGGGTCTGAGCAGAGGCAGAATGTGTGCCTGCAGTCCCGCAGGCTGGGGGAATCGGCAAACCCAGATGTGTCTTTTTTGGTTACTGATTCTAACTTGATACTTCTTAACAAGGTGATGCAATTTAGCAGTAGCTGTGATTCAGCTGGAACTGCCCCTCCAGGTCCTGAGGAGATGTTATTAGAATAGTGACACCGTGGTCTGTCACTCTCTTTGTGCATGGAAGCTGTTGCCTGGGGATTTTTTTTTTTTTTTTGTTAATGCTTAAAGGTCATAATTACCATCAAGTGAACACAAATATCCACAGGAAAAATGTTTCTACCCAGCATCAAATTAAGGATAGATGAAAGTCTCCAGTGTGGAGTCAGTTGACAGCATTAAGGGAGACAGAATGGTACCAGTTTTGATTGGTCTCATTATTTGTGTGAATTTGGATGTGAAAATTGACTGAATTTGTTTATGATGTGCATGGCCAAGAGGCTTAGGCCTGGTGAGGAATTTTTATGGGGTAGCTTTACACTTTGGGGCCTCCAGCTGTCCAGCAAGGAAAATCCAGCTCATGTGTCCCTGGTTCCTGAGGGAGCAGATGGCTCTAAGAGCTGCCCTTTGTTCTGGCAGGTGAGCAGTGCACAGCCAGCACTCTGAGCCATATCCTGGGAGGCTCAAGCACATCCCTGGGCAGTGCCCTCCAACCACTGGGAGCTTCCCAAGAGGGGGCAAGGGGCTCCTGCTGGGAGAACCTGCACAAACAGCAGCATCTCAGCCTGATGGGGGGAGCAGGGGCTCTCCTGAGCACTGCCTGGAGCAGCAGCTCTGGGCTTGGGGCTGCCAGCCTTGTGCAGGGCAGGGTTTCCTGGGAAGCGGAACCCTGTCTATTGTCCGTGCTGAAATAGGTATCCTCAGACAGCCATCTGTCCCACTGTTTCAGCTGTGCACTTCAGGAGAGGAATAGTTTTATCCCAACAGTGCCTGTTTAGTGCCATATCTTACAAGTATTTATAGTAGAAACCCTTAAAGGGAACCCAAACTTTTATCTGCATAAAAGACAGCCTGCCACAAGGTGCACACAGCCGTGGGATGCATCTCTATGGTCCTTTATCATGTTAACAAGAAAATCCAGGGAAGCTGGGGGTGATCCAGGTTACCCTGAAAAGACACAGGGGTAGATGTTTGCATGTAGCTGCTGTTTGCAAAGAACAGTTTTGTCATAATAAATGATTGAGTCATGAAATGAATTTGCACACGTGCAAAACCAAAGGACGGGGAGAATGAGTGGCTCTCAGTGCCACAGCCCTGTGCTCACTGCCTCTGGCACTGGGGTCTGAGGTGGACTGGCTCTGCCATGGAGTGCCCAGCTGAGAGAACGCCCTGCTGCAAATGCCATGCACTCCTGTCCTGAGCAGAAAGTCCCAGGGAGCAAATGGAGACCTGTCAGGAAGGTAAAGGGCCACATCTTGTTTTGTGTGGTTCTAACATTGCGGCCTGGCCTGATGGGAATGTGATGATGATCTGCAAGGTACTGAAGCAGGCACAAGGACAGTTTCCTGAAATTTAGGGAGGTCAGCACTGGGGATCCTAGCGTGTCTCTGCTTCCCCACATGACATGTCTCAGCCCCCACAGTGAGGCAAATTAACCTTTTCCCTGGTACTGGCTGTGCTTTTATAGCATATCATGAATCCTCTATTTCCTACTTCACTGAAAACAGTTGCATCTTCTCCTGGGAAAGGGAAATTGATTGTAAGGAGGTGAAAGAACAAAAGCTGAGCAGGTGGCTTTCTAGATTATACACTTTTCTTGCCAAGAGCTGCTTCTCTGAGCAATGTGCCTGCCTGCAAAAGAGAAACACCAAGAGAACTCTAATTCCCTGGGACAGGAGCGGCGGCAGCTGGAGAGTGAAGGCTCTGCAGAGTGAAGCTGAAAGGATGAATCTGTTTAACTGCACATCCCATTAAAACCTGTGTCTGGACAGAAAATTGCCTCTAACGGCATCCAGGATGGCTGAGATGTCAGACAGGGATTTAGGGCTGTGTGATTATGTCTGCCAGAGAGACTCAGCTGGAGCACAGCTCTGCCTGGGCACAGGGTCAGCCCTGAGCAGGGCTGTGGGGCCTGGCACGTGCCCTGCTCAGCACTGGGGACAATGCAGGGGCACAGGGGAGCTGCCAGAGGGGGGTGAGCAGCCTCTGAGCTGGGCTGCACTTCAGCAACTGAATATCTTTGTCTTGGAAAAGGCACCTCAGTGCTGTGAGCTCCCTGCTGAGAGCTTGGTTTGTGCCAGATGGCAGCGGAATAGGCCATAAGAGCACCGTTTTTGTAGTGCCCATTCAGGGAAGGGAGAGTTTTGTCCTCTTTTCCTGGAAGAGCTCCCATGGGACTTCTGGACTCCTGTGGCTGGGGCTGTCATTATTTTGACAGTGTTGTCCCCTGCTATGTTTCTGCTTCCTGCATCCATCAGGTGGGGCAGCGTGTGCTCCCTGGGCATGGAGGGACATGGAGAACGTGCAGAGTTTGGCAGAGCAGGGAACCAAACTTCTCCCCAGGAATGCAGTGCTACTCTTTGCCTTTCCCACGCAGCCCCGTCCTCTGTGAACTACCAAGTCCAAGATAAACTTTTAACTGCAGGGTTAAGCTTTTCTTTAAGACAGATGACAGAGAGATCATGAGGGGTAAAGGTAATTAATGACATCAGTCTGTCCTCCAAATACAGATTGTTTTGTGAGTGATTGGACAGAAACTTCTGAAAGCAGAATTTAAGCAGCCATAAGATTCGCCAAGATTAGTAAGGATTTCTGCCCGGTAGCCTAAATCTAATGTCTTTCAGTAAGTAATCCTTCTTTCAGGTCAATGAATCTTCTTTTAAGAAGGAAAAAATATAGGTTACACAAGGGAGTTCAAGAGTTTCACTTACCATGTGAAAGGGATTTAGAACTGTTACCAGCACCTAAACTTCTTCCAACATTTATACTACACTGTTATCTCAGAGGAAGCCACAGAGACATCTCCTGTATTATGCTGATGCTCACATGAAGAGTTGCCCGAAAATGCTTCAGTTACAGAAATTTCCTGGTCCCTTCATATAATAGTATCTGAACTCATCACTTAGGACGAGATCACTTTTTTATTTTCCTCAGAGATTGTTCTGCGTGGAAATCCCAGTCTGCATAGCCTGAGCACGGCTGCAAGTCAGCAAAGTCTGTGTGGACCAAGGACTGCCCTTTGCTTCAGGGTCACTGCCCGTGTATCACACTGATGGTGGGTGTTTTGTGCTGAAGGGGAGCACAGAACACAGAAGGTTTGCTGCAACTGAAGCACTTTCCTGCCATGGGTAGGAATCCCTGCAAAGGGCTCTGCACGTGCAGTGCTGTGCTGTGAGCTGGGCTACACATGTGACGTGCCTTGTGTGGCCTGTGGGAGGATGGCAAATGGCCTTTGTGATTATGTTCCACTTCCCAGTGGAGCTGAGCCAGAGTCAGGTGCCATGTGCACCCTCCCTTCATGGAAAAGAGGCTCCTTTAACTGTAGATGAAGTGATGATCTTCAGCTGACTTTGCTGGACTGGGACAAGTGGCCTTTCCACAGAGCATACATGTCATTTCATCCCATAGGCATTTACTGGGGGCATTCCTCTATTCATCCTACAGGCTTGATCACATTCTCTTTATTTCCAAGAGCTGAGCTAGTGCTGCAGGTACTCCCAAAGCCTTCATTTAAACCTCACGGGGAGATATTTGTGTTAATGTGTTGGAAGTCACGTTTGTGAAGGGTCACAGTGTGAGCACAAGCAGGGGCTGTGACTCAGCTGCTGTAACTTGGTTGCCCATCTGTACATCAACAAGAAACCTAAATTCTGTTTCCCACTGGTTGAATGGTGTTCAACATACATGGACAACTAAAATAGCCTTGATTTGAAGGTTAATTAAGATAAACATAATTAAGGCTGAAGTAGTTATGAATATGAGTATCCCCAAGAGCATTTGATGCAGTTCAGCAAATTTCTTGTTTGACAAGCACTGAGCTGGTGAACTGCCCATGGTTTCAGGGCAGCTCCCAGTGGGTTAATGCATGGCTGCTGCTCAGCAATGCAAAACTGGCAGCAAGGTGAGAGAACAGGCAGTTAACTAAAAGAAATCCTGGTCTGAGAGACTGTGTTTTGTCAGTTTTTGGTTGAGCTGAATGGCAGTGGCTCCTTTCCCAGCTCATCCCCAAGGCACAGACAATGTCAGTCTCCCACTGGAAGATCAGCTGGTGCACTGCTGAACTGGGTGGCACTGTGAGCACAGCACTTATTGCTCAGTCAGTCCCCAGCAGTAAATGTGGTGCTGTGCTTTCATCACTCAAGTCTTGCCAAAAGGCAGAGAGGAGCCCAGAGGTGCTGGCTGGTGGTCAGGCTCTCTCAGGTCACCATCCACCCTCCTCCCTGTTCCAGTTCTGGAGGAGCTGAGGAGACCCTGCCAAGCCTGTCCATCATTGAAGGGCAGCATCTCTCCCTCACAGAAAAGCGAGCAGTGAGGAGGCTGCAGCAGCAAGAGCACAGCTTTGGGACCTGAGCCAGCCCATCATCCCATCGAGAATGTGACCTCCAGTGCCTCTGACAGGTAAACTTGGCTGCTTCCCACGGCCTCTGGAGATCAGCTTTTCTTGCCTTCACCTTGGAGGGAGGCTGGGAAGCTTCACTCTAGATTTCATGGGGAAGAACACTGTTCAGCCTGGAGTTTCTGGGTTTTGTGCATTGTTCAGCCTGACCCACTGCTGAGCTGGCAGCTTGTCCTGTTTGCACGAGCAGCTGAGAGATTGTCTGTGCTAAGTGAATGCCCTCCCAGCTCTGATGTTCATCCCTCTGCTTGGTAAGGCTTTTGCACTTGTGTTTCCTCCCGAATCAGAGTTCTGTGGTGCAAACCACTCTGTCACTGCTGCTGAAACTCAGGCAAGCTGGAGAGACCACGCCACACACACAGGTAAGGAGGTTAAATGAGCCCTTCCTATGACCTGTGTCAAGAGGTGCCACAGGAATCAGTTTCCACTCCCTCAAATCATGAGGCCATGTGAATGACTGCTGGCTAACAGAGGGGAGATGGGAAGGGACAGGAGTCTCCTGAAGGCCTGGAGCAAACACAGTATGTTTTCATTCTGTGGAGAGCAACTTGTGCTGTGACTGTGTGGGAAATAAGGAGTGAATTTTTCACCTTGACTTCCAGATTGTATGATTGAAGCCTTCCTGGATGAGGCAAAGCTGAACAAATGTGACTACTTTGAATCCAACCTACCTTTTCATTGCACTCTGATGCAAACATGAAACAAGTTGTACAGCGCTGGCATGATCTTCAGCCTGCTAATTTTTTCAATATTTATTTTACATTGTTTCAGATGCATTTAAGGGAATATAATTTATTCACCACCCATCTGGCATCTTTATCTGAGCTTAATATTCATCTGCGGTTTGAGTAAAATGAATATTTCACACTTTAAATTATGCATGTAAGTTATGTTTGATGCCAGCACTGCTGGCATCTCAGGCTCAAAGACCTGTGCAGTTACCTGAGTCTCACACATTTTTTGGTGCCTCCAAAGATGATGGAGAACTTCTTCTGGCCTGGGGGGCCGTGCCTGGCTGCAGCAGACCATGTCCTGTAGGATGCAGAGGGGAGGCTGGCAGAGCTGACCTGTGCTGGGAACTCAGGAGCCTTGAACACCAACTGCGAGCCCTTTGCTTTCCCCGTCAGAACAGTGGGCTTTGCTGCCCCTCTCCCTCCTGCATTTTCCCCTGGTTAGCAATTTCCTGACTCTGCTTTCTGGGTTTTATTCTCCCCTCTCCCTTTCTTCCCTCTCCCCCGGTGAGCACGGTGCTGCTCCCTAGCAGTTGCCATAGAGATAAGACCCTTATCTGTGCCTCTGCTTTTCTCTTCTGCCCTCTGGCAGAGCCGGTTGCATCATCCCAAAAGTGCCCTGCTCGCTGCCTCATGAGCAGGCTGTCCTGCAGAATGATGAGCTGTGTCCCTGTCTGGGATGGATGCCTGAGCCATTCTGTTGCACTTCAGAGTCCTGGGAAGTTGCACTGATTGGTGCAGTGTGGTGAAGGACACTGAATCTCCAAGCAGTACCATGGCACGACTGGACCCAGATTCCCAATGGCTCTTCCCAGCTCTGTGCCTTAAAATCTCATGTGACTGTCAGCCCCATGTGACTGGACGTGAATGGTGGCATTTTCCACGGGAGAAACTTCATTCCCCCAGTGTTTCAGGGCCAGCCCAGAGGTGAGATTTGGGGCTCCAAGGGCAGCCAGGATCCAAGTTGCTGGCAGCTTAGGTCTGTAAGAAATCCTTCCATGTTCACAATTATAGGAGGCAGCACCCCAGTGCCGGCCACATGTGACTGGATGCAAACGGTGACCATTTCCCATGGGGAAATATCCTCAATCCACCTTCTGCCTTCAAGCTGCCAGGGACTCTGATCTCCTTGGGTGCAATGGCCAGAGCAGAGTGCCAGTGCCTGTGAGCAGCGGAGTGCCATAAACCCCTGCTGGGTGGGATATGCAGGAGAGAGGCAAAGGGGAACAAGGGATGTCATCATGATCAGTCCTTTCCTTTCCCTCTTGCAGTGCCCTGGCTGTGACTTCAGGCTGCTGCAATCTGTGGCTGACTCATAGCAGCACTGAGAGGTTCAGTGCTGATGACTGGCTGAGAGACGAGAGGTAACTGGTTTTTCTCCCCATCTAATCTCACACCCCAGGGAGAAGAGGTCATGTGGAAACAAAGCAAAGTGCTGAGAGTTAGTGTCCTCTGCTGACCTCATGAATATGATTATCTGAAAGGATAACTTTTACTTGGCAGGTTTTTGCATGCTGTTCTGGGTTCAGAATGATCAATATGCCTTCAAGAAGCTTATCCTAAATCCTTCTGACAAATTATTAATAGAAGTAATTTGAGCAGTCAGACTATACAAAAAACTTAGACTTTTTCTGTTCAGAAGCTTGGCTGCTGGGAATGCAGTATGCAAGATATTAATTTTGCCTTACACTTCCCCAAGATGATTTTCTGACAGAAGAGAAGCTTTGTTCTTTTGAAGTGCAGTAGAAATAGCAACACAGTCACTCCAAATTGAGTCTAGATTTGATCAGGTGCAGGTATGGCAAAAATGAACAGAACTGCAGAGAACCTTGAAATGTTCAGAAAAGGGAGTGTATTTGAACAGTTTCTCAAGCACTGCAGGATAAAACCTATGCTGCTTTCACCTAGATTGGAATAAAGGAGGGAGATTATGAACAGAGTGATTTTCCTAATGTGCAGTACCAGTTAATTGTTGGATGATACTGAAAATATTCTCTTTGCCACCTTCAGTGGGGCTCAAGGGATTTGCCTAGAGGTGAATCACAGAGAGATGGCTGTTTTTCCTGCAGAGACTGGGATGGAGAGACACTTTGACAGGGTAAATTAGATGCAGGACAAAGACCTTCTGATCACAGCTGGTTTCAATGGGCTTGTTTGAATGGGAAAACTCTGAGTGAGGGCAAACTCTGCTGATGACTCAGAGTTATGTATTGCAGTAAAGGAATTGTAGGGTTTTTATTTTCAGTACTTCTGAGATTTCCTGTTCCCTACTGGCACTGCTACTAAAATGTTAAAGAGATCTGAAGGGATGGAAGACAGCCCCTTTGTGATGTTTGCTTTCCTGCTGAGCAGCCACTGCAGGGCAATTTTACCAATCAGTCAGAACCCTAGGAAAATTTTGCTGCAACTTAGTAAAATCTGTCCTTCAAAAGAGGAAGCATTACCTGTAAGAAGGTATTGACTTGGCCCTCTGGAGCCTAATGAGTTTGAGATACCTCACCTTGTTTTGGGGAAGTGCCTAGTCCTTGTCCTCTCCTTTAAAAGGTCTGAATGATACTTTTCTAGTGAGGCTGGGCTGTTCAAGTTCTCCCTGGCAATGACAGTCGTCTGTGTTTGAGGTTGTGCCCCCAGAGCATCTTGATGTTGTCTGGAGAATTCTTGCTTTAACAGTAGGACACCTATAAAAATTGAAATGTGGGATGTGGGAAGCACAACACTAGTTCATATAAAAATGGCTTCTGTCATCAAGGTACTCTCCAGGACATTGGATTGTGGGTCAAGGCTATTCAGCTGTGTCACGACTGTCACTGCCTCAGGATTTATTTCAGGCTCTTACTGCTTTTGAAGATTGCTGCTTGTCCTGTGGCTGATGGATGAGTGTTTTGAACCTCAAAAAGATGTCCCAGCAGCAATTCTGAGCCACAGGATTTTAACTATGAAATTGTAAAAAAAAAAAAAAAAATCACTATTTTCTCCCACTGCTTACTAGAGAAAATAGATGCGCCAGATAACAGCTTTGAGATAAGCCAGATGTGGATGTGTTTTCCCCAGAAGGGGACCCTCAAGCCCTGTGTTTACGTTCCCAGCAGCTGTCCCTGTGCAAGCCCCTCTGCTGGGCTGACCTGTTCTCCCATGGAAGCAGCCATTGCCTCCAGAGTCTGGCTGGTTCCCGGGGTGGCTGCAGCAGCCCCATGGTGGGAGTGACAGGTTTAATGTTGTTACACTGCTGCTGAATGATGTTGCTGGAGCTGAAATAAAACTGAAGTGGCTGAAGCCAGCGGCTGTGCTGGCTGGGTGAAGGATGTTCCAGATGTCCTGATCACTGTGTAATTTCCAGAAATACATCTGCATTTCTTCTCCCACAGTATTCTGAAAAAAGCTGCAGGGCAGCAGCGAGAGACACAGGTGGCCAGCGGCACCAGCACACCCCAGTCCTAAGGGGAAATGCAGTCTAAGCACATAAAAGTCCATCTGTGTGCATCTGTGTCAGAAGCAGACAATGAATTTTTCACTTCTTTCTCATGCCAGAGGGGCTGCCTGCTCACCCAGCTCACCATGAGCATTAGGAAGTCTCTGGGGCAGCCTGAGCACCAGCTTGTTGAGGTTGTTTTGGGAAATTCATCATGACCTCACCATGCCTGTGGTGTCACTGCCCACACCGTGTGGTGCTTATGGACAGGGCCCAGCACAGCCCTGGGGTGCTGTTATCCTGGCTGGAGTAGCAGCACAGCTTCTGCTTCTTCCAGAGACAGATCAGAAAGCAAATGAGGTGAATATGTCCCAAATTAACATATCATCATCAGTAGCCAAATGTACAAAGGAAGGTAGTGACTTCAATGGAAGTCATCTGAGTGAAGCCAAAGGGGCTTAAAAATGTCCACTTCTTCTTATTCTTGCCAAGATATTGTTTGCTAAAAAAAGAAAAAAAAAAAAGTTGCATTTTGAGCATGAACTCTGCCTTGGCTTTAGGGTTGGAGAATTCCAAAGTTTTTGTGTTTGTTTGTTTGTTTGTTCCTTCTTGCACCGATTTCCTGGCTGTTCCTGCTTGAAAGCTTTACTGGACAATGACTGAATCCTTTTGGCTTGCCTGCCAGAAAGCAGATCATTGCAAGCAAAATATTTCATGTATCACATTTTGCAGACAAACCCAGATAGAACTTGGATGCTTCCCTTCCCCTGAACTTGCTCCCAAATCTCTCAGGCCATGGTATTCAAGCAAGGTGGCAAAAGTTTGTGTGGCAGTGACTCCAATGGAGTCTCAATGAGCCATCTTCATTACAGATTGGGTCAAACTCCAAGGAGAAACCTGGGCTGTGCTGCCTTTGGGACAAAAGTTGTGCTGGTTCTGTTTCATGTAAGGTCGCATAAAAGGTTTTGTGTGACCAGGTGTGCAAGGCTCAGCAGTGACGTTAAATGGACCCTTTATTCACAAGGGTTATATTTCATCCTCAATAATACTGGGGTTTTTCACTTTTCTACAGGGAATTAAGCTGCTCCTTCATGAGGTGGATCTGGGGCAGTGTGTGCCTGTGTCCTAAATTCCTGATAAGGGGAGAGGAGTTATGTAACTGGGACTCACTCAATAAAAATGGTATCGGGGGAAAAGACATGCCAAAGCAGGCTTAAATAAACAGCACAGAGGCCACGGACCTGAATGACATATGGAAGGGTTGCAGGGAAGGCACGGTAATTTTAGTTGTGATTTATTACTTTAAAGGAGCAATGGCAGATCAGGGGTAAATCCAGTGCTCATCTGTATGTTACAAACAGCTCATTATTTTCATTAGAAAGTTTTTTTTTTTAACTTTTGTTTTTCTCCATCCAGCTTTAGCTGTCTGGTGTGAAATCTGGCAGTGTGTGTTGGATCAGAGCACGTTCCCACTGAAACCCAGTGTAAAGGCTTCCACAGGCTTGTCAGTTTTCCAGGGTCTATCAAACTTCACAAATATTTATCAAGCAGATAAGCTTTTACAGCAACTCCTTCTAAACCATTGAAGTTATTTCTTGGAAAAGATAAAATTTGTTAAGGAAAGAAACCCTCTTAAATTTTCCTAACAAATAGCACTCCAATGACAACTAGCCTCCTAAATGCCCAGCATAAAAGGGAAGAATAGCATGGCATTTGATTTCCTGAGTGGTAAGAAACTAGCTAAGAACAACAAATATTGTCCCTGTTTGATTTGAAATGGAGCCATGCACATGCTGGCACTCCTGTGTAGTCCTTGCACTTCTGCAGTGTTTTCCCACCGTGCTTGGAGCCTTTGTGCAGGCACTGTGTGTGTCTGTGCCTCTGTAGATATTTGGAGCTACCCAAAGAGGTTCACACTGCTCACCTGTCCCCCATTCCTATGCAAATATAGATGGACTGTAGCTCCTTTCTAAAACCTGCTTGGTTTTACCAGGTTTTTAAAGAGTTACCCTGTTGTGCCTGAAAAAGCAGAGGAAGACTATAGCCTATCTTATATTATTCATGTGCATGCTACTTTTTGGCTTTCTCAGTACTTGGTGTAACAGAGGTACATCTTCATTGCTCAGATCCCTCTCTCTTCCTCAAGCCTAGTGAAAACCAGCCATAAATCAGTCCTGTAGAGCTTTCACAGTGCTGGGGCACACAAAAGAGGGGGTCTGATGGTCCTTTTAATTGGTAAAAGGCCAGTCTAACTTGAAGGAATTCCAAGTTAAATAGAGACCCTTTAACAAATTTCCATTGGGCTCTGATGAAGTTAGAGCAGGATGTGTGACGGGCAAAACAATCTCTCAGCACTCAATAGGAGCAGAAGGTCTATAAACCCTGGAGGATCATTGGCATTTCTTGCTCTTTGCCTCCCATTTCTGGTCTGAAATTTGTCAAGGCCCCAGTCTCTTCAGGGCCTCATCACTGCAGAAAGGCACTTTTCTCTGGCAGCCCTAGCTGGCTTTGGAACAGAAGGGTGCACTGGAAATGCTCCTGGTGTCCCTCAGTGGTGATCTCTTATTACACACTGATTGCAATGTCTTAATGTTCCCTGTGAAAATGAGAAAATGCCCACCTTTGTTAAATGTCAGTGTTTTCACAGCTCTGGAAAGAGCTATCAGAGTTTGTGGGGAGATTGGAAAGATAAAGTTGCTTTTCCCTTTAGAACTGGGATAGCTGAATTTCACAGAGGTGTTCCGAGTTCTACCACAGCTTGGAAAATGAAAACCAGGGTTGGAAACACAGGCTTAGCTATAGCAACAGTGCAGCTGGGAATGCTCATTGCAAACAGTGTGTGTCGTTATGGTGGTGTGGAAAAACTCTTCAGCACCTCTGCTACCTTTCAAGAACTCCCACCCTCCTTCCCTTCTCTTGGCATGCACCCACAGTCTGCTGCTAGGAGGCCTTGTGCATCCTGCCTTGTGTTTGTTCTCCCACTCCTGGCCCTTGGTTCTTCCATCAGCTGTTTTCAAACAGCCTTTTTTTTTGCCAATCTAATACACACTAGACATCCAATTTTAGAGAAGAAATTATCCCAGGTGCTTTTCTGATTTGCACTGTAATACATTTTTCTTAAACAGCAGCTTGATTTTTAATCTTCAGAAAGTGATGTAACACTTGGAAAAGCAGCCTCATTTTGGCCTCCTTTGCCTGCTGTTTCACATTTCTGTGAGGAGAATTATAAGTAAGATCACATTTCAAGATCTTTAATCATGGTCTGATTGTTAATACCAAGGGGTTACCCTCTGCATTTCTCTCAAATCTTAGCAGGAATACTTGGTTCCTGTGCATGTCACAATTTCTGTGTCATACTAGCAATTGCTTGGTTGTTACTGAAATCATAATAGAGAATTGCTTGGTTGGAGGTAAAGCTGAGTTTTGATATGGTAATGTATCACTCTGGAGTTTTATAAGGGAACCCTTGATATAAAGCCCTGGTCAGTAGTGTAAATGCTCTCAAAATTTGCTTTAGGAGACATTCTTATTTTCTTTCTATCAGCTTGAAAGGACACAACTTATGAAGAATTTGCACAGGAACTCAGCCTCCCAGCCAATAAATATTTGCATGCTCCCAAGTAAAAAGCAAACTGGCTTTTGGCTGAGGGGTTGCATGTGACAGGGACAGAGTTGTGTGGAGTGCTGAGCTCTTGGCTCTAAGGCTTTTTGTTCAGCTGGGCAAGTGAGCCCTGCTGGCCAGCAAGGGGCTGGCATGGCAGAGCTACCTGTACCCGTTGGGCCAAGCTCATGAAGAATGTTTTGTTATATGAAAACCTGAGTCTGTGACCAGCTGAACACATTGAACTCTCGGCAGTGATTATAAATATAAACACCCTGTTCAACTGGCCAGTGACTCCCTTATATCTTTCCTGGAGATTTCTCACCCGAAGACCCTGTTCACTTTGCCTTCCTCAAGGAAATTTGATCTCTGTGCATCTTTAATCTGCTCATCTGGAATTGTGATATTAAAGGAGATAGATCTGTGTATGCCACTTCTGTAAGTATTTTCTATGCATATTTTAAAATCACATAGCAGCATTTTCTCCTTAAACTCACAGCCTAACAACAGATTGAGAAACCAACACTCCTAAAGTCCAGTGCTTCATCTCTGTCTCTCTGATGTAAGTCGTGCAAGATTTTCTGTGAAACAGAACAAAGCTTAATTACTAAACCTGTATTACTTCTGTATTTCAACCTCATCATAGATTGCCACAGGTTCCTTGTGGGCCTGGCCTGCTATTCATTATAAGTTTGGCTTCCAGCATGGAGGGAGGGCAAGGAAGAAGGTTGAGCTGAAATCAGCCAGACAGTAATCAGACAAGCAATGTCTGACCAGTGTCACTCATCACACCTGCTGTTGCTTCTTGGCTGTGCCTGAGGATGTGATGGAGATGCCTGCTCTAGCTCTGAGAAGAACAGCTTGAGCATTAGGAGCTGTGACGGGCTGGTCACACCAAGTGATTGCCTTTGTTTGGACACCTGAGGTAATTCACTGGGACATACTTCTCCATAGCTCCATTTCTGGCCCTTTCTCCATAACGCTGTCCTATCTCTGTAACCACACGTTTCTTTCTGCTTGGAAGAGTAGAATGGTGTTTAGTTCTGCTTATGCCTCATAAAACACAGAGATCCTAGACCCAAGGATTCTACTGTGATAGCCATAAATATTCTTACTGGAAGCCACATTAAACCAGAGGTTTCCCATGTGTTTGGGACGTGACTGTCTGGCTCTGCTCCTAGGTTCAGTATGAGCACAAGTCCTAAACTGCTACTGTGTTGTTTGAAAAGAACCACTAGAGACTTTTGGGTGGATGCCAAGAAAGGTCATTGCTCGCTGCTTGAAATGCAGAGCCAAAGTGGGAAGGTATGAAGGTCTTGCCAAGGCAATAGTGAAAATGTGGAGTTACAGTCAATAAAAATGTATGCATTAATTGCTTCTTTGATGGTTGCACATATGCAACATCCACTGGATGCCAGTAACTGCTGAACATCTAACTTTACCTGTGCCCAAGGTAACCAGACTTTCTGTAACTTCTAAATCCCAACAGTGTGGCAAATGCAGTTTGAATCTTGCTAGGTCATGGGCTGTTTGGGTTATTTGATCTTATCAGACACAAATGTGAGCCTGAAATCCAGCAAGAGTGATGATTTCCTCTGTTAGATACCAAAGTTAGATATTCCAATTTTGCGAGGAGAAAAAGAAGACACCATTTTGCATCTGTGTGGGATATTGTTGGTACTTTTTCTGTCTCCCACCTGAACTCAGGCACCTAAGGATTACATTTTTCTTGTTGACTTCTTTTGCTCAGCTGAATTTACAGCATCTATGCTGAGCTCTTATTGTTTGATCCAAAATCTGCACAAAGGGATAAAATATTTTCAGAAAACTTCTTTTTAACTTTAATAAGGGGTCTTTCCATGAAGATTTTGTGGTGATTTAGTATCATGACTACTACTGAACATGCTATAACTAGCATGATCTACCTAGCTTTCTAGAAGATGAAATAAAAAGTAAAGACAAAACTGCATGGTCTTGGTAAAAAGAAAACAGAATGCACAAGACAGCTGAGAAAACTTTGTCTCTTCCCCATAATATCAGCTGGCTTAATTAGAAACATAATTTCTCTAAAACCTTGGCCTTGGATAGAATCATTGCAATCTTACAGAACAAGACACACACTACAGTAGGATGAAGCACCCTTTTCTTTGTGTATATGTAGTACCCCTGGGAAGAAAGAAACATGACCTTCATTTACGAATGAATCATTGATTAAGTGTCTGAGCAACAGTTAAAAAAAACCAGAAAAAAGAAGGCAAAAGGCACAGCAGACATTTTGATGACTATCAAACAGCAGAGAGAGAGAGCAGAGTCTCTCTTGCCAGGCATGCATCATTCTAATGTCACTCTGTTGTCCCCCCAAAGGATCAGTGTGGTTTGCAGATGTGCACCAATATTGGGGAGTGGCAGACTCTCTTACAAACACGGCCCTCTCACCTCTTTGTTCTCAGTACCTATCAGCCATGATCAGCACAGAATAATGAGCCCTTTCAATACCTTCATTTTTCTCTTCCATTTTAGGGTCGTCTTTTTAAGCCTTCCTTTGGTTTTGCTGGAATGTGATGCTAATTCAGTTATAAGTCAAAATGTTGACAGGCGTATGCTTCCTCTGCAGGTTCAGAGCTTGTGGGTGAATACCGTGCCTGTGTGCCACATTTAGCTTTGTGCTTTGCTGGAACAATCTGTTCCAACACATCCATTTTTTTTTCTCCTAGACCTCACCTTTCTGCCCATATGAAATGCAAGCTGCTTGCTCTTTCATATCTTGCTCCTTTATAATGAGCTATTTTTTTTTTCATACACTGTCTTCCTCCTACCCACCCACCTTTTCTACATCTCTGCAGAATCCTTCAAACAGGAAATGGATCTCTTCAAGCCAAGTGCTGTGCTTGATTGCTGCTGTACATTTAGGGTAACTATAGTGCTTGAGTGGCCCAGAGTCCCTGTGGAAGACCGTGGAGACCAAGGAGGTGGTCATGGTTCCCAGGGAACTGAGAGGCTCTGGATTTGCATCCTGTTTGATGCCAGACTCTGGAAGGAGAGTCTAGCCATTTCTTAATGTCTCTGCTTTCCTGCAAGCAGGAGATGCAGTTGTCACGGATTTGTTTGAGATCTCAGAAGGAAGGGGAAGAGGTTTAAAAGGCACGTGCCATGGTGCAGCCCCTGCACTCAGGCCACAGTCTCTTCAGGAGCTGCAGCCAAGTAGACCCAAACTCAGCAATGTGAAGTCCAAACTCGTCTACTGAATGGACAGAAGGAACCTGGACAAACAAAAAAGAAGGACTGGTTGAATGTGATTTGTGAGTGCCAGCCAGCAGTGAATGCTGCTCAAGAATCAGGAGTCAGTGGACCTGCTGCTCCAATATCAGTCCTGTGTTGGGGGTAGACCCCAGCCCTTGAACCACACCCACTGTGTGCTACTGGAGCAGAGAGTAGAGTCAAGTAAAAAGAAATAGCACATCTGAATTTCCTCTCCCTATTTATAATTCTGTTCAAGGGAACACAGCATTTTTCCTGGAAAGGAACCATCTTAAAATGATTGGATGGAATAAGAAAAATGTATGGGCACTTTCCAAACCATCTCCAGATTCTAGTGTTGATGTAGGAATGGATTTGGACTAAAAATACCCATTGACTTAGTTTCTGGCAGGCAAAAAGCAGCTCCTGAGGGACAACATAGGTCATTTGGGCTCTGGAAGAAGAGCCTGCAGACTTGATCTGGGATTTGTGCAGCTGGCTAGACCATCAGAGGTGTACATGTTACTGCATTTTTCCCAGTAACACCAGACTTTTTGGTTCTTAGTGCTCTTCTGTAACCATGTTTAAAGTTGTTGTAGAACGAAAAAATGCCCCAAGTGCCAATGATGACTCCTTGCTGTGGAGGGTGTTTCCTGTTAGCTCAGCTCAGGCCCCTGGTTTCAGATGAACCTGGGAGATTTCTGTTTTAATTCAGAATTGTGCCTCCTTTGGCACAAATCATGGCAAGAGACAATTTTCTGTTGGAGAAACATGCAGTCCCTGGCATACTCTCCTGTGCTGATCTTCCTTCTTTTCTTCCCTACCATGCTTATGAGACAGGCCCTTGAAATGCCTGGGCTCTCACTCATCGACCTGTCCTGGAATCTTTTAGGGTTGTGGTGCTTTGGGAAGGACCAAATCCCTTGGGATGACCAAATCATTTGGGGATGTTAAAGATTCCACTATCTGGGGCACCCACACCGTCTCTGGGAACCCAATGTGTGTCTGCTTACAGAGAAACAATACTGCAAAGAGAAAAATTATCTTAGTAAATATTTATCTGAGTGCCACATACAGTATCTATTTAAATTGGCTCGCTGCATTCAGTAACAGGTTTTGCCAGCAAATGGACAATCTTCCGTGTGAAATAGTTCAGTACTAACAATTAAGGATCTGTCAGATTTCCACCAGATGAAAGGTAATTTAATTAAGTGAGGATATATGTCCTGCACTATTTAATATAGAAAAAATATTCTTTTAATGAACATGTGAGTTAAGATTAAGGCTGCTAATTTAATCACTGACAGCAGAGTCTCTCTGTGTGGAAGATAATGCTTTTGCATTGACGCATTAATTGTTGCTAATTTTCCCATGCAGTTATTTTATGTGCAGAGATCTGAAAAACACCATTTTCCTGGAGGCAGGAATAAAACTGCAAAAGCTTTAGAGGAGGCTGGGCAGGGAGCTGTAGCTCTGACTTTCTGACAGAAAAAAGTAATTTCGGAGGGGTGTAGTGTCTGTGACTTTTTATTGGAAAAATCAGTCAGGTGGAAAACTCTTGATCAGTCATCCCTGTTGCCTCAACTGGTTCTGAACATCTTATTTCCCAATAGCCAGTACCAATTCCAGGTGTTTGGGGAGAACTGTGGCTTCTTGCTGGCCAGTCCTGCACTCCCAGCACACTAATTTCTCCAAAACAGATTGTATGATTTTGTATGAGTGCTGCATCTGCTGCATGTTAGGTTAATATTTTGTGTACTGGACTCAGCAGACAGAAAGAATAAATAGCCACTAAGCAGACAGAAGGTTATATTTAGGTCTAGGCTGAGTATGCCCTCTGCCTGCCAAATGCAAAAAATCCAAACCATAATACCTCTTCATTTCCTGCTAGAGACTCACAGGTTTTTGACTCCTTGTGTTTTAAAACTTTCAAGCATGGTTACAGCCTTGTGTCAGGCAGCTGCTCTGTGGCAGCCCCAAGAGCACATGGTGTGACTTCCACGCAGTCAGTGCCATGGGGCACTAACAAGGGCCCTCCCTGCTCCTGCCCAGCCTCCCTGGGGCCTCTCCTCGGCACAGCCATGGGCCAGAACCCCACCTGAGTCCCTGCACCAGTACTGCCATGGGAAGCTGATCTCCAGCTTGGCACAGCCACGGCTCTGCCAAACCCAGGTCCATCCCCAGGGCCCTGCCCAGCCGTTCTGGGACTGTGGCTGATCCTGGGCTCCTGCACCAGGCCTGAACCTGACCCCCCACTCCTGGGGGTACATCCTGGCCCAGCCTTGTTCTATCCCCATGCCAGGGAGTTGCTGGAGCAGGTCCCAGGCTTCCCTGGTCCTTGGCTGGGGTGGTAGGGAACACCCACTGCCTCTGCCATTCAGTGCCCTGACACATGTGGTGTCCAACCTTCTGAACACCACCACGGAAAAACCCCTTGCACCTTTTCAGCTAAGAAAGATTAATCCAGAAAGCACTCGGGCTGAAGTCTACACAAAGGACTTCTATGGTTCCTGCTTTATGATTTTTCACCAGGAGCACAGGACTCCCCTTTAAAGAGGCAGTGTGTCTCTGGGAAGCAGCCTCTCTCACAGTGGCATATAGAAGTTCCTGAGTTAGATTTAAATGAAATGCACTGGATATCACAGAGGAATCCAGCTGTGGGACTCAGCTTGGGCTAAATTTATCCTGTTCTCTGCACTCTGCTGTACTCTGATTTAGAGGTTTGACAAATGGCCTACAGGTCTGAATATTTCAGAAACAGCCTGGCATTAATCCCAGGTTCAAAGAGGAAGCAAAGACTGCCAAAAGACATTGAGAAAAGAAAAAGAGCTGCTTGTCACCAGCATTTAGAGAACTTTAGCCTTTCAAGAGGAGATTTTGAGCTCCTGATGAGAGCACACTTTCATAAACTGCATTCTAGTTTTACAATTGTATAGCCAGGCTGGATCCTTTGTTCCCAGAACTTCTGAAGTTCCAAAAAAAGAATCAGTTATTGAAAGTCTCTTTTTTTCTTGCCTTTTGCCAAGACTGATTCCCTCAGTAACGCTGAGCCTGTGCACACTGCTGTATCAGGAGAGGAACTGCGAATTATCATCACATGGAGAACCACAGCACACACCATTGTGGGGAAGACAGCTGAAGACATAAGAGAGCAATTTCCTCTTCAAGATATTGCTTCCTTCCCTTTGCAGCTACTTGTAGATATGAGTGAGAAACCACCTAATCCATAAGCCCAAACTGTCTTGAAACACATTGTAGCATCAAAGTCAGGTTGCTCAGGTCCCATTTAATGCCCAGCACAAATGCGTCATGACCTGCTGTTTCAGAAAAGGATGGTTTATTTTAAATGTTTTAGTACATGACTGTGCATCACTGAGTCATCTGTGTTTTGGATGCAGCAGGTTCTGTTGTGTAGGTACACACACACACACACACATATATATATATTTATATATGGTGTATATGTTAGTGAGAGAAGCTGGGTGACTGTCTAGCTGCTTCCCTTTCCCATTTCTGTGAACTAGACAGACATCTGTAGCCTTGCTTAACTTCAAGATAAGTGTGCAGTAAGTACTGGATGGTGGCATTAGAAGCTTTCTACACAACTCACTGGAGAAGTTTTTCCACAACCAAATACGTATTTCCAGTATCCAGCAGAATGCAAGTCTCCTGGATGAGCTGCAAATTCAAAACGGACTGTGAATGACCAAGGGAATTCCTTTAGTCAGCCAGGTAAGACACAGTCTTTGATCTTGGACTGTAGTAAAAATGCTGCTTTGACTTAATTGTCACTTAAATGGGTATAAATCAGGAAGAGCTCATGTAAATCTTACATATGTACTTCACCTTCTGGTAAGTCTCATGGGCTCAATGGTGATGTGATCTAATTTAAAATGTCTTTGAGTATTTATTCAGAATGAGTTTTACAAGAGTATTCTGAAGCACTTTTCAATTTGAAAAGATAAAGTAGGTTAAAAAAAGGAAGGTATTTTACAAGAAAAAGTCAAAGCAAGAATGCTCAGCATGAAAGTCTGGTTAGACACATGGCAGGGTTTAATCCTTACTGTTCCTAATCCTTCAGGCCAGGCTTGCAACACTGGGAGCTTTTAAGATATTGCTCCTGGACCTACTGACTGCTGAGATGGCAGAGCAGTCCCAATCTCCTCATTTTGTGTTGGCTTAATAGGAACAGTGTAAAGGACAAGATGCAGCATATATTAGAAGTATATGCCTGTGGGCTCCATATGTCATGCAGCTGCAAGGCTGCTGCCTTATAGAAGTAATAAGTAGTATGGCCAAGAAACAGCCATTATAATCAGGCATATGGGCAGCCAAGTGAGTAATACTGCCAGGAGGAATGCCTACAGTAGAGCAGTGTGAAATACTGATTAAAAAGTCCTAAAGTGGCTGCTTTCCCCTGACAAGTCATTCCTGCTGAAGCAGGCATCTTTCCAGGCTAATAGTTTCTAAGTGCACTTTCAGGCTTATCCATTTTGGATGTCTTTAGCTGAAGCTGGTTTGTTCTTCCTGTCTGTACATGCAATGCCTCCTATCACAGCCCATCGTTTCAGCTTATCATCACCCTCCTGGGAATCTTGAGTTCCTCAACAGAACTGACTGGACACCTCCCCTCATGCATCATTTCCTGGACAATTCAGTCAAAACCTACAAATAAGATAAGCTTTCTTACGGTAAAGAGAACACTACATGTATTAGCTGTCTTTTTTTTTTTTTTTTCTTCCCTTCTTCTCCTCTTCCTTATTGTATGTGAAAGGTGAGGATGAAATCTGCCTCTGTCAGATACTGGCTGCCATTAAAAATAGGCATGTCTCTAGTAAGATGTTTTGGGGGGATGGTGTATTGCTGGCAACCTGATCATACCTATCACTTTGCAATTTTTGCTCTCCTACATCTTTTTTTCCCCCCCCAGTTACATGAATACATTGTTACTCAGAAGTTTTGTTGCATATTTTAAATAAATTCCTCGTACAGTAGCACCAGCAACCTAGAAGGGAAGCAAGTTGTTCTGCAAGGATCAACAATTAATATTATATATTCTATTTATGTAATTTAGCCAGTGTTAGAGCTTTATCCCAATAATATTTGATAATTTTGAGAAAAGTCATGTTAATAATATTTAAGATAAAACTGAAAACAAAATTTAATAACATTCCTGTTCTGCAATACCTTGTCTGCTTCAAAACAGCCTTAGTATCTTGACAGCATCTCATTCAGCACAGACATATTCATAATATTGCTCTGGGCTCCTGAGAGGTATTATTGGTGCTAGTTCTGCCTGCAGTCTGCTCAGCCCTTCTCTACCAAAAGCGTTTGTCAGACTCATTTTGTGATGTATGTGGCCTTTGAGGTCTCCAGTTAAAAGACGTGTTAAATCTACAAGACATGCTTAGCTGTTGACAGCTACAAGACATTTTCCTAATCAAAAGAAGCAAGTTCAGAGTATGGTTGTTATTGCTGCTCCTGTTCTTTTTAAAACTTCTTTATGGTAATTGTGCCAAATGTCACTCTTTGAAGAAAGTGAAGGAGCTGATCAAGTTAAATTCCAAGACTGCTTTGTCATCATAAAAGGGTAAGGAGTGACTGCAAATATTCTTTATGAAAAACAAATGGAGGGCCTAAGTTTCTTTCCCTGTTTTTTCTTGAGTGGAGTAAATCCCAATTTGTGGTGGCAGGTATGAGAGAGGAAAAAGAATCTTAGGCAACAATCCAGGGGAAAATGCCAACACCTAAAGTGAAATAATTGAGAGTTGGTTCCTTCCCTCCTTCCCACTTAAGGCTGGAAGTAAGAGACAATTAGTGATGAAAATCACTGTTTCCTCCAGCAGAACAATGTCCTGCTTTCCTTTACTGACATTTTCCTATTGGTATTTGTCAAGTGTCTCTTCTGGAGCATGAATAACCCTCCAGCAGAGAGCTGCTAATATCTTCTACTCTGTGCAAAAAAAACTGTTTGGTTACACTCTTGAGGATTCAGAGTAGATCTTTACAAGTTTTAAAGAAATGTATATATGTTGGTGTGTATGTCATACATACATATACACACACTTTATATATCTACATATCTACATATAAGGGCAAACTCACAGTTGATTAATGCTCTTGTGGCTGAAAATACTGATGATACAAGAACATATAATATGATCCTCTAAAAGTAATGTATTAATACATGGTAAAGTACTAAGGCTCTCATTCCAACTCAGTTGTTATTTGCTAATTAACAAAATTAAGTTTCCCAGACACAAATGGGAATTATTGAAGTTTAACTGTTATTTTGCTTTTTGGTTGTTTAAAAATTTCCATGGCTAACCTCCTCTTCATAAGTATCAGATGTTGTTCAAGGTTAGCTTGTGTGTGCTGAGAGCTGCTGAATTTTTTCATTGGTGCTGGTTTCCAAATCTCCTGCACATCTGCAGCGTGCACCTACTGCTCTGGAGCAGGGGTACCTGCAATTGCCTGGCTTTCACTGACAGGTATATAAGATTAGTTGTGGCTCAGTTTCATTTTGGGTGAGGGAAAGTTTTCAGTGGTGATCTGAGATCTCAGCAGAGTTTAGACAACGTGATCATGCTGAAATGCAATATTGGACAGAAGTGACAAATGTGCTTACTCAGAGATCCAGCTGTCAATTCCTCAAAAGCTTCTCTGCTGGATGAGGATACCACTGCTGGGAACACAAAAAAAAAGAGAACAGTTTGCTTTAGGAATTGTGCTGTCCTTAGTCAACATATTTTTTAAATATATCAGGAGCTTGAACTTGCCCTGTTGCTGTATGAGCTTGAGTGGATCAGCAATGTAGCAGTGAGTATTTTTTTTTTAATGTCAAAACATTACAGTGCATGTAGAGTTGCCTGGCTAAGGCCATTTAAAGTGAGAGAGAGAGAGGATGAATGATATTTACAGTAAAGGTCCTTCCTTTGTAGGTCACTGAAGGATGGAAAGCCTCACCCTGCCTGCCTGTGTGAGCTTGGAATGTTGATCTACATAATAGCAGGATCTGGGGTTCCGTGCAAGGTGAGCTGCTGCATGCACACACTGCCCAGACAAAGGGCCTGACAGAATGATCTCAAAGTATCAAGAATTCTGATATGTGATAGAGATGAAAGATGGAGAGAGGGAAAACGGAGACAGAACCATAAGAGGGTGATGACAAAGTCTCTTTTGAGTAAAGATCTTGTGGTGATATGAGGCTCACAGAATGGTGTCATTTCAACTTCTGTCCTCTTCAGGAACAGATTTCCATTCGTATCCAACATTTGGCTCTGTTAATGGAATCTCTTTGTATGGAACACCTGCTTCTGGGTATGTCACGCTGGTATCAGTCTTCATGCCAAGCTCAATGCATGAAAAAAGCCAGTTTATGCTGGCAAAGCAAAGAGTTAGGTTTTGCTTACTAAAGAAAACACAAAAATGAGAAAACTCCAACTTAAGTACATTTGGCACTTATCCCTTGGCTTAGAGGACATCTGAAGTGTCTCTCAGCTTCAGAAACCTCAAGAGACCAATTCAGAAATTCACCAAGATGGTATTTTTCAGTGGGCCTCCATCCACTTCTCACTGTTATTTGGGAAAGAAGAATGGTGTCTTTTCTGTTGCATATCAATGAAGTTTTAAAATCTCTTTCATTCAGAATAGTTAAAAAATAAGGGTAAAATACAATTGGAAACTCTGTGGCCAGTGGAGAACATATCTGTGTTCTGCACATTCTGCAAATATCACAGCTGGTAGGGAAGATGCAGCCAGCCTATCTATCAAGCTGTTACCTTTTACATAAAGGTGGAGACAGCACACTGTAATAGCTGGGATTTTTGGACAGGCTTGTGTCCTCCTAAAAAGCCTCAAGACATCAGTTGCAGGCATCACTGGAAATTTTGTGGTTTACACAAGAAAAGCCATGGGATTTAAGTTTCTACTAAAATCATGCAAGTATTCTGCATTTTCTTCTCAAGGATAACACTCTTCACTGTCTTATCATTAAAATCTCCTGTGCTTGATGGAAGCAAGAAGGCTGAATTGGTTACAGAGATCTATTTTTCTAACAGCTTTTCTTCTCTGTAAGCCACGTGGCATGCCTGTATCACCTTAAAAACATAACATATGAATATGTGCTTGTAGATTTTATGCATCTTATGCTAAAACTGACATGTCTTAGTCAGCTATTTAATGTTATGTGACCCTTTGCTCTGGCATTCCAATGTCACCAGTGTCACACCGTTAAACATTAACTTGACAATTATTTTGAAAAGCTCAACCTGACTTCATTAACCTTTTGTAAGGACACTTGATGTCAAAATATGACGTTAGCTTGTTCTAAGCCTAACGTGGTGATGCACTTCATGCTTTATTGCTCTTAGTGCTGTATTAGCAGATACCATTCATCCTTTCATAGAGATAATGAAATCATTATATATTTATTTGGCCCTTCGGTCTAAAGTGCAGGTATTCTTTGATGATTATTATAGAAGGAAACGAAACATTTTAGTGGGGCATTAAATCCTCCATTGCTTTCTATTTACAGATGTCCATTAGCCATTACTGCTAAAAATGCTAAAAATACCAACAGTGCTTCCCTATCCCCAGTGAGACTGAAACTGGGCAGTTCCCCATGTTTCTTGCTAATATTTAGGGGAGGCTTCCTCTCCAAGAGTCTTATTTTCCAGAATAATTGGTCTCAGCTGTGCAGTTTGGCCTCTTAATGATTTCAAATATTTTATGATTTAATAAAAGAAATTAATAAAACAAGCTTGATACCAATTTCAGCCTAGGGCTTTCTTTTCTCTCACTCTGCAGCAGTACTGATGATTGCTTTTCTAGCAGTAATATTCTTTCTAGGTATCTTTTCTAGGGAGTGCTGTAGAGTTCATCACTGTGCTCTGAGTTCCTCTTATTTGTCTAGGGACCTTGGGTTTTGTGGGGTTTTGTTTTCCTTATGTTTCATGCAAGAACTAAGCTCTAAGCTAGAGATATATAAACAAAACCAGAAATTATGGGGCTCTTCTCTCTCAAAGTAATTTTAAAATTAATTTTTGGTACTGATGAAATCCCAAGCAAACTCCTTATTTGGTCAGTTTAGGAGAAGGAAGAGGTCAAGTAGAGACACCAGCTGTCAGATGGAGAGCCTTTCCAAAAACTTTTAGGCCAAACTTTAAGGAACACTCGGTGTAGACAAGTGCAGTATTTCCAAGTAGACACAGCTCTTTGGTCTTGCCTGGGATGTCCCCTGTGATAAGAGTTTGTGAGACACTACTCTGCTGTTAGTTGTCAAAACTGCATCTAAACAATGAAACGGGGAAGGAAAAACTCTCATTATTTTCCTGTTCATCAACACCTGTTTCTTTTTTCTGTAACTTGTGCTCTGGCTGAGCTGGGATCACCAGTGAAACTTCTGTGCCTTTTCTGGAGATGAGCAAAGCATTGGCTCTGCAAATAACATCAGGGACAATTATCCATGCAATGAACTCCTGCAGTAAGCCCTGGATGACAAGATTAACTGAAAGGTCACTCAGCCATGTACAGACACCTGAGCTGGGATTGGTTATGGTGCCTGAGCCATACACTGAGCTCTGCAATGCAGTGCTCAGGTGTTTCCTCATTCTAGATACATCAGAACTCCAAAGCAGGCAGAAATGAGAGGCACGTTATCTCTGGTGAAACTGCTGCAGGAATTCTGTATCTGCTCCTGGTAGATTTGTTTTTAGCATACAAGGAGTACAGACCTTGAAAAATATAAAAACTCTTCTGTGTCTCAGTCCTGGGCAACTATGTTTGTCCAGCTGCTTTCTGATTTTTTTATGTACAGGATTCTTTTATCTCCTATCTCCTTGAAGGTGTCCAGTTGAAGCATGACAGGGATTTTTTGCTTTGAAAGCATTAGATAAATCAGATTCAAATCATATTGATAGCGTGCAACAAACCTAACTTTCTCTTCCATTGGCCTCTTCCTGAAAGAGAAATGCCCTGAATAAGAATCCACAGTGCTTTGCTTAATCAGTAAGAATAACAGGCAGTCCTGTTTCTTTCCAGGGTAGCTGTAAGCCATATCTCAGGACTGGAATGCCAGGACACATTAGGAGGTAAGTAACTGCAGCACACAAACAACAGAACTTTTATGCATCTCATTCTGTGATTATTGCTTTTACCTCCTAGTATTTAATGATTTTTTTCTCTCATGCATATGCTATAATGCTTGCAGGTGACTCCTTTGCAAAACAGTGTGAAACTTCCAGTGGAGTAGTACATTTGCATGTGTTATGGATTCTGCTGGAAATATGCACAATTTCTGGAAGTCATTCTCCAGATCAGCCATCAGAGTGTTATACCTGCTCTCTGTGTTCCTCCATTCCCCATCTGCACCCTGTTGGACACAGCAGTGGGCAGAGAAACCGGACTGATGAGGAACCATTGCCAAACCCTGCCTCAGGTGTGGCCCTTCAGAGGAGCTCAGCAGTGGCCATTCACTGTGTGTGTGGCAGCAGAGCTCGCTGCCAGTTCTGAGCAAGTTGACTGCTACCTTGGTGACAAACAAACATTGACAGTGACAAACATTTCAGATACAAGCCCTGCTTAGAAAAGAGTTCTCAGCAAATTCAGCTCACAAAGCACTCAAGATTGAGATAGTAGAAATACTTTCTAAGGCTTCCACTCCCACTGCCAAGAGGATTCAAGCCTTCTGGAGAACTCTGAATTGCTCCAGATACAGAGCTGGGAAGGCAGAGAAGGTGAATGCTGCTGGCAGCAGGGCAGGGAGCCAGCGTGCTGCTCTCTTCCAGACTTTCATGGCTGCACAGAGCATACCATCTCCCTCTACCATTTAGTAAATTTATGACATCACCAGCTGTTACCAGGGAAACACAGAAACTACAGATTTGGATCTTGGCAGCTAGGTATAAAGAGAAAATATCTTGCTCTTTTGGGGGTCAAAAAGGAAAGCTGAAACAAATTCCAGAACAACTTTGAATTGGAACAAAATTGAGGTAGATAAATAATTCCAAACCAAACAATTTACCTGTTAAAGTGACACTGTGGTCCCTATTATGTTCCTCACAGAAAACAAACATAGGGGATCCAGTGCCAGACTTGTAACTTCATGCAGCTTAAATAGATCATTCTATTTAATGCTGTCACAAGACCACTGCTGTTGACTTACAACTTTAGTTCTGATCAGTGGATTTAACAAGTTGCTTTTAGCCATGTGATATCCTCTCACCAATGATTTTTCAGAAAGTGCTGATTGCTGCTTCTCGAGAAAGAGTTTGCTGGTGTTTCACAGCAAAGAAAGTATGTAGTGTTGAGTTTTGATAAAATGGTGTGCAAATACCATTACTGTTCTAATGAAGTATGTGCTTTTTATAGCTTTTGAAAATGTGGTTTGTGAGAAGTGATGTTTACAGACATGCATTTTTTTGACTTTTAGGTGCTTGAGATTTTTGAAGTTATGGTAATCACATTTTTGTCTTTTAGTAGCATTAGCTGACATTTTATTTATGTTGCATGTTAAAACAAAACCCCTGCTTTTTAAATAGATTATTATTTGAGTATTGAGCAGTTGAGACCCAGCCAATATGAGCTCTTGTGCAGGTCTGTTTGATTTCATTCACACTGCACAAGAAGTACGGGTGTGGTGTGTACTTGAGCTACCCAGAAACAAATGCATCTTTGCAGCAGATGGAAAAAGCTTGAGTGAGGACACAGGCTGAACTCAAGTCTGGAGCTGCAACAGCTGCTTTGCCTCTGTTAATGCCTGCAAGGCTGTGGACTGTATGTCACTGGAGATCCCAGGTCAGAAAGGTAGAGGTTGTTATGCTCACCAGATGTGCAGCAAGATCTGAGACAATCTGTATGGAGTGCTAAAGACCTGTGGACTTTTGTATTTAGGTTTATCTCCACTAAGGAGCAAAATTATGTAGGGAAAAAATCCCCCTGATGCTAATCTGGTGCTGAATATATCCAGGATGAAGGTTCTTATGTGGACATTGGGCGCATTTCTAGCACTGTTTCACAACTCTTGTCTTAAACAGCATGGAACATATTTAACCTGATTTGTGTCCTCCATACCAAAACCCAGGCAAGATCTGCTTGCCAAACAAGGAGCCTCTTTCCATTGTTTTGTTGGTGGCCTTGGATTCTGGATATTTTATGTCCCAAGAGCAGTTTGCATACAGTGTGGATCTTGTTATCTGCAACACGGTTCAATGTTCCCCGTTGAGCCTTGTTTCAGTGGGATAATGACCAAGGAAACTGCTGAGACATGGATGGATTGCCAGGGATATGTCATGAGAAAGCTGTCCAGAGCCCTCTGCCCACATGCTGTGATGCTGGCTCACATTTCCAAAGCAGGGTTGCAGACAGAGGAGATCATTAGTGCTCTGAAGAGCTTAGCTATCTATGCAAGCTCCTTTTTTATCCTTTATACTGAGTCACTTGGAAAGGCTCCTTTTTTGGTCCTCTTTAGTTCGCTGGTTCCTTTTGTTGTATGCCCAGTCACAGCCCTGAGACTTGTGACTGGGCATGCAATAGCCACTGGGGCTGCTGTCATGCTGTATCTCTCTGGAATGGTTGAAATACCAATCTTCTCAACTTGTCTTTTTTTGGGTTTTTGTTTGGATTTTTTTTTTGTTATTTTATTTTGGTTTTTTTTTGTTTGTTTTGTTTTGGTTTTGGTTTTTTTTTTTTTTTTAAGGAATCAAAGATGTTTCTGTCGAGGAAGGAATTTAATTCTTGGGAGAATTCATGGACAGCCAGGATAGAGTTCCACATGCAGACTTTCCGGTTGCAGATTTGAACTGAAATTCCCACGAGGAGAACGTTTTGTGTGGTCATTTCCTGTGCCCACTGGAGCTACTCTTAAGAATCCACAAGGGATCAGGAGGAAATATTTTGGCCCTGTGCACACCGCACACAGGCCTGTAAGAAAACAAATCATTATGAGAAGACTGCCTTAATCAGACAACTATCTGGTACTTATTATTTTATATACACTGGCTCTTTTAATTGTGAATTACTACACGGCACGTTCACATTGTTGCTGATGTCTTCCCTATATGTGGTGGAGTGGGACAGGAGGGGCAGTTTTATAGGACATACAGGGACAGAAAGACAAGGATAGGAACCCTGTCCTCTGAAGAAGATACTTGTGAAGAGTCAGAAAATAAACCATTAAATCTGGGAACTGCATTGGTGTGAGCTGGTAACGCAGATGGATTGAGCACAGTTCTCTCCATTCCTCTGGATGGCACTGCATTGGGAAAGGTGACAGAGAAAACTGTCTTGCTGGTTTTATTTATGAGAGATGAAAGCCCCTCTAAAGATGCCACTCTCTTGTTCTCTTTCAGGACTTCTGATGTGTGTCAAGTCTTGGATGCTGACTAAGGCAGCAACACAGATAATCAAGTTTTTAAAGGCCCTATTTCATAAATCTAATAACAACATTAAGAGAAACTAAGATGCATTCTCCTCTTACAGTGCATCATTAAAAGAACTGCCAACATATTTTCCCTTTAAAATGGCTCCTAAAAAGTAACTGAGCTGACTTTCAGGCTCCAGTGGGATGACCATTGGAAGGAAACCTTCCTGCTTCCTTCTTTAGAAAGAAAAGGACACTGCATGAGAGAAACTTTTCAAAGTATGTCTCACCACCAACCCTGAGCTGAGGGATTTCATGCCCTGCAGCTAAGAATACTTAGAAGTATCATGCAGAAAAAGGACTTGAGCCAGTTCTCAGTTGCTAAGTTCCTCTAAAGGGATTTTGCCAAAAAAGGAGAAGAATTTATCACCTATTAGAACATAGTTTGGCTGTACTATGCAAGCAATTTAATAAAGTCTTTCTATATGAGTACTGGCAGTCTTTGAAATGAAAGAAGAAGAGCTACTTCATGCACTGAAGAATTTTTGCTGTTGACCTCACTGGAGCCATGGTTCTTTACCAGATCCACATCCCAAAGGCCGAAAGTTCCCTTAAAAGAGCGACTGGAGATTAATAAATCATAACCAGGGTCCCCAGTTGACACGACAGCCAGCACCTCTCCTGCTTAGGATCTTGCCCTGCCAACCTGTAAGCCCCTGACTGTAGTACTCACTCAGCAGATTGCTTTGTCCCCACAACTGTTTTACTGGAATTTTTGTTGATCATAAAGAGCATCTCCTTTCAAAGGAGCATTTAAAAGCAACTTATACTCCTGAGTATGTAGTATTTCAGTGCTTAGGCTTCAAACACTCTGGTACAGGCTGATTTGTTTAATAGCTACAGTTCTGACTGGAATGTTTTTAAATTGTGTAAACATTCCTACTTGTTTTATGGGTTGCTAAACTTTTTTTTTTTTTAATGTGGGTACAAATTTAACTTGACAGCGTACTTTCCGAGCCTCCATTAAATAGGCTCAACTTGCTATTGATAGAGGAATACCTCTGAAATAGCTTTATGATGCCTTGCAAGGGAAGACTTCTCAGTAACTCTGACTAGAAAAAGAAACCCAACCTCACAAATGTGAGTTCTTACTGTGTCTTAATGTCTAGGAGACCCCTGCTGGTGGAAAGGAGAAGAGATGGGAACGAGAAACCCAAAGATAATTTAATGGAGAAAGGAATTTCTTTTCAGAGTTAAGTCGTGTTTGCCAGTCACTGTTACCATGCAGCCACCAACAACCTCAATGATTTGAAAACTTCTCACGTACAGGTTGCAGTTTGTTGGTGCTTTCCTCACATAACTGTGTTTTACCTCTATTCAAGTGTGTCGGTGCAACTTGAAAAGATCAGAATGGAAATCTTCAGCTACACCATCTGGTTTCAGTTTTCCTTAATTTTCCTTAATTTGGTGTCAGCCAAGATCAAGCTCACACACTCCAGATGATTAAAAGGGACAAAGTTAAACCTGCTGCATTTTAGGGATTTAAGCCTTCCTTCTCCTCCTGTAAATTCTGACCTTTTCAAAATGAGCTTCTCCTGCCCGCAAGAAAGTGGAACAAAAAATAAAATAAATGTTTGCTGCTTTTCCAGAGGGGCCAAATTCCATGCATTCTGGCTGCTTGTCACTGACACAAAAATTATTCCATAATAATTTGTCATTATTTACAAAATGACATTGTATGTTACTGCAACAATAACAGCTAACTTGGCCCTTTGAAAGTTACATATTTTCTCAAGAAATTTCAATCTAACAGGCAAAACACTGATCATGATGACCTTGGGAAAATACAACTTCAAGAGAGTAGTGGATGCTTGTGATTATTTTGAGATCTCCTGGCTGGAACAGTTTTCCATTGTGCATGGAGGGGTTCTCTTGCTTGCCCTGTCTGCAGCCTGGGTCCTGGAGAGGTGAAGAAGGAGCAGGGGCAGCTTTAGCCCTCTCTGCTAAGGAGTTCCCTAGGGAAGGAAAATGCTGTGCATAAAAAAATCAGTGTAACTCTTATCTCATTGTCTGCCTGGTGACAGGACTAAGCAGAGTTGGGGTAGGTACAATCCATGCCATGCAGACTTGTTTCCTCTGTTCCGGGTAGCGTGACTGAGCCTTGGGAACAGTTACTTAGTGGGATCTCTGAAAAGGCTTGATGAGCTGCTGACTTCTTCCTTGTCTAGTTTCCTTTGTCTAGGTTGCCTCAAATTATCACTGAACTTTATTATTTTTATGCACACACAACTTTTAAATTCACACATATGACACTTTACGTGCTGAAAATGCATTATGCACTTCTCAGACCTTGCAGCTGGTTGAGCACCAATGAAGGAAATAAATTTGGTAACTGAGCTGGGAAAGAAAGGTGCTTGGAGATGCAGTTTCTAATGCTTTCTTCTAGATATTCCCATCGGACCATACAAAGAACTCTTCCCATCTATATTAAGAAAGAAACAGGAAAATATAAATTTTTTAAAAAGTCTTTTAAAATTAAAACCTTTGGGAACTTAATTAAATGTACTGTGAGAAAAATGTGCAGTTCACTTACAGCTATTGACTTGAGGTTTATACAGTATTGCCAAGTCCTGGAATGAATAAAGCTTTAACGTTGGAGCATTTGTTTGATGCGTTTTTTTAGGCTGAAGCAATGAGAAAATACATACCTAGATTCCACATATTTACTAAAAAGGAGGGGTTTGGAGTGCAAGTAATGAAGATAAGTTGTTTAGAACCTGAAGTTCTCTTAAGAGAATTTTTTTAATCAGTTCTTTGAAAATTCAGGAGTTTTCAAGGATTGTGTGGGATGAAGATGAAGGACAGCATCTTGTGAAGTCCACATTTTGGTTGACATCCCTTAACATGTAGTCGAGGTGCGGGCCATTTCAGCCTCCTGGATGCTGTGTTCCGCGGATTAACGTGCCGGATTCTGCTAAAGACACACTGGGGAAGGCTCGGCAGAGCTTTGGTTCCTCATCGTGCACGTCCCCCGTTTCTCTGCTTGCCCGCTCCTTTCCACCCGGGAATTCCTTTCCCTGCTGCTCCCCAGCGCCGGGAGCGGCGGCCGCA
>JAHLSL010000093.1:1243610-1385962 GCA_025920805.1 Petroica traversi
CTCTTACTAGGAATCACTTAATTTTAACAAGCTAACAAATTCACACCCCATCGCCTCAGACAAAGCGCACTCGGAAATCATCGCCTCCGCGCTCCTCCCGGCGTGTGGCAGCGCCGTGAGGGGCCGGCCGGCGGCCAAACGCCTCGCTTTGCCCTTGTAAATCCTTGAGAGCATCCCGCCGGAGCTGCCTTCCCTGCGCTGCTGCCCCGGCGTTGTTCAGCGCACAACCATCAGCTGGTACCATGACCCGCAATTTGACATTTTTGTTTCTCGACAACTTCATACATCTTTTTAGCAGGTTTTGTTTTGGGCAGGGGTTTTCTGCGTATTTACTGTCTCTTTTAACCAAGTGCAATGTGTAATATTCAGACGCGGTGTGAATTTGTTAGCTTGTTAAAATTAAGTGATTCCTAGTAAGAGGGTATAATCCTAAATCCTATACTTAGCCTTCTGGCTCTCATTTATTTCGCAGCACAACTTTTTGTCTTGGACACACACTTCAGTGCTACAAATTAATCTTTGAGGTGAGACACCGCGTTGCCGCTGGCAAGGAAAGCTTGCTTTTGTAGTAGTAGTGACTAATTTACACGCCTGCCCCCGCTCTCTTTCTATCCTTCTATTCATAAGCAATATATCAAGGGTGGACCAATGCCAGCAGAACAGTCTGTCTTCAGGAAAGATACTAGCTTTTTTTTTCACCCTTGCTTGACTCTCTACTTGTGCTGGCACGGAAAGTCTGTCAGTACAACCTCCATCGTTACCTTATTTTTCCTTGTTTCCTTTCCTCCTACTCCAGTTCCCTCCAACCCTTCAACTTCTTCCTGATAAATATCTTCATGCTGGGGAAGGCGTTAACAGGAGTTTGTGAGTGTTTTGGTTTAGAAGGCATTCTTTTTGAGACTGATTTCGAGGAAGCAAAGTCCCTTTGTAACTGTCACTTGAATACTTTACGTCTGATACAAACGGCTTGTCTGTTTTACTCGGGTTTATTACGAGCTGCTCTGTGGCCACAGAAGTCCTCGGGCTTCTTGCTGAAATTGCACCCAGCCATCCCTTCCCGCAGGGCGAGGGGGAAAGGAGGTCCGCAAGAGTTCACGTTAACAATGGCTCTAAATGCCCATTTCCCACACATCTTCGCTAGCACAAACAGCAAAAATAGTCCACTTGCACAGAATCTGATTCAGCTTTCTTGCATTCCGCAATAACAGATGGATTGCTAGACTGTTTACTGTTGCTTCCCACAAACTTCCTGTTAGTAAACTCCTGTATTATTTATGAAACAAAAAAAATTACAAAGAAGTATCTTAGCTGATTACTGCCTGCTGGTGAACCACTGCCAGAGAAACTTTTTATACAAATATGTGTATGGGAGCAAAGATCCCTTCTGATGCAGTCGTTGGGGTTTTATTATTATTTTTACAATTGTTTGTTTCAGTTTCCTGTTACCCTATTGTGCTGTGCAGGTATTTCCTGCACTCGGACATTTGCAGTTGAGTCGAAGTATCTGTAAATGTGTAAAGGAGTGAGGGGGAACAAAAAAAAGCAGCACACATACATCTTACAGAGATCAGCTCCGAATAAGAAATATTTAAAGCCTTTTTGTTTGGCAGTGACGATGATGAATGACATTTTACTAGTGTGATATTAATCCCTGCTGACCTAGCTTAGAAAGCCGACTGTCTCGGAGGTTTTTGGCAGAAAACAGGGAATAGTGCTGCATTGATCACCTTCATGCTACTTCTGACAAAAAGAGAAGTAAATGTGAAAAAACTTTATTTTTCTCTCAGACTGGCTGTTAAACTCCTCAAACCAGAAGAGCTGAGAGGAGCACTTAGTTTGCACTGCATAGCGTAGATTAGACTGATTTCTGACTCTCAGTGAACTGGGAGAGGAGGCCACCCTGAAATCTGTCTGTACTATTTTATCAGCAGAGCTAGTGAATTTTAAAAATCTGTAATAAAAAAGAGCAGAATTTAATGCAAAAATATGAAATTTGTATATTAACAAAAGTACTTTAGTGTTTTTAGAAATAACACTTGACCTAACAGTCATTCTGTTTTTTTTAAATTGTTGCTATTATATTTCATTGAGATTCCATTCTATTTATGTATTCTGTATGAATGAATTGGCTGCTCCACCTGATATTTATGATTGTAGTCATGCATTATATATACACACAGAAACAGAATGAAATTTTTCCTGATCTGAGACACAGATAATTTTTCCCTGAGATTTTTTTATTTGATTCCCTAAACCAAAACCAAAACTCAAACCAGCACTGCAGATCGAGCACTTCCTAATGTTAGCCCTGCTACACGGATCATTCATTGCGCGAGGTTTAACAAAAAAAAGCTGCTGTGCATTGTAGGCAACTGCAGGATGCTGATTAAATCATCGCATACCTTTGTAAGATCTGTATTTGCAAAAAAAACTCAGATGGAGCAGGGCATTTACTGGTCCTGGGGCAGAGCTCGATGCTGAGTGTTTGTGTGAGACGGCGTCACGTAACTGATCACTCATTTCAAGTAATAGTAAGAATATGTCTTCTCTGAGCAAACTCCTTTCTCTGCCTCCTCAAACACCCTCGCTCAGAGCTCCTGCTGACAGAAACAGAATTCAATAGTATTAAGGCAGATGATCAGTGGCACTAGCTCCTGATGCTTCAATCCACCAACAAGAATCTTGTGACAGATGTTTCTTGCACTTTATGCAAATGGGAACTTCATGGATCAGTTTTCTTTTCCTCCATGGAATATATGCAGCTGGAAAATAGAAATCCAGCTCCACAGCACAAAGTGGGAAAAAAAAAAATCATGCTTTTGACCAAACAGGCAGTGGGGAGAAAGCGATCTGGAGATGTGAAATCAAATAATTAAACTGCTGGTTCTCAGGATCACTTCTGGGCTTAATCAAGTCATGTATGCGACGATAGAGGTTTTGTGGGCTCTCTGCAACAGCGCTGTCTCTCACGAGTCATTTCTGAGATGGGAAAAGAGATCTTTCCTGTGTTGTGTATAATGTCTCCTCGCAGATCTTTTTCTTTTTCTTACCATTTCTGATATGCTATTTTGATTCTCAAAGTTGTGCATAGCTGTATTAGATGAGATTAATAAGTGTATTAAAATAGTGGAGTTTGCACACGAAGAAAGGTTTTCAGCCTGTTATATGTGAAAAATGGGGTGTAGACATTTATATAAACGGAATGGGTTTAGGTATGTTCTTTATAATAGCACAGAAAGATGGACATGAGAGAATGACTGATGAAAAGAAGAAGAATAATTTCTTTCCTGTTTGTTGAAAGGAAAAAATAACCCTTAAACTTAGTCAATTGGAGGAGGTTCTCAGGCAGTAAAGTTTTACAAATTATTGTGCAATGCATAAAATCATGCAATATGGAAGAGCTGTAGAATCCCACCTATTATTACCCTAGAAAATTATGAGAGGTGGTCATCTTAAATGCAATAATTTTTAAAAAGCTATTTTTATTACTATTAAGAAATAAAATCAGTACCATTATTTTAGACTGATTTTTTGATTCTTCTGATTTTATATATTTCTTTGAAGATTTCTGTGAAAGTGTTTTTTGTCATCAGATATCAGAATAAGTCTGATAAGACAATGTCTGTATCTTATTTTCTTGGTGAGGCTTTTGTTAATTTTGTATATTTTAGGTGTTTTAAAATGTCTTGTGAGTCACGAATTTTTTTTCAATATTTTCACTTAGAATTTAATTCAAAGCCTGTGTCTTGTATCATGTAAACATTCAGTCAGGATCTATGATAAATTTTATCTATATATACACAGAACCTAGTTTTGTATAGTGATATTGTCTAGAATCTTGTCTTCATTTCATGACTAGTGAAATTCTGGGAAAAGATCTTTTTTCAATTCAGATGTACTACATAATTTTCTTCAAAAGCCCCCTTCTGTACTTCTTCTAGTTAAATTTACAGTAAACATTAGTGATTTTACCTGGATTTATTTTAACTGAGTTTCATAAAAAAAAAAACCAAGCACAAAACCAACACCCAAAGATGTAGTGCCATTTCCAGGAAAAGAGGAAAGAAAGGCTCTACGTGTGGAAATGACAATCATGCTACGCTGACTCTAATTCAGATACCAGCAAATACTTGCCAGTCCGTTTGTCTGTGCTATATCATGTCTGCTTTTGCAAGTGGCTGTGCAGCCACTGATGTTCTGCAGTTAAGGTACAGTTTGAGCTGACCTGTGTCTGAAGAGTCAAATACAATTCTAGACTCAAGTATTAATAGAATAAACTTAATTTCTTTTTTTTTTTTTTTTTGTAGGTGCAGCTGCATTTTCGATTTAATTATAGGCTCCAACAGTAGTAATTTTTCCGTGACCTGCTCAATCTCAAAAGTCAGAAAATTGCTTCTTTTTTAAAGCTGACAATAGCACGGTATGTTTCCAAAGGAAAAAGACAAATTACAGCAAATCATTACTTTAAGCATATTTAAATAGCCAGGAAGAAATCCTAATTGAAAAGTTTGCTAAAATGTGAAAAAGTTAGCGGTGCTTTTTTTCTTTTTTAGAAAAAGATTATTCTCATGTTTGTAACATTGCAAGCTGCTTATGATACGATGCCTTTCCTTTCTCTGCCCATCCTTCTTTCCTTTCTGATGAGGTTAGGCACAACATTTTTAGGAAGCAAAAATTTTAACTAGAGAGAAATCAATCTGTAGATGTGTTTAATAATGTAACATGGGTAGTCCTTGTGAAGCTGATACAAGGATAATGGGAATCTTTGTGTTTCTTTGCATGGGCTCCAGACCAGTTTGTGAGGCTTTATTATCCAGTAGTAGCATTACTGCCAATAAGGGTATCCTAACCACAATTGTTCAGAAAGGAAATTAAAAAAGGATGTCACAAAATAGACTTGACAGTCATGAAATGCACCCTGATCCTTCCAGAAAACTCCTTCCCTATAAACCTGTGCTCTTTCCCCATCCTCTCTGGTTTTTCTCACATTGTTTTCCACTTCTGTACTTTCCCCAGCAGGGCCCTGTCCCTGACAGCCCTCCAGGACTGTGGCAGGGGTTTTGGCAGCTCATCCCCAGGGGATCTGCAGCAGGCCAGCTCCAGGCAGCAGAGGCAGGGCAGCCCCTGGCCCACAGGAGATTCTGAAGGGGTTGGTGGATGCAGATACCACGGGAGGAAGTGGGCTAGCTGACAGGAGCCACTGTTGGCATCCCCTCATGGAGGAAAGTAGGAAAAGAAGGCTGGCAATGGGGTCCCTTCCGCCATGAAATAACTGGAAAAAAAGAGCTGTCTGTTAAGGTAGGTAGCCATGGCAATGTGCCTTCAGCAGTTTCCCCAGGGGAGCTCAAAGAAGAAGGTGTTGCTCTCCTGTGTCTTCTGAGGTGCTTGAGCTCTTCCCCATCCCTATGTTCTGCGTTTCCTATATCTAAGTGACTGAAGCTGTTAATATTAGGCCCAGACCATGATCCTGTGACAGAAAGCAGTGATTAGCATGATTCTTATTACAAAAAAAGACAACCATTAGACGGGCAATTTGCTCTAATTTTTATTTATTTTCAAGCAGGTCAGGTTTACCTATGTCCATAGCAGTGCAAAAGCACAGTGAAAGGGCTTGTTCCTGTGTAAGGGTTGGCTGCAAGTGAGTGCAGGAGCAGGACTGTGGCTCCATTTGCAGCCGTGCTGGGCTGGTTGTCCCGCATCTGTTGGGGCTGGGATCTGTCAGTCGCTCTGTTCTCTGTCCCGGTGCTACTCCTCTTCTGGCTTGTACGTCAGAGGAGCTGTGTGCAAAACCAATCGGCATCCAAGGATTGTTCTGGCCAGCAGTGTTTTTCATTTAAAGCCAAATGAAAAATGAGCTGAAGTTTGTCAGACTTGTCTGATTCTTTTTCTTTCTGTCACTTCTGTTTTCTTCGCTCGTGTGAAAAAATGGGAGTTTAAGTATGAGGGAGATGGATTAGTCTTGGTTTTTTTGGTTTGGTTTTTTTTTGTTTTTGTTTTTGTCTAATTTTTCAGTCATTTGTGAGACTATGCTGCTGTGTTTTCTGTCCCACCTGATCCCAGACCAGGCTGATCTACAGTCTCATTTTTGTGACAGCTAGCTGATCAACAGCACAGCTGAGTTAGGGGCCTCAATGAAAGGACCTTGACCCTCCAGCCAGCATTTCTTGAGGAATTCTCTTTGCTGGGTGCTTTCAGCTGAGGCCTCCCCCAAAGTCGAAGGTGATTTCTATTTGCCAAAGTGGGAAGACAACGGGAGGCAGAATAAAGATGAAAATCTAAGCAGTCAGTTGAACTTGTTCAGACTGATACCAGCCTGCGGTATTCAGGCAGCAGCTAACCCAAGGTTTCCCTAACCTTGGCAGAAGTGCAGGAAATAGTTGCAGGAGGATGAAGTGTTCTTGAACTGTTTCTCCAATGTATCAAGCACAAGCAGGCTATTCTTCAATATTAAGCACGTGCTTCTCTTTTCTTCCCCTTTAAAGAAACTTTTTATTGTAGACTATAAAAGGGGGGGGAAAAATCAATCAATGTCTGTTTGTGGACCCCTGTGCTGCATCTACGCTATCCAAGGACAAAGATGCAAATCAGGACCTCCCCAGTATAATAGCATTTATAAGGCAACTTTCTTGCTGAAGTCTTATAGCAAAAGAAAGAGCTGTGCTCAAGTGTTATTTTAAACAAAAAGAAAAAAAAAAATAATTAACCACATTCTTTAAAACATCAGCTTCCTTGGATACATCAGAAACAGCATTCCAGATAAAAGCAGCATGATGTGAAAAGACCTGATCAGCAACAGATTGATGTCTGGGCTTGGGGACTAATGTAAGAACTTAAAGACTTGGCTAGAGAATATATCTTGAGAAGCATAAACATATAAGAGGATGCCAAACCATGAAAGGCTTCCTTTTGCACTGAGAACTCAGAAATCGGCGTGTTGACAAGCAGAGAAGCCAATGCTGCTAGCAAAGCACATAGGGTGATGAATAAACTCAGCTTTTGGGAGCCTGAGATGAGATCTAGAAAGGGGCCAACTGATTTAGCCACGTTTCTAAGTCTCTACACCTGGTATTTAGGTGCTGTTAAGCTTCAGGTCTCCCCCCCCCCCCCAGCTGCCAGTGGTGACATCTCAAGGGCTGGGGCAGTCGAGTTTGATCGGAAGGTGTTTGTTAGTGTTCAGTTCTCAGAGGGGTTGGAGACACTTCCGAGACACTGACTGCAGCAGGCTGGCTGAGCCATTTGTTGAGGCTATGGGAGAGTCAGGTTTAATTTCCTGCTCAAATGCGCTGCATTTTCTGGCTGTTGGCTCCACAGTAGGCTCCTGGAGTGCCTCCCTGAGGGCCAGATACACCTCCTCCTGTGTACCAGGGGAGAGCCTGGAGGCTGTGTGGGACCTGAGCTGTTCTCTGGCTGGCATAGCACGTTCGAGGCAGATGCGTGCTTCTGTAACTGTGACATCCCACCAGCCTCTCCAGAGCTACTGCAGCAGGAATGCTGGCTTGGAACACTTGAGCCATGAGCAAAGTAAGTGAACAGATATGGCTCATGCACTTTTGGAATGTGACACCTGGCCACCCTTTATTAATGGGGGGAGTCTCTTTGGGATGCCAGCAGAGAAGCAGTATTCTTCTCTTGTGAGGAAAAAATGCAGTTTTCTTCCAGCTGCAGTTAAAATTGGAAAGTTCAATAATTAGCTGAGAAATAGCAGATTTACATATGAAGGAATATAGCTGTGAAAAGGTAGTTGTTAGGTAATAGCTAATGTGCTGTCTGATTTTTGATGGAAAAGCTAAGTTTAAAAGCTATATTCTAAGGAAAATGGACATACCTGCAAAAATATGGGATGTACATAGGACGAGGAAAAAATAAACTCTTTACCTAAAAGAGCAACTTGAGAGGGCAATCCATGGGAAAAAACACTCATGGCTTCATCCTTAGCATTTAGCAAAAGCCTACCATGCAACCACCCAAGATAAACACTGCCTTTTTCTGGCTTGGAAAGGATCTTAAATGTCCTTTAAACTTGTTGACTTGCTCCACTTTTGTCAGGCCTTCTTGCATAAACACATTGATCCCAACACAAGCATCCCTTGAGGCATACTCGTGTTATTGTCAGGTACCTCCTGGGGGCAGAGCACCTACCCTGGGAGGATGCTGGTAAGTACTAGCAGGCACCTCTTCTCCAGCAAAGCAATCAACGTCTGTGCAGCTGATGGCTCTCATTCTTGTTTGGTTGGCAGGGATGGTGTCACTAAACTTGAGCTCACTTGTCACAATGGAATTTAATTATCTGCTGGAGAGAAGCCCTGACAGCTGTGGCGTAGGTTTTTCAATGTGATGTTGCCTGGATCGCAAGAAAAATATCAAGGGCTGGTGAGAACAGCCATGTTCTAAAAGCATCTCCGCCTGGGTTAGACCACTGCCTACCAAAGAGGTACGTGTGATTATCTTGAAGTTATTTATTGACTGTCATGTCAGATCGTGGTTAAAGTTTATCTTTTCTGCAAGTTGTCCTCAGGAATTCTTTTAGTTCATCAAAAGTAACTTTTCTTTTCCAGGGCTTAGGTTGGAAGCACAGTGTTTGTTTACCACATTGCTCCTGGGTTTGCCTCTGGCTTGTGCTTCCTGGGGGAGAGGCAGTGGGTCTGCTGCTGGTTCCTAAAACACTGACATCTGTGATGGCCTTCTGCAGTGAAACCATTTTCCTAGCAGCAGCATCAGGTAAGACCTCATCATTTTCTTATGGTAATGGTTATCTTTGATAAGCTAAGGATATGTGAGCTGAAAAAAACAGCAAGTGGATTGCATCTGTGTGTGTGTTTGTTTTGTGGTTTGTTTTTTTAATGGAACATTCCCTTAGCTCATATACCATAGTATTGGGATTTTTTTTATTTTTAGCTTTTTTTTTTCTTGTTGGCAAACAAGTACTCGTACCAGTAACTCTCTAAGTAGTCACTGACATGCTCTGGGATGCTGAAGGCACTTTTATAATAAATTCTGTTGTACACTTGCACAAGTAAAGGACCCATACTGTGAATAGGAAGGTGGCTCATCTGGCATTTGGTTTCCCCACTGCCAACCTTGGAGAAGCACCCACCCACCCAGATGCACACACACCTTTGGGAGCCTTGAAGGTAGACCAGGATTTACTCTCTGGCTTACATCCCTGAATCCACCCATCCCTCAGGATCCAGGAACATTGTCCCTTAAACACTGAAAAAGGAGCCTCTTTTCTGTGGGGACTCGGTAAGAGCCATGCTACATGACACCAGAGGCCTCCATGCATGTCTTTTGGGAAGCCCTGGCTGTGTCCCATGGGCTTCAGGTAAGCTCTCCCTAAACCACAGAATGTTCTGAGTTGGAAGGGACCTCAAGGATCATCAAGGCAAACCCTTAAGTGAAAAGCTCCTGAAGTGAAATGCCCACAACCTTGGCATTATTAGCACCATGCTCTGACCAGCGGAGCTGATGTCCTGGGGACCATGGCTGCAGTCCTTTCCTTCCCCTCCTGCGGCTGAAGTAGAAAGCACACTTTCAGTGGTGGAGGGGAGGCACTCCATCACCTCCATTAAAACAGGGTGAAGCCTTCTTGGCCCCAAGCATGTTTTTCTGTCTGCCTTTCTGTATATTAAAGAAGAGATGCTTGTGCACTCTCTAGGCCACTGTCAGATTAAACCATGCGTGGTGCAAGCCGTTGTTTCTTGTGCCTGTTGTCCCGGAGCTTCCTGGCCTAGGTTTGGAAGTTAGACCACACGGCTGTGCTTCCCAGGACCAGGCGGGGCACAGACATCCTCCGTCTGTGCCCCACCCAAGGGAGGGGAAAGGCGCCTTGTAGGGCCCTGTGCTGCTGCCTCGAGCTCAAAGAGATGGCCTGTCTGGGGGGAGCTTTGGGAAGGAGTTTCTTCTCCAAAAAGCGAGTGTGTTGTAATCTGTTTACGTTATTCACTGTCAACCCTCAATGACTGCCATTAGGATTAGAAACAATTTGGAAATTCTGGAGTTAAAAGTATGTAAGTTGCATGAAGATAATACTTAATAAACATGAATACATGGTAGGGAGGTTTTTTCCCCCCATCCTTTTAATATGACTTTTAGACTTACAAGCTTTTATCTTATTTTATGAGGCCATGTGAAATAAATTAAATGTAACACAAGATGCTGTTAAAAAAGATTTTATGACATCGAGAACTGGTTCTATATTAGGACCAGATCCTACAAAGGCTTATTGATGTGAGCAGTTTTGCTCCCATAGATAAGCTATGAAGTCAGCTATGGCTAACCATCTAAATGCTCAGGATCAGGCCCTCATTCTGGATGCACTTTTCATTGTTAAATCAATGTGAAAGTGAAATCTGTCTCCTCTCAAAAGGAAATTGCCAAGACTTTCTACGCTAAGATTTGTAGAAAATGAAGCCTTTTTATTTTTTCTTCCCTCCAATAATCTGTTCAGTGAACAAGCTGTGAAAAATAGTTCTATATTTTTTCCATGTGATGCAGCAGACGGTAAATTTCCATTTAAAAGAATGATCAGAGTAGCTGCTGGCACTGAACTCTGTTGTCTTAGTCAAATCTACTTACAAAGAGTTTACAGCAATACAATAGCTTATTATTTCACTCAACCAGAAATCAGATGAAAAAGGCAAAGGGGAAGCCTGAAGTAGGTTCATGGTCAGAATTCTTTTCTTCCTTAACATCTTGGGGTTTTTTTAATGCAGGAGTTGAGATCAGTAGTTTTATGTATAAGGAGGAGACTACTTCTTTTCACCTCTACTTTTGTATGCTGTGAAATAATCAGACTACACAATTCTATAGTGCCTTTCTTCTGGAGATTTGAAAGCACTTTACAAACATTAATTAAAGTCTCACAACACCCATGTGGAGGTAAAGGAGCATTGTTTGTGTATCTAATGCAAAGGCTTAACCTGATTCTTTAAGTACTCTACCAGGAAAATAATGGAATAGCCAAAGCAAATTAATCTAGCTGAATTGCTGGGAGCATTTCTATGTGTGTGTATATGTGCATATGTGTGAGAGTGTTCATGTGCATGCGTGTGCCTGCATCTCTGTACTGCTGGAAACCTCAGAGAGCACCTCCTCTGCTCTGCACGTCCTGCTTGTGGTTGTCTCAGGGGATTTGATGTGTGCTGCTGCTTCTCTCTGCATGATGGCTTGGGTCCATCAACACGTGTATTTTTCAGGAAACCTGGGGAAATCTCCCATTGCCATTGATTATGCTAAGACTAGTTTTAAACATTTAAAAGGCATAAAAATATTTTCCTTGATCACCAGATTTGTGAATGAAAATAATAGGTGGGCAGTGAGGACACAGAAGGTATCTTTGCTGCCTTAGCTGGACCCCTCTGGTGGAAGCTCCAGCACCTCTCCTCTTTGATTTCTACTTCTTCTCAAGCCTGGTGGCCTAGTCCAAGCTGCTGTTGCTTCCACAGTCTTCCCATCCCAGGGAGTTTTGGGTGCAGTACTGCAGAGAGAGCTGTGGGTTGGGCTTAGCTTCTGCTGGGGCTGCCAGCTCCCTTCTGTGTCTGGAGGCAGGAGAGGGGCATTGTCCTACTGCAGCTTACTATTGGACTTGGCTTGGCTATGCATGGTAGCAACATCTATATTAAAATATGTCAACTTATTTTACAGACTTTATAGAGAGGGTGTTTTCCTCCTCGAGAGGGGCCTTTAGCCTCATTCCCGCAGAGGTGTATTCCCTGTACTTTGCCAGGTAGGTGCTCACCCTATCCCCCGAGCAGGTAGAGTTGTGCTGAGGATCTCCACTTGTCCACCTCTGTTGCTTTGATTTCCTGCTGCTGGGTCTCTTCAGCCCCAGCTAAAGGCCAGAGCAGCCCCAGCCTGGGGTGTCTCACAGGGAAGGCTGATTCATCATGGCTCTCTAGTTGCATGGGCAGGAAATGAAGTGAGGGAATTAATCAAAACGGAGGAAACTCAATCTGAAGGGCCAAGAAACTCTTGCTTTCATTTTCAGCTCAGTGCTGTAGTGCACAGGCCTTTCTCCCACTTGAGCGGCCCAGAACTGCTGAACTCTTGCAGGCTGATTTGTCTTTTCTTTAGACAAATCAGATGCAAAAAAAATATTTTCTAGTGGTTACAGGATGGCATAATTTTCTTTCTTTGGGTCAAAGGAAAGAAATAGGGAAATAGGTAGGGAAATAGGTCCACATGGCCATGAAATGTGGTCAGATGGCTACTAAAAGCAAAAAGGGCCCCAGAGCCATAAGCTTTTATCAGCCCTAGTCCCACATGCTGTTGCAATCTAAAAATGCTTTTGGGTCACCAGCATTAGATACTTTCTTAATCTTCATCATGTCTTCTTTCTGCTAATTTTACTTTCTCTGTCTGATGTAGGCTCTAAGATCTTCAGTATAAAGAGAACATCTTTTATCTCTGTAAAGTGTCACGCAAACTTAGGGTGGTAGTAAATATTTAATAATAATATTAGTGATGAAGATTAGAGTCCTAGAGGAACATCTCCTTCCTTGCAGATGCAGAACATATTGTGGGAATTTGTGTACTCTTTCATTTCCCTGGGGAGAATTTAATTTGCTCACTCATTTTCCAGTTGTCTCTGTTATCATCTTGGGTAAGGCAATTGAGGCACACCACTCTTGTCTGGGAATGACTTCATTAAAATTGGACAAATAACTGCTTTTTCACCTGAGACTTTGAAAGAAACTCCCCTAAAATAAAAGTTTCTTATTTTTCATGTTAGAAGAATGGAAAGCTGGGGGGGAATATCGTCCAGAGGTGCCCAGAAAGGGGATATGTGTCAGCTCTCATGATGCTGGAGGTGGCTGATCTGTGCTCCCTGACAGACGTGGAGGGGCTTTAAGGTGCTCAAGCTGGGGCAGCATCAGAGGAGACAGCCTGCAAGGAGCTCTGGGCTGTCCCCAGCACTCCCCTCATCAACCCTTCTCACTTCTTCTTTTCAGTAGCCTAAATAATTTTTTAAATAGTTTGGCTATATAACTAGATTCTCTTTATTGGAGGGTTTATACTGTTTCTTACTTATATCTTAAATTTTCTAATGATTGTAGCCAATAGCAATTAATTTAAAAGAATTAAGACAAATATACACATTAAATTTCCAAGCACTACATTTTTCTCATTCATTTATGACTTAATAGACTTCAGTGTATACGTTCAGCCTTTACTAATTGCACAGTTGACAATTCTTTATGACTTTGAGGAGTTCAACATTTTCTATCTTTACTGGCTGCATCCTCTTAGCATAATCATAGTCTTAATTTTGTTTAACTTATGCTAAAGCAAAATATTAATCTAAACCACAGGAGGCAAATAAAACACGTCATTGTACAGTTCACTACATTTTATAAAACCATTTTACAACATGAACCATCCACCCATTCTGTTCAATGGAATAAATGGGACCTAACCATGCTTTAAGGACTGTGCTCATCTTTAAACTGATTAGTTCCTCTCCTTATTACAAAATGGATGCATCTATACCAGGTCTAACGTCTAATTTTATATACAATTAAATGATAAGCCCTGTTGCCTTCAGCATAATCATTTAATCATTGTTATTTACCTTGAGGCTTTTTGAGTAGGATCAGAGACCCATTTCCCCCCCTTGCTGCGAGGTGTCCCCGTGCTGTGCCTCTCGTGCTGGGCCTGGTTGCTGCATGCAGAATGGGATGGAGATGCACAGAATGGCCAAGCCCATGGCCTGGAATCAACGGGAGATCAAGGAAGACTGAACCCCGTGCCTGCTGCTGGTTGGGCAGCAGGGATGGGGTGAGAAGGTGGAGGAAAGGACTGGTGTGCATGGGGTCATTGGAGGGGCAGGGGCAGAGCAGTGCTGCAAGCTGTCCCGCTTCTCTCTTGTGCCAGATTTGGGGTGCCAGTCCCCAAACAGGATTCAGCCAAAAGCTGTGTGAATGGGGCAGCAAAGCAGGCTTGGGGTGCTCATGGGACAGCTCTGGAGATGGGTCTGGTGGGGAGGAGCACTTCAGGGAGTGCTGTGAGGATGAAGCTTTACAGTCACAGGCAGGAGCATTCTCCTGCCCAGGGCACCTACATGGCGATGCATCCTCCCTGCACTGCACCAGGAGCAGGGAAAGCAAACAGTGCCTCGACCAAAGGTTAATGCTTAAAACCCCCCCCCCAGGGCAGGGAGGAAGCAGCCGGGGCTGGCAGCAGCTCAGCAGCCGGGGCTGAATGAACCCATTTGCTCATAGCAGCGCCTGGTTAAACCCGCAGCCTGCACATGGCTTCAACTCAGTGCGGAGCAGCGACGCGGGTGAGGGGCTGCCTTTGGCATGAGGGCTCTGCTCGGCCCCGTAATTAGGGGAGGAAGGCTGAGATTTGCACTGGCAAACAGGCTTCCTTCTCTATTGCTTAGTCTTCTTCTTCTTCTTCTTTTTTTTTTTTTTTAAATCGTGTTTAACACTTGTACAATTTGGTGAAATTACAAGCCCGTGAGGACAGAGGGAGAAGCCAGTCTGTTTAAAAAAATAAAAAGAGGACATGATTACTTTGCTGAAGCTGTACTTTCTATTTTCTCTTCCAAAAGAGACAAAGGGAATAAATACTTAAAACCCAGTGGTGACGACAGTGAAGCAATCATGCAGTCGCTGGATACCTTTGTCTCAGGGAGGCATGTAGTCATTTTTACATGTCTGCCACTGGGTGTCAAACCTTTCTTTTCTTCCCCTTTCCATTTTGGATGGCCAAACTGATTATCTAAAATAGAAAATTAGCACACAATGGCTTTACTCTGTGATACCCCTTATGCAACTAATGGGCAAAGCTTGTTAATTGGTTGTAAATGCCAGCAGGTTGCCAAGATAATACTTCAGAAATAAGCGGGTATTCTGATAATTACAGCAATCTTCATCTATAAAAGCTTAAGTAGATGAAGTACTGGCTGGCTTAAAACCAAGATTTATCCCGCTGCACTCACATTAAAAGAAAAAATAAGATGAAAACAATAATGTAGCAAAACAATTATATAGCAGGAAGCGTTGTAGGTTTTAGAGATTGTGAAAACTCAGAAAGTAAAACAGTGCTGTAATAACCAGTTATGGAAAAATAGGCCATTTACATTTGTGTATAATTAAATAGTAGGCTATGCAATTTCACTTTTTAAAGTAAACTGCCTTTTCCTTTTTTTATAGGGCAACGTAGCCATAATTGCTGCATTAAAGCTTTAATGAAAGAAAAAAGCAGCAGATCAAGATGACATGTAACATCCACATTTGTACTGTGGTGTTCTGCTTGTTTAGTAATGGGAAGCTACTGAGGAGATTAAAATTGCAGAATTCTTCTTAGTTTTTTCCCCCGAAAATTGCTATAGGAAGATCATTCAAAGTCTAAAATACATACAATTTCTTTTTCTACCTTCAATCCACAAGGATTTAATGGCTTTCCTAAATCTCAGAGTGTCTGAAGAAATACTTTCTTGCAAAAAGGGAGATATTATTTCAGCTCATGAAAATTATCAAAAGTAAGCAGCTCAAACTGGAAGTGTGGAGGTCTCACCTCATGTTTTAGACTATTACTGCAAATGCCGAACACTATTTTTTAACTCAGGGCTGCTTTTCAGCTTTCCTGTCAGAATGATCAACAGGTTGATATATAATATTGTTATTTGTAATTTTGAGATTTTTTTTTTTACATGTTGCAAACAAATTGCAGAGTGTGGTAAAGCCAGGCTCAGCTGTGTTAAAGCTCTGAACTATGCGTGCGAACTTTCAAACCAAAGTTTTGTCTATGATAGTGTGAAACAAGAGTTGATATTGGGGCAGAAGAAAACCTTTTATTTTTTCTAAAAACCTTGGGTTCATCTCAGAGACTGCTTTTAATCATTGATGCTTCCCACAACTGAGGGTATGTTTCGGCAAATTTTGGCACATTTTGTCAGGAGTGGCTCAGAGACAGAGTACAGGGCAGTCCTGAGGGGCTGCTTTGCTTGGGCTCTGGGGGAAAAGGCAAAGTCAATCAGGGATACCCTTCCTGCTGGGTGTCTGGGGGTCCGTGTTTTTGGCTTGCAGGTAAGAGGGGCCTGCCCCTGGGCTGTGCTGCTCTGCTGGAGCATTGGCCCTTCCCCTGTGACTCCACTGCTGCAGGGTCAGACCACGAAGGGGCACAGGGGCTGCAGAGAGCCCTTTCCTGGTGGCTGAATACATGTGCTGGCGTGGTCCTGGGTGCAGGGCACTGGCACAAGAGCAGACCACACTGGATTTTTCCAGATGTGGAAAACAGGCTGTGACATGCCCTCTGGTATGGTCATCCTGGTGGAACACTGGTGGACATGCTGGAAACAAGGCATCCCAAGCCTTGGAAAGTTAGATTTGCATGCGTGCATTGTCTCACGGTAGTCAGGTTATCAAATATTTGATGAAAATGTCTTTCCTGTGTGTGGTCATGCAACATGAATTCAAAATTTTTATCATACATTATCCATAAAAAAAAAAAGTGCACAACTAGGGATAGCTTGCTGTGCTGAAAAAACCCTTAAATTTTGGCAAATAAAGAAGTGCACCTTGTCACCTAAATCCTCTGGGAAAACAAGGTCTGAGAGCAGAGGGGCTGCCAGGGAGTGGGGTGCGAGGCCAGCCCCGCTGCCTGCCAGCCCCAGACCCTGCACACATAATGGACTTTCCTAGTTAGTACATAATATATGGCACTTGTCCGAAGTGTGGCTGCAGGAACCAGCGGAGGAAGAAATAACTTGATGAGATCCTTTAATGGATCTCTCTCCCTTGTCTTCCAGGAACAAAATAAATAGGAGACTTTTTCAACTGGCATGTATTTCCATTTATGCTTTAAAAATTCATGAGCATAGGTTTCATATGATGCTGTAGTTACTATGGTAATTGTTTATTAATCTGGAGGAGCTTGGTAATTACCACAGTAGAGTTTATATAACTCACACTCAGAGTTAAAGTATGGTTATGATTTCTTTACACATCCATCTTTTAGACACTTTTTTCAACTTAAAAAAAAATTATTTAACAGAATATGCATTTTCCCCTCTCAGTTCTACTTTTATCCAAGTGCATACATTTCTGGAAGTGTAGAGAGAGTGCAAAAATGACAGAGAAAAGCTTGCTCAGAGTTGGCAGGCCAGGACGGCCAGGAAAAAGATGTGCAGAGTTAAGTTGCAGGTGGATATTTGTTTAATTAAAAAAAATTATCTCTTTCTCTTTTCCCTGGAGGATGGGTCATTTGTGGTAGTGCATCAAGGGGCAGAGGAAGGAAGGTGGCAAAGTGGGGATGTTGCAGGAGCCCATGCATCCAGCCTGGGACTGTCCCCCCAGCTGAGCATGAGGCTGAGGGATGTGGGACAGTGTGAGGACTTGTGTGCATTGTCTTGCAGCTCTAGTGTTTGTGAGTGGCAGAGGCACACAAGAAGAAGTGTGCTAGACTAAGGGTGAATGGCTGGCCGGATTTGGCATTTGGAGGTTGTTTTGGTGTTGTGAGTGGTTCTGCTAATGGAGAATGCAAGAGTGGCAAGGTGCCTGCCAGGTAACCCATAGCCCTTCAGAAACCCCTGCTGCCAGAGTCTCCCAGGGGCATTTACTCACTTTTACCTGGAGAAATTTCATGTAAAAATTGAGTTTATTCATTCAATGTTTTGTTTTCCAGAGAAGCACCACTAATCCTATCACAGTAGTGATGCTCTCCAGAAATCCAAGAAATAGAAAACCATGTGAGGATTTTTCAGTGAGTTTTTTTCTTTTACCTAAAAGCTTCTTTCTCCCAGAGAGTGAAAAATTTTGTCCACTGCGAATTTTGTTTCTGTGGTGCTTCTAGTTGCAAGACAATTAATGGCCATCAGTTCATTCTGTGATGCCCCACAAGCCAGGAGCAGCCCTGTTGATGGGCGACCCCTCCTCGCCTTTCCCCCCTCTCTCCCGCCGGCTTGTGCGGCTGGCGGGCTGGAGAAACTCCCTGGTCGGCCTGGCTTCATTGCCGAGAGATTCACATTATTTATATGGAAAAAGTGCAGGATGCCATCTCCTCGCTCGCTCTGCCTGCATAAATTGCGCGTGTTTATTATTCATCGTAACACAGCACATTCTCTGTTTCTGTGTCACTTGTCACTAATCACTTATGCATCTGATGTGCGGATCCAGAGCAGGTTCTTAAGCATTCTTGGCTTCAAAACATAAGATATGCATGGGTAAGAGTTTATCCCACCCCCAAAATAACAACTTTGATACATTTTCAAAAGGGAAAGTGCATATGTTACAGTACTCAGGAGCAGCAATAACCAAACTAGCTGAGAAGTGACACGGACTTGGGTTATTTTCTTGTTGCTTTCTTTTTTCTTTTTTTTTGGTTTCTCTTTAGTATTTCATGAAAGTGTGTAAAAATCTTAACATTTGAATGCCACACGCTTCGTTCTGCCTGCGAGATAAAGGACATTTCTCTAAAAGAAACATACGCTCCTTGTTCCTTGTTTTGATTCCCCGTACAGCTTGTCACAATGCATTTACATTTTGCCCATACATTTGGATTTGCAACCCGAGCTGTGCTTTTGAGGAAGGGCTGCAAACTCTTTTCTTTGACTTTTGGGTGTCAGTTGGGCACTGAGTGGAGCAGGGCAGGTGCGGAGGGCGCAGGCTGCACACACTTCCCTTGCAGCTTCCAGTGCGACCCACGGCCCCGGGCCCCTGTGGCTCCTTCGTGAGGGGCTGCCGGCTGTGTTGGCCATCAGCTGGGGAAGGGCTCTTTCCTGGAGCTTTTCCCTCCTGTTGCACCTCACTCCCTTCCCAGCCTGCCTCCCAACCCACAGAAGCCAACTGCCAAACTGCAGTGGACGGTGGCATTGTGTCTACCCCACCTTTTCCCTGCGTACTTTTTTCTCCTCTTGTAGACTCTGGGAAATGCCAGAAATTCCCCTTTCCTGGTCTGGATCTGCTCTAGGGAGCATTGTGGAAATGCTGGCAACCCTGGGAACCTTGTGTTTAAGACAATGCCATGTTTTTCCCCTTCTCATGGTGCTGGATTTATACCATCATTTGTACTAAGTGTAAAACTGGGGATGGAGAGAGACCCTGAACAGCCTCAGCGGGGATAACACTGGCACAGAGTCTTCTGGAGTTTGGGTACCACTGTGAGTAATGGTCATTCAGCTGGGCAAATGTCATCTCTCAGGTTGAGAATATGGAAAACATTCTTGCATTTTCTGGTTGTTGACCTGATTGCTCTGTAACTCTGCAAACCTGGCATGCACAGCCACTTCTGGGTTCACCTACAGGTCTCCTCATGAGCTCCTGCATGAGAACCCTGCAAGAGATGATGGCTAAGCTGTATCCTTGCTGGTCTGTGGCTCATCTGCACCATGCTAACCTGCACCTTGCTAACCTGCAGTAGAAAATCTGTGATATTGGCCTGGCCTTGTGGGAGGGCCATGTGCAGAGCAGCTGCCAGAACAGAAGCCTGGGATGACCTATATTTAGTTTAATGTCCTGGAATCATAGAATGGTTTGAGTTGGAAGGGGCCTTAAAGGTCATCTAGTTCCAACCTCCCTGACTTTTGTTTTTTTTGCACCAAGCATATGCAGAGCAAAAATCACATACTGTGGAAATACTGAAAAAGTCACAAATCTGGTCAAATTGTTCGATGTGAATGTTTTCTCCTTCAAGGCTGCTGAAATAGAAGCCTGCTTACCAACCTCCACAGCTGGAAACACAGAGGTTTCATCCAAGGAGAGAAATAATTTTAATTGTTCTTGTTCTGCTGATATCTGGTGGGAACAATCTTACTAACGACTTCTACTTGCAAGTCCCCTTGACTGTGAAGTCAGCCCTATGACAACACCAGAGAGGCAGCTTGAAATTAGGATATAGAAAACTGATGCCAAAAATATGTCAGCTTGAAGGTCATTAAGAATTATCCATTTGTGCATGTTCACATGCCAACAGCACCTTAAGTGATTACCTTAGAGGAATGGATTTGTCTAATGAACATATGAATTAACAATATAAAATTGTGATTGATAAATCAAATAAGAATTTGCAATTTGCCAATGAATTTAACTGGAATGGAGTTTCACTGGATGTGAATGTGAGAAGAGCTGTTGGGTGTTCTTTGCTAAAAATGACTCTTGGTTGTGTTTTTCCATTTTGTGACACCACAGTTGTAGGTGACTGATCTAAAAACCAGCCTGCCTGTACCTCAAGCAGGGACACGCTGTTCCAAAGATCTTGGCTCATCATTTCCAGTAGTTATTTTTTAAACCTCTCCACCTACACCTTTATTGATCTTTTGGAGTTTTTTTAAGCTCAGCTAAGAAACTAACCTAGACTGGTATTGGCAGACAAATTATGGGGTTTCAGTGTAATCGTTGGTAGAATTCTGGTTAAGTATTTTTACATATAGGCACTCAGATAAAAGCAGCTGATGTGTAACTCTGCTTTTCTGCATGAACATAGCTCAAGAGGGATGGTTTTTGTTTCTGAAAGATAGATTAGTATTTTCCTGAGTTGTGGGTTATACCTCCTTCACAAAGAGTTTTTAAAGTCTAGATGTGCAAGACGTTTAAGTTTAAAAAAATCTGGTACAGCTGGGCATTTTTTTCTTTTTCCTCTACCCTTGTAGCGGATAAGATCAGTGCAATCCACACATTGTTTTTTACAATAGGCCCTAACTGGCAGATATATTTCATCTGACATTTACAATAAACTTTTTGTGATTTCTTGCTGCATCTTCACATTTTTGGCTTGTGCCTTTTTGGGTTTGGGGCATTCCTGGTGCACAAGCGAGCACCAGCTTTACAAAATGCCGTTAAAGCTGCTGCTAGTCTAGCTCTTGTCAAACTACGTGTTAAATACCCAGATAATAAGAAAAGTACTAAAGGAGTTGTTACATTTCATTACTCTGTGTCATTAATGCTTTATGTGCTAATGAAGCAAAGTTTGGTCATAAATAAAGGGGTAACTTCAGCCTGTTTGGTCTGTCGTGCTGAGTACCACTTTAGCAAACTAAAACTTGCCATTGTAAGATCTACTGTTTAGTTCAGGTGGAAATTTCAAAGAATACTTAATTTCCATCTTGCTATCAGAATGGTTTGGGTAATCATGAAATGGGTAACATCAGTTACCAAAACCCTGTACATCATTTGACAGGGTAGATATGGTGTTGATTTGGAGCTCTCCAATGCATTCCTGGCTGTGGAGAACTCCATGAGAGCATCCAAGGCACACACACAAGGTGAGCAGCATCTTTATTTGTTGGCAACATTACAGGATGTCCCAGGAGGCTCCTAGGTCCAGAGTGGTCGGCCTCCCTTCTGTTTGTTTTTTTTTTTTTTTCTTCCTGCACCTAGTAGTTGTCAATTCGATTTTTGGCACCCTTTTTTTTTGGTCCCAGATCTGTGGCACTTTCTGTGTAATTTATGGCATGTAATTTTTAGATAGAAAATTCCCTAAATGTAAAAACTGTAGTAAGAACATAAAGGTAAAAGCACTTGATTGCTGCTATAACTGGAAAACAGTGCACTAAAAATCAGTATGTACTTAAATTATGTCTTTGTGCCTATGGACATTATGGATAACACAGCAGCCAAGCTGCATTGAGCAGCAATGTGTAGGATTTCCGAGGGAGAGGAAGGGGACAGGGAGCCCGTCAGAACTGCCCCATCACAGGCAGTGCCCTGTGCCTGGAAAGGGCAAGGTTTGGAACACGCCGTGCGAGCGCAGGAAGCCAGAGCGTGCTTGTGCCTCTCCGTGCTGGAGTGGCGGCTCCCTCGCACGAGAAGGGAGCGGGAGGCGGCTGCACGGGGCTGCAGCCCCGCGCCGCACAACGTCCCGGGAAGCTGCGCAGAGAAGCATGACACAAGCCTTGAAACATTTAGGGAGGGGGCATGTTATTTTAATATCCTTTTTTGTGCTTAATAGAAAAGGGGTTTGTGGTTAATTCTTTATTATCTCCGACAGCAGTTCTCGCTTCGGCTCCTCTTTCTTTAACTGCCAAGCTAGCATTTTCCTTTTTTATTGCTCCTTTCTTCGAGGTTTGCTTTGGAATAGTGCCAGTTATCATTTCCCATTAGGGCAAATATTGCATCAAACTCATGATTAGGGATTTGAGGGCTTGGGAATATCATTCTCTAACATTTGTCTTTCATTTTCTAAGTCTTTTTCTCTCTCTTTGTACACACACATATGCGCACATGCCTACATATCTGTGGATATACATATGTGTATATATATTTATAGAGAGGAAGAAAGAATGTGCTGCATGTGCCTGATTACACGGGTAGGCTTACATGTATGCATATGTCTATTTGCATGTACAGTTTAAACTTCATCTCCTAGACAAAGAAAAGGGGAAAGCTTTCTCCTTGTGCACGATTTCAGAGGACTCGGAAGGTTAATAAAGGAGAAGAATAACAGATTTGTTTGTATGTTTTGGGTTAAATGCTTCAGTTTTGCAGAGAAGGAAGGTGTTAAGAACACACACTGTGAGCGTGGAGATGGAGCCACTGCTAGGGAGCTGCTATCAGTTTTACCGACCCTACAAAACTGGGGAACAACCCTGCCTATTTTTGAGTGTGGCTTTTTTGGTGCCTTTTCTATTACCTTTACCTGTACATATACAGCCACTTCATGTCTAGCACATCCCTTGAATGAAGTGGCAAAAAATATTACATTTCTAGAAATGAACTATTCTGCTGTATGAACATATGCTGCACCAACTATATTGATGTACTATATAGATACTAGGGCTCTAATTTGGACATCCTGAATTGCTCATTAAAGGTGCCCATTTCTGTTGGTTAAATGTGGCCTAAATGTCCCAAAGCAGACAAGAAACTGTGCTGGGCATGAGCACTGATTTAGGCTTTAAGACGTCTGGATTCTGGCTTAATCTACCTCCTCCCTTGCTTACCTCCCAACACTTAGGCACTTCTGAGATGTTCCAAAATCTTTCCAGCTGCCGCCTATTTCTGATGCTGGCTCACAAAACCCAACACCCGCTTTCAGTGCCTAATTTTAGGAGGATTTTTGCAGAATATATTTTTTTCCTGGTAAAACTTTGCTTACGCCTGGCCTGGGGGAAGGCGTGTTACAGGTGGTTCCCCCCACCTGGTGCCCTTGTGGGAATGGGAATTGTGGTGATGCCTGGGGTCTATGGTCTCCCCCGTCGACTCCCCTCCCAAAAAAAGGTTCCTGAGAGCCAGGCACCATCCTACTTCACACCCGGCAAATCACTTAACCTCTCAGCACGTCGGCTTTCGCAGCTGTTAACACGGGGAATGGTTTTATTTCACCTCCTCTCGTAAAGAGCATTGTGACTCTGATCGACCCGAGGCCAAGCATTATTTCCACTTACAGATAAGTTGGATTTGGGCAGCTGGTGAGAGGGAGGCAAGCACATTCATCTGGGTAAAATCCCCTGGCTGGAGAAATAGCCAACGGGGAAGTTTTATAAGGCAGGCACAAAGCAATATCAGCAATATCCAGAGCAAATCTTGTATCGGAGTTGTCATTTTTGCTCCGACCTGGCAGTGGTCGGCTGGGGAATTGGGGATCTGTGAGGAGATTGGAGCAGGCGAGCAGCAGAGCGATGCTGGCCGGCTCAGCTGGGGTGGTGCTGACACTCACAGCACCCGACAGGTTCCCAAATACATATATTTCCAGGCAGCCAATTTGCCTCCAAAAAATTTATTCTTCAAGGCTTGTTCCCATCTGCCAAAAGAAAACATGTCATTTATAAAAAAAACCCCGAAAATCTAGCATTGACAGACAGGAGTGCGTTGTTGAGCTACAGCCCTCTGCTTTTACCTGAGCCAAGCGCCGGAACTGTGTGGGGAGACAGCCCTGTCACCCACATGCTTTATTAGCAGTCAGCTTTTAATTGTGCTTTTTCCTTTATTCACAGCGCACCCTTTCTTTTTTCCAAAAAATACCACACTTACTTAATGAAAATTTCTGCAAAAATGAGCCCAGGCAAAGTGACTCAGTCACTGCGCAGATTAAATACGTCGCCTCTTTTCCTGCTCCTAGTACAATGGCTGTAAGTTCAAATCACTACAATAATTTTAGTAATTATGCTGTAATCCAGACTGATAAACTTGACTCCGTGTTTCTACCTCTGCCCTGCTTCTTCTGCCCTCCCTTCCTGAAAATAAAGTCATAATCCCCCCATGGGAAAGTTGAAAAAAGGTACAATAAACTCCCAGTTATTTTAGAAGTCTTTAAGTGATTAAGACAAAAGAATGGTTAATTATAATATTCTAAAAACACAGCTGCTAAAAAAAAAGTTTTCAGCAGCCACCAACTTATTATTTTGTCATCATCTTAGACATACTTATGACATATGGGTAAAAGATTAAATCTCCATCCCCAAACTGCCCCCACAGCCACGAAGTCCTGGAACAAGCAACATCTTCTGAAAGAAGGAGGCTCGGCCTGACTCCCTGCCAGTGTGCGCAGGGGCGGCTTCCAGCCCCGCGTTCACTTTCACAGCCTTGAAAGCTGAATCTTCTGTGGGGTTTGCAAAACATCAGCTGGGAAAACTGTGGCTAAATCAAGAGCAACCACAGTTTGCCAGGGAACAAATATCCCAGCTTTGGCCATACCAGTCTTCTATTCACTCCCGCTCATGTTTTCATTTCTCACACACCACGGAAACAGAAAAGTCATTGCTGCTATTGCCAGTGGGGCTGAATTATCGACCCCCATGAACATTTTCACTCTGCCTTGGTAAAGAGCAGCAGCCTTCTCCCCATGCCCACATTGTTGAGGCTACCTCAAAAATAAATCTGCCTACAAGAGGAAACCACAGCATGTTTCCCAGAGGCGGATGGTGCCTTGGGTGGGGAAAAGATTTTCTATCGCCAGCCTATCCATATGTCGAGGCCAAAGTGAGTGAGGAGCCCTTGGTGTGGCACCCGGGAAGTTGGGCGGCAGTGGGCGACTGTTATTGTTGGCAGTGTTATTTATGCTGATGTGTTTTAAAATAATCACCATTTTAAAACTACAGTTGAAGCAGGATGGCTTCTAACTTATGATCAAGGTGGAGACTGCTGAGGAAACCAAAGACACTCAAATGAAAATTAAATGTTGCTTCAAACACTAACCAGAAGCTATGGTTGCATGAGTGGCACACCAGTGTCTGTGGTGGTTTGGTGAGACCAGACTTTCTATGAGTAAGGTCTGACCATCCCTTGATTACAACCAAGGCATAAGCAGCTAAGGAACACAATATTAACCTTTGTGCTGCAGCAATGTACCAGTTATACATACTGCAATATCATTTCTATTAGTTACATGGGAGGCAGAGACCATGGCTGTGATGGTATTTGTACAAAACTCTGGTAAAATAAACCATCTACACAGCAGTGAGTGCCTCATTTCCCCGTGTGTGCATCAACTATTCTGATGTGGGAGGAAAGAAGGCATGCCAGCCCACTAAGAAGAACACTTTATAGTCCAACTCTTTATAGAGAAATGTCATTGGAGGTTTAGAAAAATACAGGCCCATGTTGGTTCCAAACGTTCCAGATCTGTCTGTGGCACATCACAGAGTGTTGGCATTGCTCAGCATTGCTGCCCCAGCAGTGCTGGTTCTGCATAGGGGCTGACAAGTGCCAGTGCTGCAAGTGGCTCTCATGACACCCCAAAATCCAGGAAGTGCCTGTGTGTGCCTTTCTCCCAGCTGTTCTTTCCTCCAGTGCCACATCACCATGGACTGAGAGCTCACAAATAGAGCTGACAGTGCTTGTTAGTGATATTTGCACGAGTCTCAGGAGAAAGGAAGGTTTGGGCACCTGGGAGATGACACCCATCCTGAAGCGAAACATGTGCAAATTTTTGAGGCGTGAGTGTACTGGAAATGTATGGGCTCGTGTACATGGGTGTGTACATACTAGGGGTACCTGGTCCAGCTCATGCAATAAAGAAAGCCTCTCTACAGTCTCCCAGTTACCAGAAACCATTCCCAAAGCTTGCAAGGAAATGTCTGCAGGAAGCACACACTGGGGTAGCAGCAGGATGAGGAGCAGTAACCAGCCTTCTCTGACAACCTGTTTTTCTCCATGCTTGCCACTCACCAACCCTTTTCCCCCTGTGGAGCAGCTGGGATGTCATGCATATGACCAAGCTACAATGTGTAAATGCTTGGTGCCACAGCCATGCCACCGGCTGGCCACATGTGTGGAGCTGAAATCTGGCTGCATGGAGCACCAGGGCTCTTTCCTTGGGGCAGGAAAGTGTCTGATCCCTCCTCTCCACTCTCTGCCACTACTTTTATAATAAAAATTAGGCAACTAAGGGCCTTGGCAGCAGGGTGGGATGGTGCCTCGCCCCAAAGCCACTCAGGCTAGTGGAGGTGGTGTCCCTCTCTCCAGAGCCTCTGGGACAGGCCAGTAACAGCAATAACACTATCAGAATTGTTCTCATGGGCTCTCAGGGCTGCAGATCCTACCAGCAGCCACCTTTAGGCTCACACCAGTGAGCCTAAAGGTGGCTGCTGGTAGGATCTGCAGCCTAAGAGGAAGGTGTGCTGGCTCTCTGCTCCTCACAAAAACACCTGTCTGCACTTCTGAGGTTTTCCCACCACTTCCTGTGAAAGGCTCATCCAAACACCTTTACTGTCACCATAGCTTGTGTTAACTCGGTATAACAAGACCGGCTCAAGTTTATAGTGCTGTTTTTTATAGAGGAGCATTTATTTCTTGTATCAACTCTCAAGGATGTTTTATCTGTTTTATATCCCATTGAATCCTCTGTGAAACTGCACTAGTTTACAATAATTTTATTACTTTATTAATTAAACGTTTTCCAACAAGCTAGCTATGGCATTTCTTATCATCAAGGGTTCCATTAGTTTTTAATGGTGTGAGACAAAATTACCATTTACCCACATGCAATTTAAGAAGCATCATTAACACAGAGAAAGCACCAGGTGGGATTTCTAATAGTTACTGTTTCTCATTTTTGTTTTTATTTAAAAGGAATAACTGGTTTTGAGGTTTTTGCTGCAAGGTTGCCAAATCCTCACTTTGTTTTTTATGTTCAAGATAATTTAAAATAATGTTCTTCTATCTCCTTAGGCTCTTCTCCACGCTATTTCCCCAATCAGCGCATGGTGTGGTGCGTACGCAGTGTCTCGCTGCAGCCGGGTGAGTGTGTTGTCTGCACAGTAATCACCAAGAACAAAGACTCATCTGCACGGTCAGTGAGCAGGGCTGGGGGGGCTGTGTGCACACGTGTGCCTGAGACACTGCCTGCCTCTGCTGGGCTGTGCCAGGAGGGAGCTGAGCTGCTGTGAGCCCCAAACCACTCGCAGCTCCCACCTTGAGTGGCTCAGGGCCTGCGGGCACTGGTCACCAGTCCCACAGGGGCCATCCCAAGCACAGGGAGTGGGCAGTGCTCCTGGGCCATGCTCATCCATGGCATCAGGGACCAGCACCCTGAGAACAGGAAGTGGCAACCTTTTAAAGTTCTTGAGAAACTTTGATACGGTTTGATACTTTGATACTGGTGTTCCTTGTGAAAGACAAGGGAAACCCCACAATCGTAGTAAATATTTATCTTCAACGAAATGAGAATAATTAAATGGCACCTTCATTACTATATTCTATTCAATTATGCTGACTATTAACTAATTGCTGACTCAGTCCATTTACATGTTAATAAATGTCTGTGTTTAAGATCCTCGTTGGTTAATTTTGTAGGTTTAACAATACGGAATTGCTGGTCTTTTCTCCCCCATGAACTCATTGCCTTTGCCTAATTCTGTGACCTCCTGCTGCCATGTGGACGTGGGTGGTGCAGCCCTGCCCCGGCCATGGGGCACGCGGTGGGTCCGAGCCGGGGCCTCGCCGGCGAGATGGAGCGCGAGGGTCCAGATGGTGCCCGATCCCATGAACCGCTGAGCGCGACGCGCGCGGGAGGGTGTTAGGGATATTTAGTGGGATGTGTTTGACAAGGTGTTTCCTTATTTAAAGGGGAGGGGAGGAAAAGGCAGATGGTGTGGCTGTTTCTAATGACATTCCCTGGCTGGGTTTTTTAACAGCAGACATAAGAGGGGCATGAGCACCTGACGCGCCTGTCTGCTTGGCTGCTGGGAGGGAAGGGACGCTGACAAAACAGGTCCCACCAGCACCCCGCTACCTGTTCTGCTTATTTAATGTGCCAGGGCGCCTGGTGAGGCTGATGGAAGGGTCTGTCCTGGACCAAAGTCCCCAGAGCTACTGGTCCTACCCGCTGCAGTGTTTGCCATGTCAGTCTGATGCATTACAGCCACACAGCTTGGGAAAACGGCTCTCCTTCCCAGAACCCCACCACCCCGTTTTGCTTCCCTGCACCCCTCTCCCTCCAGCCTCATCCTGTCTTATTTTCCTGCTCTCTCAGCCCTCTTCTCGACCAGGCGGCTGTGCTGTCACTGCCAGCACTGTGCAGGTCTGTCCTACTGCAGGTTGGAGCTGCCACCAGACCAGTGGCCTCCTGGAAATGCCTGGGGCGATGCTCTGGGTGGGAGAGGGGGTTGCAAGTGGTGTTTTCCTCTTATAGGTTTTTAAGCACGCTGTAATCAGATGTGGTCTGGGGTTTTTTTTAAATTTATTTTTATTTTTTTTACGCTTAGGAGCATCTATTAAAATTGAAACAAATTCTGAATTCCCTAAATGAGTAGATAATTGTTCCATGATGAACAGCAAACAAATGCACAGGGATGTCCTCTGCTTTAAATGTACTCTGCACTGAACTTCTGGTCAGATAAATTTCTAATTAATTTGCTTGTGCAAGATACGGAACAAAAGCTCTGATTATGAATTAGAGCAAGAGGTGCAAAATATCTTCCTTTATGCTTCCACATCATATTCCTTGCCTGCAAAGGGACTCTGGTGGCCGTCCCTGGGGGTGATGCCACTGCAAGCCCCAGTGGGAGTGACCAAAGTCTCTTGACCCCGCTCAGCATGCCAGGGGGTGGGGCAGCTGCCGGCACCCCCTGCCAGCCTGTGGCAGGAGCCCCCTGCCTGGGCCGGCTGGGTGGGTTTGGAAGCGGTGCCAGGCGGGCAGGCGGGCAGCGCGGAGCTGTGACTGGCACTTTATGCTAATGGCTCAGCCATTATTTATTCCTTTGGAATTCATTACAATCGCATTATTTGCGATCGGCTCATTTAGTGTCACGAATGCATCCGTAGGATTTTTTTTTTGTGACCTAATTAATAATGAATAATTCTGTTTTGAAGCGCCGCCGTACGCAGGGTTTCAAGGCAGGCTCAGGAGTTCCGGCGAGCGCTGCTCGGCTGCTCCGTGCGCGGTGACAAAAGTGCCAGCAAGTGCTGCTCAGCCGCTGCGGCCCCGCGGCAGAGGCCAGGCAAGGGCTCTGCAAGCTCCACACAACTTCCCTGAGTCCAGCAGCCCCAAGCCCAGGCAGCTCCAACTTTCTCTCTACTCGGAGCACATTTTTTTTTTTTTTGGCGGCAGCCGCTCAGAGCTGACTCTTCTATCGACACCAAACTTGAGCACTGACCCTGTCTAAAGCAGGAAAAGACTTCAACAGTATTTTGGGAAAATTCTGTCTCAGTTTTCGTTGACCAGTAATATGTTTGGGTATTGTAAATTTTCATAGGAAGAGAAAATCTTCACTGACAGAAAAATCTTCCTTGTTTTATTTGAAGTAAATATTTTCTTTGAACATGGTACTTTAAAAAAAGCCCCAAAACCAAAACAAACAAAAAACCCCCAACTTAACTTTTTTTTACATGAAATTTCCAGCAATACTTAAAAAGTAATTTTATTTTGAAAGCACTGAAGTGACATTGACTTTTCTAATTTCTTCCCTCCCCAAGAACCTTGGCAATACTCAAAAGTATATACTCTCTTTTAAAAATTTTTTTCCCCCAAGAAAGTTCTCACCCAAATCTTTTGCCAAGACCTACTTTTATGTGAACCCATGCCATCCCTCAGCTCCATTTCACACTGACCCCGAGCCTGGGTGAATGTGGCATGGAAATGGCTCCATCTTTCCCTACTCATCACCTCCTTGCTAAAAACACTTCAGTTCAGCAGCAGGGATGTCAGTTCACACCAATGTCTGGGCTAAATTCGTTCCTGGAGGAGCAGTGCAGGGAAGTCCCTGTGCCCTGCAAACCCATCTCAGCTGAGCAGGTTGATCAGCACCATATTTTTTTTATTTTCATAAAGTCACATGATTTCAAATCTCCCTGTGGGGCAAAAAGCACATTTTAAAAATATTTGCGAAAGCCTATAAATAGTTATAATGATATAAATAATATTTTTGTGAATGCAAACCTACTCCTCTCTTTCCCACAAGCACAGCCTGGGGGGACTGTAAAAGGGCAGTGTGGCAGCTCTGGGTTCAGACACATGGGAACATTTACTGAGAAACGACAGTTTCTCCTTTCCTCCCACCCAGGGTACACCCACACCCCTCACAGCATTCCAGGGGCTCATCTCCCTCTGGAGTGGTGGGAGCTGGGCAGAACCACACTGGTGGCTGCCAGCTTGCTTTGGGTTTTGCAGCAGGAGCCTTGCTGCTCCCAGCCACACCAGCAGGCAGCACCCAGACCCACACGGCAGGGAAAAGCCCACCCATGAGCTTCAGACGTTTGACACAAGTACTGTAGACAATTTCAGATTTTTAAGGTTGAAGCAATGATCAACTGCTTAATTTTGTTACAATGAATACCTATAATTCAGGTAATCAACCTGAACTAACAGCAATACCTGTGTCTGGTTGTGGAATAATGTACAGATATAGCTGAGGTTATGACACTTTATGAATTTTCTTTTATGTAGCCATTGATGGTTACATTCTGACAGAATGATTTTCTTGCTCATCCCTGCTGAGAGATTCAGGTTGGTGTAAGATCTTAAATCCTTTATGAACAGCTGCAAGACAAACACATGAAGTACTTGCTAACATCAAGTCATAGAACACTTTGCACTAATACTTCAGGACCAAATTTCCTAAAAAAAAAAGGTTACAGCAAAGAAGGATTTTTAGAAATCTAATTTTGCTCAGGGTGTTACATTTTAAATAGCAAGGGGAAGGGCTCCTTGCCCACTGCCTTTGCAAAACCTCCCAATAGTGCCATGTCACTTCAGGTGGGAAGTCCTCCTGGGCAAGCAAGACCTCCTGCCTGTGCTGGTGCATGCTGCTGCAGGGCTGGATTCCTCCCACACGTTGCTATTGGCTTTAGGTCCTTACAGAACAAATTACTTAAGCAAAAGTCCTTTTAGGACTACAAATAAAAGCCTGTTGGGTCAGAAAGCACATAGTGGAAACGCCTAAGGTAGCAGGCTTGCTAAGTTTGGCCATCCGATTCCTCTTCTCAGATATAATCACTTAGGATGGTCCCACAGCAGCATTTTTATGCAGATGACATGGGTGCACAGAAATTTTCAAGGAAATAAGGAAATAACTGAAGGCCTGAACCTTTCCTTCAGGGCATGGGAAGAGGAAAGAAGTTGTCAGGAGCATCGTTGTCCCATCAGTGCACATAGGAGCTGCCTGTCCCCACCACGGAGGTGACAAAAAGCTGTGTGATAACATCTCTTTCTCAGGTACATTACAAAACTAAAATGTGTGTTCCTAAGGTGCCTTCAAAGTCTCAGAAGGAAACCACCAACTGTAGAGGTCACTGTAGAGGCTGCTCCCTCTCTGAGAACACAGTGCCAGAAGCTCAGAGCTCCCCTACAGCAGGGCCACCTGAAGGGCTGCACATCACCTGTCCCTTTGTTTTTCTAAATAAACAGAAATAAGCTACTCTGGCTGGTGTGCAAAATCACATAATACACACAGCAGCCAAGTCAAGTGATATCTTTCTTTGTTGTGCATATGCAGGTACACAAATACCTCTCTGCACACCCATTTCATTATTTTATTGGCAAGTACCTGGAGGTGGGGTGTGTGGGGAGTACGTGTCTGTTTTGTTTGCTTGCGTGATCACTGCAGAGAAATCCACATTAAACAGGGAATTGGAGACTGTGTTTCTCTATATGAAATCCAGCTTAATTTTAGAGCAAATACTGCTACCAAAAGCGCTGCCAGAGTCTGCATTGCACAACTCCAGACAGCATCTTTCATAAAACAATTATATTTTTTCTAGATGTAGTGAAAGCCTTGAAAAAAGTTTACTTGATGTCTAACCAAGCAATGCTGCATCTTCAAATTTGAAGGAGAGCTCAGAAAGTTAGTTTTTTATTATTCTTCATTTAAGTATTATTTTTTAATTGCAGCGTATTAAACATAAAATCTGGTACAATCTTTAAAAATAAATAGGACCTAACTATAAATGGGCCCTGTTGTGTTTTTATCTTTGACAAGCAAGTAATTGCTTCTCAAATTTATCAGTTTGTTTATGCAAAAACCATTTACCAAGCCTAGCTCAAAAGCATCAATTTCATCATTATCATCTTATTAATTTAGCCAAGCTATAACACAGCTGATTATTCCTGAGTAATATCCTCTGCAGCACATCATGTGTGGCAAAACCATCTGTACAGTACCTATTTAATAAATAAACCCTCGGCTAAATGTCTCTGTTTATTGAGAACTAATGTTTATAGAAAATATAATGGAACTCAATAAATAACTCAGCTTCATCAACCTGCATATGAATCAGTATGAAGAACGCTGACATCATCACCTTTCAAGTACCAGAGAAAGCAAAATTACCCAAAAGAGCTATAGAGTCAATATTAAGGCATTAAAACTGCAATGAAGGCATATTAATGCTTAAAACTTCATTGTTGGCAGTAGAATTGCCACCACGGACATATTTTATAACTCTAAGAATACTTAGGCTTTATGACTGTTTCTTTGTTGAGTGCCTTGCACTTAATGTAGTTTTCCACTTTAAATAAAAAAAACCCTCAAGATCTTAAAAAAAAAAAAAAGGAAAAAGAAAATTGCTGATTCCAAGGATTCATTTTTAAAATAATGCAAACTGCTGATTCCAATTGTTCAGATGGAGGAAAAGGCAAACTTATTTAACTCCATGCTTCCTGAGCTCCTGGCAGCAGGCAAGGGGTGTGCCGAGGTGAAAATTGCTCAGCAGCACTGCACAAAGATTACAGAGCAGTCCTTGCACAGCCTAAGACATTATTAATAGAATTCCTGGGTTTAGGGAAAGAAAAATGAATAGAGTCACGGCAGACATTGGGATACTTATTGATCGCTGGTTGTTCCTACAACTGCAGCTCTCACTCGTTTATTTGATTTGGTGCTTTACAACTGCTTCTCTGCCACAAATCAGGCATTTAAAACATATCTCTACACCATCAGCAAATAGTAACAGATTAATTTCTTACAGCTCCTTTCCTGGGGCCCTCTGAGAGCTCATTTTCTTTGTTTATATTTTGCTGTCTTTATTCCTGAGGAATATCACTCCGTGCATGCAATTTAAGCGAGGGCACTGCAAGGCTGCAGGCATGGGTGGACATCCAGTCAGCATCACCTTCTGCAGGACCCCCAGGTGCCTCCAACAGGTCGCAATCCCATGGGAGACAGCTCTCTCCTTGATGAATGCAAACTCCCATGACGCTGAGTCAGAAACGCAGCAGCTCCAGCTCCTGTGAGGGATCAAGGACACAGTGCACATTCCAATGACTTCTCGCAGCATTTCCCTGCCCGCAGGCAGGGCCACCCTCCCCGGGGTCCCTTCTGGTGGGACAGAGCAGATCAGAGGGACCAAGTGTAAGGCACAGAAAACGTATTTCATAATCCCCTCATTAGCGCACACGTGATGGGAAACACTTAAGGGTGTGAATATTTTTAACACTGTATGTGTTTACATAAAAAATGTGATTTACACAAATCATCTTTTGCTACGCCATATAAACTTGCTACATGGATTAGAACTGGTCTGTCGTGCTTTCCTGGGAGAGACAGAAAAGGGACACTGAGGTCTGAAGAACCTGCTGCTTCCCACATCCAAAATGGCTTGAAAAAATAAGAGAAAATGAACGTGCTTTTGAGTTACATAAAAAAAAGCATTTTCAATTCTTGGAACATCTTGACCAGATAACTAGAGAAACAAAGCAATAAGCAAAAATTCTCTAATGACTACAAATGGAAAAATTTGAGAGATTTTTCTCCAGTAGGAGAGAATCTGGGGGAGCCCCCAGCCATCTCTCTCAACTTGCAGACTGCTGTTGCACCCTGAGGCCCAGCTGTCCCCCCCAGCGTGGGGGCTTGGACTGGGATGAGTTCGCCCCTCACACCCTGCAGGCAGCAGGAACCAGTGCCACATCCTGCTGCAGCCCCCTTTAACTCTTGTTCCAAAAGAGCAGTTGTTGGCCCCTCAGCCTGGGGCACTGCTGCTGAGCAGCACAGACAAATGCCCACCCATTGGCCTCCTGCAGCACCCTGGTCCACTTTTCTGCAGGACTTTCAGGCTGGCAAAGGGCAGGAGCACCACCAGTCGGGTCATCACCAGTCGGAGCATCACTGGCTGGATCACGCTGATCTCTGCTAGTGACAAGGCTGACGGAAACAAGCTGGGTGCAATCCCACATTAAATCATCACGTCCGAGCATCTCAGGCGCTCTGCAAGTGCCTTGAGTTTTCCCATTCTCCTCAACTTATGTTGCACATATGCAGCTCTTGTTTGCCTTCCTGAATAAAATAGCAGATCCACAGCGCTTCGCCGCCTAATGAAACTGAACATATTTAGAACATATGTGAGCCCGCTCGTCGCGAAAAGAACCATTTGTGGTTAACGAAGAAAGTATTCATGGTTGTGCTGCTAATTGCAGGGCGGGCTGCTTTTTCTTTCTGAGGGAAGAAAAAGGTAGCACTGCAGTTGGAAGCACACAATAGAAGCATGGCGCCTTTTTTTCTGCTGAGTTTTGATGCCTTTGGATAAGCGAATCGATCCATGGGGCAAGGACAAGGACGGGGGAAAAATATCATTGATAATCCTTATGTGGTTGTACATCAGCTGAAAACCCGTATGTTTCTTTTAATTATTACTCACACTGCACATGAAAAGATGGGATATTTTCCTCGCTCAGAGTCGATGGAGGTTTGCCATCTATTATAATCTAGCAGGATCTGCCAGAGCTGGAGACTGACAGCTCCCAGTGACTCCCAGATAGCAGCGCTGCCTATCACAGCCTCATGACCAGGGCTCTGCCATGGCTCAGGGACCACGAGAGTTCTCCTCCTCTCCCAGCTTCCAAGACTCTGTTCCTTGGCCTTTAAGGTTTGCTAGGAACTCAAACTGGTCATGAGAAATGTCACAAACACAATATATCAGACAATTTACTGAAAGTGTAATGCATTATTATTAATCACCATGTTTTAACCTACTGCTCTGTGGCAGGCACCCAATCTCTAGTAATTTAGAAGTATTGTACCAATACAAATTTTTCTAGTCATTATAATTTTTTATTTTCATTAATTGAAGTGTCTTATCATACCCTATCCTCAAAATTACCCCGAAGCCTCCTTTTGCTTCTAAAGATAAATAATGTTTTTTTATTTAAAAAAAAGAATTAAAATAGTAATAAATATCTACTTCAGAAGTACAAACTGTTACATCTTCACATTATGAAATGTGAAGAAAATCTTTTGTCACTATCTTTACCAGATTCAGAAATTCATCATAATCTGTGGCTTGAGAACGCATTAGTAAGTGAACAAACTGATACAGAATGATCACAGAACTGGCAAGTCCCAAATGAACCCTAAATTAGAAGCATGTAAACCATCAATGCACTCGAAGGGACCAATAAGAGTGTTAGCAGAGAAAAATCAGGATTAAAATATGGGATAAATGCTTCAGGGCAGAATATACAATTTTAAAGGCTTATTCATATGTTATACAGAGAGCTGAGCTGATGTTACACAGTCAGTGCTAATGTATCTGCCTGAGTGGGAGGCTGGCAATTTAATTCAGAGAAAGAATTTAGGTTTTGAATGAGTTTGCATGCTTACGGAGAGTTGAAGCAACAAGGAAAAGGTCTTCGTTTCTAATGAATGAGTGTTTCAGAAGGCTAAAGTTTTAATACATGGTTTTAGTGTCCCTGGCTGCTGGCAAAATTGGGGTTGCTGTAGAGGGGCATTTGCCATGTTCCTGCACTCAAATGTCACATTGTGACAGCAGTCCCTGAAAATGCAGGGCTGAAGGAGGAAATGGGGAAGGACTCTGTTGTTGACACCAATACTGTGCTGCAAGCAAGAAGGGTTCACTGGCAGAACTAACAGCAGGGCCCAGGCAGATAGCACAGCAGATTTCACCTTTTGAGCTTGTGCAGGCTGTCCCAGCTTCCCTCAGGGGACTCAGATATGGGTGCTGGAGTGAGCTGCCGGGTGGCTGCTGGCAGGCTGGGTCTCGGCATGAGGGAAGGAGGGCACGCTGCTTGTCCAAAGCCCAGGTCCTGCCTCCTGGAATGCTGGAATGAAGACCAGCACCATAGCAGCCTTGCGATGCAGGTGGTGGCATTTCAGCTCATTGTGTGAGACTTCTGCCAGAGCAATTGGATATATGGCAGTGAACACTTTCCTAAAGGGTGCCTTACCTGACAAAGTCCTGGTGGCTGCAGGTGAATAAGCTGCACAGTTCATGGGCAATGGAAAGGAGAGGGAGCAATGGAGATACAAAATGCAGAAAAGATATTAATTTTTGCCTCTAATATTTTATGAAGAGTAAAGATTCCCTTTACAGCTGCCTGGCTGCATTTAAAGGATACCCAAAAGGAATATATTCCTGATTACGTCCTTCTGCCCCACTGCTCTGACAGTCACACATTGCTCTGCAGACCAAAAGCAAACTAATGTGAATGATTTAAAGTAAAGTGCACTCTTTTGGGTGTTCATAAAGAGTGATTTACAGTGCATTATCACAGAGACTATGAGTATGCCATGTAGCAACACCATGGCAAAGTATGGCCAGAATAGAAAAAGGTTTAGGGCTTGGGCTGGAGTAAAGCCAACAACAGGACACTACTGTGGGGAAAACCTGGCTGAGGGGAAAACTGGACTCTCCTTTGCTTTTCAGAGGGACATGAAAACCCATATGCTTGTGCTTGGTACAACAACCTTACAGTAGCTGAGAAAGAAGGTAAGGAAATCATTCGATGAGGTAATTGTAATGAAGCATGACTAATGCAGCAGCCCTCCTGCAGCTGCAGGTCCCTGACCATCAGCGTGTCCTGCCAGGCTCTCATCCCACTGCTCCTCGCACCACTCACTGGCCATGGCAGTAGGGAGCGCCGTGCCACCATCATAGCACACATACTAAAATAGCCTCAGCAAGGCTGTTAAGAAACTAAATTACATCCTTGATGTCTGCTGACTTCCAGAGGGCTGGTTTTGTTTACAGGATGGGTGAGAGCCAGTGGACTCCGCTCAGCAAGAATAGAAACCCCTCCATTACTGTGAGGCCGGACAACAGATGGCAGGAAGGTCACGGGCTGGGTTTGTAACCGCAGGGCAGCCAAATGCTGACCTGGTCTTTGGGGACATACAGGCTTGGCCAGCAATTCCCTAATCACCCTGTCACAGGGGGCATTTTGGGTGCATTGCTCTCCACCACCCTGCTGATGACACAGTGGCTCAGGGCACCCAGGGTGCAGGTGGCCCACAGGACTGTCAGAATCAGCTTCCACCCACGCTCCAGCAGGCGAGAGACACTCGCAGGGAGCCCAAGAGGTCAGGAACCGGTCCCTCCGGGCTATTTCAGGTTGATGATTGCAGGTTGTGGCTTTTACTCCCCTCTGCCTTTCAGCTCAAATGTGGTCTGATGGTGAGAGCAGCCAAGGGTGAGGAAGGGCTGTGAGGTTGCTCTGGGGTCAGGCTCATTTGTGGTGGTAAGATGTCACCAGGAAGGTGAATGGTTATCTGTCACCTTGACATCAAACTGAATGGGGCTGCTCAGTGCTGCTTCTGCTGGGGCTGCCTGGACCAACACAGCCATCACTGCCTTTTCCCTTTCCATAGCCACCTTCCAGCTGAGGCTCCTGGTTCACCCAGAGTGTGATTAATTCAGCTGGGTCTTTCAGCCCTTCTATACCTCCTGACCAAGGTGCTCCCAGCTAACAGCAGCAGTAATTATGGGTTCCCAAGTGCATGACCATCACACCTCCTTCCAGCCAGCACCCTGACTTTTGCCATCCAGCTTTTCCAGTACCACATTCCACTCTGCCCACCCCAGCAAATTTCATGGGGACATCACCACTTTTGTGTCAAGGTAAATGGCTAAAATACAAAATCAATCTGGTTCCAAGAAGGATGCTTTAAAAAACAGGCAAGTAACTACCCTCTCATGCCACACATCCCTCTGAAGTGTATAAAGTCACTGTCTCTGCCAGCATGGATGTGGGCGTTACTGACTGTGTGATGCTGCCCATCACCTCTCACTCCCTGACTCCCCTCCTGCCTGCAGCAGCAGCACCAACAGGAAAAACGGGCAATTTTTTGGGGGCCACTCCAAAATTACCTTTAATTCTTAGTGCAATGTGCCCCCACTTTTCTCTCTCTCTTTGTTTTCTTTTTCTCTAATCTGATAAAGAATTGCGGTTTGTTTTATTTTCTTTTGCAAGGTCTACTGCAGCTGCAACAGGAGAAGCTTCTCTTGCCTTTTGCCTGATGCTTCATAAAAGACAGTAGCTCTTGAACGTGGAGTGAGCCAGAGAGCCTTATTTCTGAGGTACCTAAGTAATAATGCACACACCATCCTCCACAAATAAGAAAATAATGTCATTGTTAGGTTAACTGTTGCTTGAGAAATACAGAAGCCCTGTTCCTGGAGGCAGCTGCTCTTGTTTGATGGAGGAGCACACAGGTTGCTGTGGCAAACCAAACTGAATTGCTAGGCTGCAGCTTTGCTGGGGAGCTCCAGCAGTGCAGAGGGCAGGCCTGGCTCCTGCTGGGGGAGAGGGATCTGCCATCAGCTCCCTCTTCCCAGCAGGTATCTGGGATGCCCAGGCTGTGGCAGGGGTGCACTGCAGCCCAGCCATCTGGGGTGCCTTACAGCGCAGTTCTGCTGAGCTCTGGGGGTTACATTCTGACCCACAATCACACATTTAGGTTCCACCCATTGGCAAAACAGTTTTCCATGGAAAACAATAGGCTCCTCTGCCTGCCAAAAGTAGAAATCACTCCTATTGAAAGGCACTTGACAAGGGTGTAAATAAACAGAGATACCTTGAAGCAGAAACATTGCAGGAAGGTTAAATTCTGAAATCTGTAACTCAGATGTCAGATCAGATTTGTGAATAGTGAAGAACATAAACAAGTAGATGAGAAGACCCTGCTTAATGAAAATCAGTTAACTATGTAAGAGGGGCTTTGCAATCTGAAAGACAAAACCAGGTGAGCAGACCCCTGCCAGGTAGGAACCAAGGATGGTTGGGGCCAGGTCCCCTTCCCCTTCCCTCGGGACAGAGGAGCTGTGCTGGGTACCACACCAGGGATGCACCAGGCTCATGCCCTGCCATGGGGTTCTGGGAGGGCTGCTGGCTCCCAGAGCATGTGGCTGACCCCTGCCTGGGGCTTCTCCCTCCAGCCCCTCTTCCCTAGCACAGCTGCTCAGCCATACAGCCAGCCCTTCTCTCCAGCCTCAGTCCCAATCCATGCCACAGCAGCACAGCTGCAGCCAGAGAGAAAGGAAGTGTCCCTTAATGCAGGAAGGTGGTTAAAAAACATATCTAAATCTCTAATCCTAAAAAATAATAAAAAATTGGCCTGAGCATGTCACTCTGCACAGCCATCTCCTCTCCTCTGTGGCTCCAGGTGCTTTGGAACATGGCAGGGTGGCCTTGGGGCTGCTCCCCATGCCAGGTCCCTGGTGCAGCACTGGGGGCTTGCCTGGCCCTTGAAGCACGGGCGTGGGCTGACCCTGCTGGGATGTGGCACAGCGTGGCCACACCACACCCACGGGCCGGGGCAAGAGAAGTGCTGTGCTGCAATTGGGTTTCCCTTGCCCTCGTCTGCTATAATTAGATTTCTCAGTGTTAATATGTTGAATTAAACACCTACTTCTGGGAGGGGAGGAAAACAGTGGGTTGTAGATTTTTTCCTCTGCAAGTAAGCAATTTGCTGCATGCTGTAATTTGTCTGCATGCTGTCCCTTTTTTTTGGGACACATGTAATTTTGCTTTGATGAATGACACACATTAGTGATAGCCCTCCTTGCTGGCCGGGCCGGGGAAGTAGGCACTGACAGCCCGCGGGACGCTTACAAAGAAACTTTGTCAGCAACCGCAGGAGCCACGGCCTTTCCAAAGAAAACAAGCTGGGAGAATGGGGTTACTGAGGGACCGTGCTGATGGCAGGTCAGCAGTGATGCTCTGCAGATGGGGAAACCCAAAGGGGATCAGCATCCCAGCAGGTCATGATTTTGATGGGATTTACCCCACAGTCCCTATTTTTATGTCAAAGCCGGGGAGTGGCAGCAGGGAGATGCTGGGGGAGTGGAGTCTCAGGAGGCAGGCTTGGGAAGGGGAGGAGGCGTCCGGGGGCAGAGTGGTGCCAGCCAGAGGGGGCCAACCCCCTGGCAGGCATCACTTCTCCCCGACGTCTGCCCCATAAGGGCTGCCATACGGGCAGCAAATAAAGCACTTGCCACAGCCCTGCTAATAGGGGCCGGTGTATGGGTGGCAGGAGCCAGGAGCGGCGGTTTGCTGCTCCGCCTGCCAGTGAATTCGTGACTCCCATCCAAGCACTGGAGAAGCGACTGGCAGTGGGGGAAAGACCTTATGGCATGCAACAATATTTGGAAAACATTTTTTTTTAAAACCTCAGGGAAGAGAAGACTAAACATCTGAGTTTTCTGTTAATAAGCTCTCTTAAACAATGAGCTCTTCTGACACTGGTGTGCTGCATAGGATGGCCTTTCCTCACTGAAACCAGGACCAGGGGCTTGGACACTGAAGGAGGGATCAAAGGAACATAGCCCTCAGTGCTGCTGGTAGAGTAGTGCTGCCTCTCTAGTTGTTTAAAATGCTGAGAGGAAAGCAAGTATTTACTTTTAAGGGAGCTATTTGTACTTTTAAATGGTGCAGAGGAGCTGCCTGAGCATGGGTTCAGCGTACACCAGGAACTGAGGAGGGATTCCTGCACCCATGGAATGCTTTGCTCCCAAGCTCCCTGCAACCAGAGCACAATTTTGACCCCCTGACTGAAGGAAAGAAGCTCTCTTTAAGTACAACAAGAGACACAAGTATCATCAATTGCTTGCCAAGCGGAGATGATCATCTCTCTGGCACTCAATTTTAAGGAGGGCTGGCTGTTCTCTCCTGTGCGAGGCATCTCACGTCCCTCCCATGCAGCCTGCTGCCTCCCGAGAGCCTTTCACATCACGATTATCAGTGCTGGAGTGCACTTCACCTCTCCCAAACAAAGCCAGCCTGGATCAAGATGGGCTCTTCAGCAAGGGTCACTTGTCCCCTAGATCATGCCACTGCCACCAAAACACCAGGTAGCACGAGTTAGTGCATTGTGAACTCACCACAGCATTCACTTATCTGGTAAAATTAAAGGTATTAACCAAAGATCCCAGATCCCACAGTTCATTGCTCTGTCATTTGATTTTGCAACAGTGACAAAGATAGAGGACAAGAAATATTTAAAAGTTAGAATATAAAGCGAGTTAATGTCTTGTGAGAAAGTTTTGACATCTGAAGGCAGGGCCTCACCCGATTTGCTGAGAGTTCCTGCTGCAGGGAGAGTCTGCAGAGCGGGTCATTCCTGCTGCCAGCACCTTTGTGAAAATCCACCCTCTCGCCACGGTCTCCTTCCCTTTGATGTTGTAATCACAATTTTCCAAGCTGATAACTAGGCCCGTGCAATGCCCTGTATGGCACATGGGCTACTCCTACAGCCAGGAATGGTCAGCTCAGATCCCACAGCTGGGCAGCAGCATGGGCAGCTGCAGGACACACATCCCACCCCAAAATCATGCTCTGCCATGTGCAGATCTGTGCTGCTCTGTGCTGGATAACCCAGCTGCTGGAGCAGCCGTGGTCAGGCCACAGAGAGAGTATTTTGGGGGCAAGAAGCAGGGAGAGCTGGAGATAAAACTCCACTGGACTGGCTGGATGCAGCCACCTGTGCATCATCACACTGGGGACAAGAGGGCACTGCCAGCACTGGGGAGTTTCCCGAGCAATGGGTGGTTTGGGATGATTGAGATGATTGAGTCTGCAGAGTGTTATAAAGCCCTCAGGGATCAGCCCTGCTGATGTCCCAGGGGGACATTGCAGGGGTACCATGCCAGGGCCCATGGGAACAGGAAACCTGGGCAGCACATAAACAAATCCCATTCAGCTCCAGGGTAAATACAAGCTGAAAAACATCTGGGGAAAACTAATCCAAACCACATATGGTTTTTCTTTGCCCAAGTGATTGGGAAGACATGTTTGTTCCTACAAACTTGTCTGTATAGGGACCTGTGCCCTTGCCTGGCTGCTGCAACCTGGGGTTAGGGACCAGGCACCACTGAGGAGGTCACAGCAGAGCCCGCACAGCAGATATGTGCCACAAAACATGCTGGCAATACACCTGGCCATGAGCAGGAAAATTGGGAAGGGGGTGGCCTAAAATGACAGAAGTGTTGCTGGGGATGCCACAGCAGCAGCTCTGGGGGCCAGAGGAGCCCTTGCAGCTGTGAGCACTTTGGGGCAGAACAGAAACACTGCTGAGATTTCTTGGCAGGGTCCTTGCAGCATCAAGAAACAAGGAGAAAGGGCTCCTCAAGCAGAACCCAGGCAAAGGCATGGGAAGAAGAGAGGGCTGATGGCCCAAAGTGTTTACAATCCCAACGACGACATATAAAACTGCTAGCATTCAACAAATCTGGTTGATATCATTCCTTCCCCCTCAGGCAAGAAGGAAACCAGCTCTTTAAGACAGGACGCCTCTATGCAGCCAAACATAACACCCGTTCTTGTGCAAAGCTTTGCAGGAAAAGATTAAAACATCCTGTTGTTTCCCAAGCCTGCTCCAAGCCCCCTCCCTGAACAACCACACTGCCTCACTGGGCAGTGAGCTTGGAGCTCCTGGTGGGGATCTGGGGATCTGGGGAAGGGAGAAGCAGGAGACCCCTCAGTCTTCCCATAAGCTCAGCTCAGTGAGGGTGGTGTCTGAGTGGTCTGCGGGCTGCACAGAGCAGCCTGGCACTCCATGAGCTGCCTGGCCTAACAGCACAGAAGTGAAGGCCCATATTTGGTGTTAGATACACACAGACTTTCTTTTCTGGTAGGAAGAGGAGAGAATGTCAGCCAAAAGCTGTGCTTAGATGTCCCCCAGGTGGCAGGGCAGTGGCATGAACGTGTCAGTTACCCCAGCACTTTCCCAGGCTCATTATTTCCCGGCCAAGCTCAGCCTATGACTTTGTCCTTCTTTCTTGTTCACACATGGTTGCCTCACCACAGCACCTCTTGGATCCTTCTGTGTAAAAATTCTAATTTTAAAATATTTTAAGCTCCACTCTGGAAAATCCAATTTGCACCAGTAAAAATGTGCTGGAAGTCAGTAAGGTTATGTTTTTCCCAGCCACTGTGCACAAGACCGGCAGTATGAGATGAGCTGAGGGCAAGAACTTTATTGGCTTAAATTGAATCAAAGCTGTAGGATAAAATCTAACCAGAAATGTGACCATATCTGGTGAGCTGCAAATGTTTATTGGCTTCAATTTCCTCATCTCACCAGTCTCCCCAACACCTGGTCCTTGCTGCACCCGAGGACAGAAGTGCTGGAGGATTGTCATGGCGTGGAGGTGGCCCTGGGCCAGTGGCACAGAGCTGTGCTCAGGCAATGGGCTCCCTGACGGTACCAGACTGCAGGAAGGACAAGTTGCAAGGACAGGAGGCAAATCCCACACGTTTCTCTCTACCTCTTTGGATAAAAGGGTTGGGATGGAAAGAGAAGACACAGCTGGTGGGGGCTGTGTCATGCTTTGCTGGGCTCACGCCCAGCACTTGGCCCCTCTGTTGGGCACCAGTGCCCAGTGGGCAGGAGCAGGGGCTGCTCCCTCTTCCCCACTCTTCCAGAGTTGGGCTATGCGGGTTGCCAGAAACATGCCAAGGTGCTCTGTGCCCCCTACCTTCTGCAGCACAGGGGAAAGTAATTTATCTTAGCATTGCCAAAATTTAGATATTTACCACCAGCTTGTCTGGCTGGTCGCCTCCAAGCATGGAGCCATAGGGATAGCAGCCTGCAGGGCACTGTGATCGGCTTTTGTGAATGGCAAGAAATGCTTCAAGACAATGGAAATAAAAGCATTGTGGGAGCACTGGATGAGAAAGCCAGAGAAGCCCCACATTGTTCCTGAGTCCCTAAAACATCTCCTTGGATAACACAATCATGTTAAAGAATGAGAAATGGAGGGCAAAGATTATTGTGAAGAGTGGAATTAACATACTCTTCACCTCCTGTCTGGGGAAAACTTTCAAGGCTTCCAAGGACAAAGAAAAGGACCCAAGGACCTGAGCCACCTGCGATCTGCTGACGCCACCACTCTGCCGATGCTGGAGACCTTGAAGCAAATAAGTAGGGACTCAACAACCCCATAAAGGGACAGGGACAGGAACCCTTTTACAAAACACTGAGGTGCCATTGATTGCCAAGACAACGCCTGAAAAAGCTTCATGGCAGGTGGGAAATAATCGAGAGGCGCTGAGGGGTCTGTGCCTCCCAGCTCCACGGGACTGGAGAGGGACCAGGGGCTTCCCTACAGCTTTAGCCCCTGGACACATCATCACGGAGCTGGGGATAAGCAAAAAAATGGAGCACAGACACCAGCCATGCACAGAGTGACTGTCCTTGCAGCAGAGAGGGAAGAGAGTGGCTGAGAAATCAGAGAGAGAGAGACAGCTTCTGTTTCTCTCTCTTCTGACTGTACAAGAACTCATCAGGTAGACTGGATAGCTCAGATCATGCATTGCTCGTGGATCTGCAGAGTTTAAACCTCTAGAAAAATATCTAGGAGATTCACTATTAAACCTTAGAGTCATTAGAAAGGAGAACTAAGAGGTTGATACCTCTTAGTATGGCAGCTTCAGAAATAAACGTGTTCCAAGAGAAAGGAGGAAGGAGGCGTCAAAAAGGGAGTGATAGATTTTTTTACGTTTGAAGGAATTAGCATTCCTAAAGGCAGACAGATATGTACAGAGGTAATGTTAAAATAATTCAGCTTTTTATGGCTAGTTTGTTTGTGGTGTTCAAATAGCCTTCTGGCACTGGGTCTTTGTCCTAACAAGTTGTCTCTGCGGTGTTTGTGGGTCCCCAGTTCCACAGACACTGTCCTGATGCCCCCAGTTCATACTTAGGCTGCTAAACAGAGACCCCAAACGTGAGTGCAGGGAGGAGACCTGGGAGCAAGAGTAGGGTGAGATTGCATCTCCATGCATTAAAAACTTGCTGTCTTTTCTAAAAAATCAAGTTCTTCTGAAGTGAGTTTACTGAGTGAGACAGAACAGAGACCTTAATCTCAACAGACAACCAGAGCTGCTCCTGCCTCTGCTGCCCCTGCAGCCTGACTCATGTGTGGGTGCCCACACTGAACTCACAATTCCAAGACTCTGAAGCCAAGAGGTTGCCCTCTCTGACCATGATACATATCATTCCTAGCATGCCCAAGCTTCGGGCTGCCAAAGACGCCCATTTACCCCTTAATCCATTCCCACTGATCTCTTACTTAGTTCAACAGTGTCATTGCAACAGCCTCAGGAATCCCACAGCTCATTGCCAGATGCTTTCAGATGCGATTTCAGGCATTTAGGGTGATGCTCAAACCCAACCCGAGCTGGTATCAGCAGCTCAGCAGGTATCACTGGATTAACCTTTCCTTTAATGAAATACCACACTCTGCAAATGGGAAAAACCTCAAGGCACACATTTGCCACAAATCATGACCCTGAGCTTACATACGGTGAGGCTGAGAGGAAGGGGAAGTGAAGTAACAGTGACAGAATACAAAATAAAAATGAAAATCAAGATGCTTATTTCTATTGCCCAAAGCATTCTGGAATATTTATTTTTCTTCATGAAATAAAAAAGACTTGCAATAAAAGAAGTGAAACAGCAGTGCTGTTCTGGCTGTTACAAGACATGGCCTTGCAGCAGGAAGCTGAGCAGAGTTTGGAGCCTCGAGGTTTCTTGGCTCCTCCTGCTGTGCAGCACAGGGTGCCTCCTGTCTCGACTGGTGTGGGCAATTTTGAGCCATCCCACTGCTTGTCCACTCCAGAAGTGTCCACGAGAATGGCCCTGAACCCTGCCTTCATCAGATCCTGGCGTTTGCATGCGTTGGTTTTCCATGCACTCACTAAAAGGGATGTGCAGCCCTGGGTCACACAGCATCCATACATATTGACATAAACTACTGGAGCTGCTACATTTGAAGCCTTTGAATCATTGTAAAATTCTCTGACTGTCTGCCACAGAGTCCTCTGTATGTGTGATTCCAGCTGGGGCAAAACAGCTGGAAAAAAAGAAGTCCTGCAATGTAGTAAAAAAAACAACCCTGGGAGGTCATCTGGGGTCAGTGCAGAAGCTCTTTTATTTGGAGCAAAAAGCATGATTGGTAAAGCTGTGTCTGGGAGGACAATGCCATGGGGCATTAGCCAAGAGCTTGCACTTTTTAGGGTAAATAGAAACAGGGCACAATCTAAAGCCCTGAAGTCAGTGGAAAGAGTCGCTCTAATTCCAGTGGTCTGTGAACCAGGCACATGTGGATTTGGCTGGAAAAAAGTTTCATTTCCCAGTGCTGTATGATGGAGTCTCTCACAGTAAGCCCTCAATGGTTTAGGGGACGATGGTATTTCAGCTTAAGAGAAGGAGCACAGAGATCACCATCAAGAGTGGCTTGGGCAGACACAATTTCTCTAAACTAATTAGACAAAGAAGAAATGTAGGAGAATGACAGCTGCCTCTTAAGATAATAGGAAACCTGTCTCTTTAAATGTGCTGGGGTTTTTCAATGCAGGCCAGGCAGGACTATAATCAGAGCAGCAGTGGGTCAAATTTAGGTTCAGTACAGTATAATTCCATTGCAGGGACCATCCAAGAATACTTTGGCAAGCTCAAATACATTGAAATTGCCTTGGCTAGTGGCTTGCAAAATGGCTGTGGAAAGTCAAGATAATTAGAGCATTGTGGAGAGGAGAGACAGTAAAATAAAGGGTAGAAGTAAAAAAAAGACAAGCCAAAAAAAAAAAAAAAGAAAAAAAAAGCATTAGAGACATGAAGAAAGTTTCAGAATGGAATAATTGAAGAAGAGCATAGCCAGCAGATTGGAGTAGCGTCATTTCTATAGTCGGAAAAGGACACGCACACTAAGAAAAACAAAGACCAGCCTCCCAAAAATTTGAGATTAATAAATGAACTTAAACGTGCCAAGAAAGACACAGCTGGAAATTACATAGGGTTTCTGAATGGACTTAAGTTAAAAATCATAGAGGAAGCATGAGGGAAGAGAATAAGGACTTTTGGAAGTAACATTTTAAGTTGATCCTTGCCTGTTTTGGCCTGACAGGCAATAAAAAAAAAATCAGTTACATAAACTGAGAGGCCTTTCACTGAAGCAGCAGCACCTTAGTCAAGTTAGCATGTCTGAGCCATGTTCAGCCAGGTGCTTGAACCTGTGCCCAAACACATGCATGGCACAGACCATCAACCCCTACAATTACATACTCAGGAGCCCTGTTTAGTACCAAATCCCTTGTTACATGAAACCTGAGATGACTCTACAATGTAAAACACCCAAGCCAACAGGGATTTTGCAGCAACTACAATGGGATGAGTTCTGCAGGCATCTGTTTTACAAAAAGTAGATGCTGCACTAAACCTGGTGAGGTGACGACACTTTCCTGGTGCTCCCCCTCTCCAGGGCTGTTCATCCTCCTGCAGGAAAGCAAAGCAGGCCCCAGCACTGGACTTGTGCACAGAGAATATGCTCTCAGCTCTGCCTTTCACATTCTAGTTTCCCAATCCTGATTTCAACTTGCTATTCGTTTTGCGTTTGAATGTCCAACAAAATGTATAAGAGTGTGGGTCTGCACAAACACAGTAAGAGATGTTTCTCTCCCACACAAACAGAATTACGCTTCTACATATTACTTACACATGTACACATAATTTATGTGTATACTTACTATAAACACAGAGATGTATATATAACTGTCCTTGTGCAGTTCTGTTTTCCAGAGAGGAAACAACTTCTATACCTAATGAGTAACACTATCACCCATGCTGTCGTGATCAGTTATGAAAGCAGGCAGGGTAAAGAGTTTTTGAGCCCTTGGCTCCAGCCCAGCTCTGTGAGGTGATGGTGGCAGCTGGGGATGTGGGAGCAGGCAGTGCTTTCACCGCTCCCCGTGTGCCCCAGCCCTGAGCAGGGTGGGCTGTCCCCAGGCTGGTTATCACTCGGTTTGAAGCACAGCTCCCTGCAGAGCCCCCGCTCCCCTCTCACCTGCATTCCCTTCTCTCTGCTTGCACTGGGTAACCCATCGGGGTTTTAAGGCTTCTGGGCCTGAATCTTGGCTGTGTAAACTGACACAGCTGCAGTGGGACAGAGCAGCACCCCAACATCACTAAGAGAAACTATGCGTCTTGCAAGTTGTTGTTACTCACTGACTGACACAGTTATGTGGGGGTGTCAGCATGTTCCTCCTCATGTCAGCTTTCCCAGCAGCTTGCACCACTAACCTATTTATTTACTAGCACTAACCTTCACAGTTAAAAAAAAAAAGGATTTCCAAAGAAACAGCAAGTCAGGACAGAAGTGTTCACTCCCCATCAGGACAGGCAAACCACATTGCTGCAGGTAGGGACCTCTCACAACTCAGAATATGAGAAAGCTGCTCATTCACTAACTTTTATTTCAAACTTGACATTACAGAATTTCCTCCACCTTTCTCTAATTCAAATGGCTTTTGCCATGGGTGGGACCAGGCTGCAAAACCAGATTAACTGATGGCCCATCCATCTTGGAGATTTCTCTTTTCCTCCAGCCCTACTCTTGCTTTTCTGCCCAAAGAGGAGAGCACCAAAGCAAATAACTTCTTCCCGGAACACAGTCTGTGTTCAGTGGCACAGCACAGCTAGCACAAACTGTGAAAATCATCACCAAAGAGAGCACTAACCACAGCCACTTTCATTAAATATCCTCTGGGTATAATGGGAAACTCATCTGTGCTGGGACACAAGTTTGTACAGGAGCTAAGCCTTCCTGGAGAAGCTTTTGGGCAGCAGCAGAGTAAAGCTCAGAGATGCTGGGGTCAGGGGTGCAGAGGCTCTGCACAGCCCCACTGTCAGCCACCCCTGCCCAGCCATTACAGAATGATCTCTGCCATACCCACAGCTGCAGTGGCCCTGGCTCAGGCTGTCCTGTGGCTGTTCCATCTCACAGGCTGTGACAGACACAGGAGCACGGAAAAATGTTTCTCACTTCCAACCACGACGTGGCTATAGCCCATCCCGAAAGCTTAACATGTTAGCAGGGAGCACGATGAAAATTTCATCAGGCAGCTGTTCCCTGTGGTCCTTGTGGGGACTTGTCCCAGTCCTGCAGCCTCCCTCTGCTGTGCTGGAAGGCTTGAGGTCCTGTGATGAATCATTTTAATGTGCAACACGGAAAAAATATTACCTGGAAATGCCTGGACGTGCAACTCCTGATGCGAAGAGCATCAGCCCCATTCTCTTTTCATCCTCATAGATGTGCTTCATTATTAACTTTTCATGTGACAACTGTTTGTGCATTAAGAGTGCTTCACAAAACATAAATATTGGAAGTGAGGACTTCTAACAGCCCATATTAGTGGGTCCAGCCTTTTAAATGATGGTGACTGAGAAAGTGGAACGCAAGTCAGAGAGGTCTGCTCTGACCATCCCACCCTTGTTTTCTATTCTTCAATTAAACCATTGCTTTTAGCTATTCGTTTTTATCAGTATTATATAAAACTAGGACAGAGTAAATGAAAATTTATAATTTATAAACAATCTGGGGGAAAAAATCATTGAATTATTTATGGCACTTTTGAAATATGTGTTTGTTACTTGTACAAAAATTAGTTGTTAGGTCTTAATCACAGCAGTGCCACAAATATGTTGAAAATTAGGACTTATAAACCTGCTTGTTTGGAAAGAAAAAAAGTCCTGTAATTCTACCTACAATTGAAAAACCCAAACCAAACTGATTCTGAATGGTCTAGTCAAACAAGTGCCAATTATTGAATAATTCTCTGACCTAAACAGAAAGTTATTGTATATGGAAAGATTTTTTTTTTCCCAGAGAGTGCTTTATACCAGATGCCCTTTTAAATTGTTTTGAATTCTCTGTAGGCAGTAGATAACTAAACCTACAGAATGTAGTAATGGCAAAAAGGAAGCAATCAACTTGGCCACTTCTAGTTAAGAGTCATGGAAAAGGCATCTGTTCTATATGAATTGCAGACTATAGGAACTTTGACAGGTCATAGACCAGACTTAATTTATTAAACTAAGTTTCTAATATAAACAGTAATTCGTTTCAGGCACTGACACTGAAGGTCTGGATTATGTGAATAAAATATAGAGACCTCCACTGGCCTCCTGAAAAAAAGGTAGTTTTGCTGCATAGGAAGAAAATAACGGCGTGTGCCTTAGCAGCAGGCATCAGCCCTGAGGCCATGCCCTGCATGCCCTGGGGCACAGGCTGCAGCTCTCCCTGCAACCCTGGCCCTGCACAGGCACTGCTGGCAGCCTGTGCAGCTGGCATTGCCGCCCCTCTCCTGCCACTGGGCACAGAGCATCCCTGAGATCAAGGATGGCAGTTGTCAGATGTCTTAGCAAAAGTGCAGTTTGAAGCCTTCAGAGAGAAGTTCATTTGCAAACAAAACAATGACTAATAGGATGAATGCTGGGAAAAAGAGATGGAAGTAGGCACGCCTCGATGCTGCGTGCCTGCTGCTTATCCAGAAAGGCTGTTACCCCAGGCTGTGCCAGGGCACCCACACACCCAGGCAGGGTGGGGGACATGGTGGTGGCTGGTGTCTGCAATGTACATGCACATGTGCATACAGAAATAACTTCTCCATGGCAGGTCTGCTGATGCAGAACAACAAATACTGCTGTGAGTACCCGAGCAAAATTCAATACTTAAAGCATGACTTATGGGAGACCTTTACTTTGCTTGCCCCTCCTCCTCCAGGTCTGAGAGTGGCACAGACCAGGGGGTCTCAGGCCATGATGTCAGCAAATGTTTATCTTCAAACACTTCAGTAATTCAGGTGAATGCAGGAGGACAATTTCACTGCTTAAAATTAGGCAGGTACCCAAACAATTTCCTGAATTAAGTTTACATTCATCTCAAGTTTCAAGCACTGGCTTTGCTGTAGCTTTGACCAGAAGTTTGGTCATAACTCAGAAATCACACACAACTATTTCCTTATGTCATCAGCCCTCAGCAAAGACCGAGTGTGGAAAACCTCAGTTAGGGTTTTTCTGCTGCCAAAAGGGTTATGGATATGAGCAACGAGATGAAAGTGGTTTTTTTTGCATTGGTGCTGACCAGTCCACTGCTGTTGGTGAGGATAACAGACCAAAGTTTCTGATAGCCAGAGTGTGGAAGCAGCTGCCCAGCCCCCTCTCCAAAAGCCACCTCTCGCTCCCCGCTGGAGTGTGGGGCAACAGGGAGCTTGCCTTTGGCTTTTGGAGAGGGGGCTGGGCAGCACTTTGCTCAGGCTGAACCCGCTGTGTTGCCAACCCCAGCTAATTGTTTGATTCCCCATCTCATTTGCCTGAGAACGACTGAGAATGTGAGACGGCGTAGGGTCTATAAAATCATTAATTGAATTACTAGTGTGGAATAAGTAGTGCATCAATTTGAATTCACCATCATCCCCCTCCTCTCCTCCCCCGTGTTTTAGAGACCAATCCTACTGTTGATATGTGCACAGCTTCAGAAGGAGGCTCAATAAATAGATGTGCTATTCTAGCTAAACAAATTTATTTTTCCAGCTGTTCTACTGAATTAGTAAATTGTAATGTTGATTTCAGACTATCTTCCCCATAAAATATATGCTGGCCTGTATATTTTACTGACACTTCTTTTGTGACACCTCATTAAGGGCTGATCCAATCTGTATCCCATTCTTTTGGAATTATGCTTTGACCCAAATGAGTTTTGGACCAGAATGCAATATTGACTCAGTACCTATATTATACTTTATTGTTGAATCACTAGCAAGATTTTTGTGTGCTCTCTCCCCTTACATGGTTTTCTGAGAGATTTTAGGGCAATTATTGCAGGTACAAGTGGGCTTGGAGTTTTGTGCCAAATGTGCTGGCTGAGCACGTGTGGTTTCACTGGCACATATTGATGACTGCTTGTCTGGGAAGCAATCAGTAATTTTCATCCAGCCTTGATATAGACAATTCTGTTAAGCCTGACTCTGCATTCAAATGGACTGAAAAGCTTTTATGATGTTTGGTTTGCAATAGTTTGGCATCTCCCATTTCATTTACACTAAGGGATAGTAAGCAAAAGTGTTACCAATCCCAACAGCAGCATAGCAGCATTTCAATTCCTATGTAAATGTAAATTAATTCTGGGCTACAGTTCAAATTTACCATTTTTCAATCCAACACACATTTCAGCTGGCAACAACCAGGTGAAGCTGAGCCTGGTGGCCTTTGCCCCACAGCTCCATGCAGGAGGTACCACAATCTTGGGGCTCCTGGGTGGCTTTTGGAACAGTTCCAGCAGGGATGAGTCCACAGGTACCCAGTCTCCAGCGTTTACCAGCACTGAGCAGGCAGGTTTGCCAGCACAGGTGCAGGACAACTCACACGTTATGGAAATCTACTGGCTTTGGCAAAGCATGAGCTTCCTATGAGAAGTGGGTTTGTGGGGTGCTGCTGGGCAGCTCATTCCAGACAGCAGGAACAAGGACCACTTTTCACAGAATGAGCTGGGCTGGAAGCAAACTTCAAGGATCATGAGTCCAGCTGCTGGCACTGCACAGCACCATCCCCAAGAGTCACATGAGAGCATTGTTCAAACACTTCTTGAGCTTTGTCAGGCTGGTGCTGTGACCACTTCCCTGGGGAGCTGTTCCAGTGCCCTGCCACCCTCTGGGTGAAGAACCTTTTCCTGATATCCAACCTAACCCTCCCCTGACACAAATCCAGGCCATTTCCTCAGGTCCTGTCTCTGGTCACCAGAGAGAAGAGATCAGTGACTGCACCTAGACTGAAGCTGCTGCCATTTATGATGCTTGAGAGAAGCAAATGAAGACAAAAATATGTGTTGATATTGCCCTTCCCAGCCTAAGAGGAAAATTTCATGTTTGTTATATGCCAACAAATACAGGCATTTGTTCTCATCTCTGCTTTTAACTTCTTTGAAAGGTTTGAGTTCTCCCAGCACCACCAAAATAGCTTTTGGTAACAGGGAAATTAGCCTGAAGTCCAAACACGGCAGTCTAAGTCTCGGAAGAATCCCAAACAAAACCAGCTCCAAACTTAAAAACAAACAAATAAAGAACCAATAACATGCTCTTAATGTCCTGATGCGAGAGGGATCTAATACCATTTCCACATCCATTAGGCGAAGGATTTTGTGTGTTTCCTCACAAAGAGTGAGCATTCTCAGAGACTTTCCCTTAAATTAAGATGACAGGTTGCTGCACCAGTGTCGTTAATCTTTTTCTAAAAGCTTAATGTTACTACTTAGTAGTTTACTAATAAATCTGAGAAAATATGTAATGTCATTTTGGTTTAGATATAGATGGATGACTTTTTAGTATTTGTGAAGTTGTAAAACAGGTACTGTCACGGCCCTTGGTGGAGGAAATGGTGCTCACTATGGTGGCTGTATTCTTTTCTGCCCTGGGGCCACAGCACATTACACCATTCACATGTTCAAAACCAATTTAATACTCTGTTATATGTACTCCACCAGTAACTGGCTTTCAGCCGTCTTTTAGGCAAGTTGTATTCAGGATGGTTGTTAATTTTCATATACTTGCCATTACTTGATCCTAGCTTTTATAGTTTTAACCTTTCTTTCACCCTAAAATATTCCGATCATAATCTTTAGGATTTTATCTTTTAAAACATACATCAATGCTACTGAGATCCTGCACTCGCTTTTGCTGCTGAATTATCTCTAGTTTGTGAGCTTACAGTTTTTGATGCCATGCAGGTGTATTCCGATCAGTAGCTGGGATGTGACCTTGCCCCTGCAGCGGGACAGGCAGCTGCAGGTGCATCTGCCATTCATCCCCCACGCACCAGTAAATTCCCAGTAGCACTAATGCTTCCTTTATTGCTAGGTCTGTCTTGCCTACATGGATAAGGCATCCCTAAGGACCAGTGGTCACCAGTAACCTGCAGCACTGGAGGCCACGTGCACAGCATCCCATCAGCAGTGCAGGGAGAGAGGGTGAGGCTGCCTGCTGAGTTCTGCCTTGATGGGTCCCAGTCTTTTGGCCACCAGGGCTGGGAGCAAGATCCTGAGGGAAACTCACATGGTCATAGTTTTGAAGCCAGATGACATTTTTGAAAACCCAGGTTGGCTTTGGCCATGAGTTCTCCTGTCACATTGGGGAAACCAGGAGTAACCCAGTGAGTAGGGTTAGTGTAAGACCAGTATGAGCAAGAGGCAAAACAGCTGTGACACACCTGAACCAATCCCACAAGGAAAGAACACTTGGCCCATAACACACACCTTTCTGAAATAATTTTTGCCCAGTTACTCTCACTACAGACAGCAATGGCATCTTTTAGCTCTCTGTGCATTTGGCACAACCCATTCTGCAGAAATACAGTGACACTCTGGAGAGAGGAGGCAGCCCCAAGGAGGGAGAGGGCAGAGGAGAAAACCTCCACCTCCATTCTGGTCATCTCCTGCTGTTGCACAGTTACTGACAGCAGTTGCCCTTTGGAGGGGCAGGGGGACGGGACGAGCAGAAACACAGGCAAGGAGTCCCTGCCTGGCACCCCTGGGACAGAACAGGGGGACAGAACCTGTGTCTACTCTGCCCAAGGCCCTGCATGTGTCGGCCCCATGCTGGAACATTCAGGTGCCAACTGTCCAGGAAGCCAGGGGCTGCTTCCCTTTTATGGGGAATTTTTACAAGAAAAGCCCCGGCAGCCCATTTTGTACTTTCTAACACCAGATCCTATCTATGTTCTTAGGTGCTCCTAAGGCCACTTAATTATTGCTTCCTGGTCAGTTTTACTTCTCCTTATTAACTTAATAGTTTCTCTTATAAAGCAAAAGGAAGTGCAAGCACCCAGAAGCCACCACCAACCCTTCTCATTTAAACCAGAACTCATGATTTTATGCCTCTGAACTATGCATTTTTTGCTGCACAATAGATGGCAGTAGAGAAAAAAGGCTGAGACTAGACAATTTATAATTTGGAATATGCAGATGATTTTTTTTGCTCGTCAAATCACCGTACAGTATTTGTTGCTTTCTTCTCAACAGAGAGCTTTCCTAGAAAAGGCAGTCTGGGGCGGATGAGGCTAGATGAAATAAAAGATTCATGCATGAATAATTAACATATTGGAGGCCTCACTTGAACTTGTTGGCTTACCCAGATGAATGAGTTAACATGTTGGAGATTATTATAAAGAGGGACTATTCTGCTCCAGTAGATCAATTCAGCTGAAAATGATGAAGTATCGACGCACATATAAATATATGCTTGGTACTTAAAAATAATCCTTCCAATAAGTATAGTCATATTGGAGTTCTGCTATGCTGACAGTCGCAGAGACAAGATTAAAAGATTTGGCATGAGTCATTCAGTTTGACTTTTGCACTGAAATGAGATGCAAGCCTGGGAAGTCGCTCTATGTAGGGCAGCCGCCGCGCAGGCGGGCAGCTCCCACCTCCCCGGTTTCGCGGCGCGGGGGAAGAGTGGCGGCGAGTGGAGCAAGAGCACCTCCACTTCAACACCAAGGCTGCTGGATGGAGGCACAGGGCTGGCCTGCTGCTCCCTTCCACGGGCAGGGGCTCACCCGGGGGCTGAGTGGATGCTCTGAGGGGCACTGCTGGCAGCCACAGGGCCCACACAGGCACTGGCAGAGAGCGATGCAGTCTGACAGCGGCCCCGCACCGAGCAGAGAGTGCCCCTTAACTCTAAATAACCATCCTTTGCCAGCCTTTTTAATTTAGCCAGTGCTTTCCATTACTGCCTACTTCTTTGAAGGCTAATTGCTGCGAAAAGGAGTCTTCCTTGTAAATTGACATCAAATTCATGCTAACCATAGAAGGGAGAGAAAATTTAATTGCAAACTTTAATTCTTACCTCAGCTTTCCTAATTTTTAACTGTGTCTAATAATAGTGAAAACCAAACTGGGAAAAAATGTAGGGGATTAAATTCACTGCAAAAAAAAATTGTTACATTTCCTATCCAAAAGTATGCCAAAGCTTTTCTGCTTCTCCATCTCTCTGTCTCAGAGATCTAATAGTAAAATAAGGTTGGAAAACTAAACCATATCATCGCTTTTCCATGCCTCTGTTAAATAAACCTTTCTAATCCAGGCACACAGAGCTGTGGTGAGGCAGGGAGCTCGTGCCATGCATGTTGCAAAGTCCATGCCTGGAGTGCAAAGGAATGGCAGCCACGGGCTGGTGCTGAGCAGGAAGGGGGACTGGGCAAGGCAAACTGAGAGCACGGCACACCCTTCCTGATTGCGGCTCTCATTGAATGAGATCTTAGAAACTATTTCAGAATCAAATATTTTTTCTTTCAGCCAAAACTGTTCTATCACCATTGCAGCTATCTCTCCACCCTGTGGCATGTCACAGTAGCCCCCATGCCAGCCCTCGTGCTGAGCTGGAGCAGCACAAGGTCACTCCAGCACTTGCCACTGGAGAGATGATGGGTCCTTCCCGTGTGGGCTTTTTGTTTTCTAGAGTTAAAGGTGTACCATTCCGTGACACTACCCAGGACTGCTGGAAAAATAAAAATAGATTGGAATTATTTTGGAGATGTTTCTGTATATTATCTCCCAGCTGCACAATGCTGTCAAGCAAAATATCTTCTTTCTTCAATCAGTGCACAAACACAAACCAGATATAACAGGGCACGGAATTTGTGTGTGTGCAAAAACGCCTGATTTCTATGTACACCTCAGTTTTTGACAAACTAAAAGTTACCACTAGCAGCAGCTCTGGGCACAGCAGGGCTTTTCTTCCGGCTCTGACAGTGAACCAAGGCTCACCAGGTGCCTGTGGCCAGGCTTGGGCTGCCAAGGGTTGGCAGACCCACAGTGACACTCGATCGGTGCTTTTCCATACATGGGACCCCCAGCTGCTTACATGGTTGTAAGCTGATGCACTTACTTACATGCACCTTCAGTAAATTAATACTTCCCAAACTCTGGGCAGCAGCAGCAGCACAGGGAGATGCTGTGTGTGCCTCTGCAATTGTATTTAGCTATCCCCAAGGCTGCTCCTCAGGGAAGCAGGGGAAGGAGGTGATCCTCCCTAACACCCAAGCACTGCCCTTCAGAGCGTGCTTGCTGATGAAACCATCCTGCTCTGCAGACAGTCCAGGGATCTGGTAAGAATACCTTCACCTGCTAGCAATATTTTTCCACTTAGATCTGTTCCTAAAGCTTATTGCCACATCAAATCCCATTATAGAAAATAAGGAAATGTTAAAATTAAGAACTAATGTTCACATGAAAGAATTTTTTTTTACTATTTCCTTCAGCAAACCAATGAATGTTTAACAGTTGAAATTGCTTTGAAACAGCAATAAATTATTTCATGCATACATGCCAAATATTAAAACCAGAAGTTTTCTTAATATGAAGTCACTGGTACCAAGATTCATGTTTGTCTTTGTTAATTATCTACTTGTTTATTAGCTTAGTTTCACTGAGGAGCTGCTGATATCCCCAAGTTAAGGATTTTGGAGCTGTTCACAGGATGTAATAATACAATTTTATTGGGTGCTGTTCAGAAAGCGTTTTTAGTTGTCTGCACTTAAGCCATAAAACTGCCATTTGGCTCAGCCTGAAGCCCCCTGCACGGGTTCCTGCTGGCCACGGTGTCTCAGTGCTGCAGGACAGATGCTGAGGAAAGGTGGGATGCTGCCCTGGCCCTGCAGCTCAAGCAGAGCTCTCCCTTGAGCTAAAACCAGCTCAGCCAGGACAAGCCTGCCCTGGGCTCAAGCTCCCGAGAGGGAGCTGCTTCTAGTCAGGTTCTGAGTAGGCCAAACCAAAGAGACACAAACTTTTCTGTTGATTTAATGTTTAAAATTTGGTTAGATTTTAAATTATTCCTTTTTTTAATCAGCAGATTGTGCATTCTCTACACAGCAAACCACTCCAGGCTGCAAGGATTTCCTTAGGGAGGGAAATCAGTGGCCCAGACTCTGGGAGTATGTTATTACTGGCTAAAGCATTTTTATCACTATCAGTAAAGAGTTACTCCCTCAGGCATCACCTCCCAGGGCAGTAGAGTCAAGTTAAAAAAAAAGTTTCCAGTTGTACTGACCGCAAGGAAAGTCTTCAGGTACACTTGGGGTGAGAAAACAAATGCCTCCAAAACTCCCCAGTTTGCAAGAACTTGCGGTGTTCAACCCAGCATAATCACTCTGGAGTACCCGATGTGCTCAGCATTGCAACATTCAAACCAACACATGTCTCCCCAGCTGCTGATCTGTGCGAAGCTCCCCTGCCTCCAGAGAGTCCTGCCCGTGCTGCCTGCTGTGAGTGCCCTGCACGGGAACAGCAGAGAGGGAGCAAGGAGCCGCAGGGCAGAGCCTGCCTGGCCCCATCAAATGTGGGTGCCCCCGCTTGGGGACCTGTCCTGTGCCACCTGGCAGCCCCAGCAAGAAGAGAGCACTCGTGGCAGAGCAGGGGGCTGCTACGGCAAAGGCTGCAGCAGCATTTCCACAACAAACCCTTGCTTGGGGCAGACTTCAAACATGACCATTTAGCTTTGCTCTGAACCTTACACGTGGCTTTAAATCAAGGACTCGGCCTTCTTCTGAGCAAAAGCACAATTATTTCAAACTGAACCCCTGAAAGAAGAACACAATGGCCTTTCCTAAAGCAATTCCAGCATGATGGGTAAGACGGGGCAGGTCTCAGCTGTGGTTTGGCTCATCCTTAGTCCACGGAGCACAGTCAGAGGACAGCAGGAGCACTGCAGGAGCACACCTCCCCCATGTCCAGCGGACACTGGGAGGTCTCATCCTTGCTGAGCTGCAGTGCTCCAAGGCACTGCTGAACAGAGACCAGCAGAGATGGAAATGCATCCTGGCTGCAGGGAGGCACCTCTGACATCCTGAACAAAAACGTGTTTTCTACTGAGTGTAGATATGTTACACAGAACTTGGGGCAAAAGAATTATCCTAGTTGCCCTCTCTCAAATGTAGCAAATCACCCTTCCAGAGATGTTTGTAACAATTTTTCAATGCAACTTTGGAAAATATCAACTTTGTTTTTCAAAGTCTGCAATATTTTGAAACTCAATCTTTCCTGTTGCTGCTTAAAATCCACAGAAATTTAACACACTGAGAACAGTACAATTAAAAAAAATCCCATAAATAACCAACACATTAAAAATATTTGACTCTGATGTTTCTCAGAGACAACATGAGTCCTGCACTGCAGCCCCCCCGTGGGGTGCACACTCCTTCAGCCTCTGACAGTAACCAGCTGCAGGTTATCAGCAGACTTAGAGATGTGCTTTTCCAGAAAGATACTAATTTTTTGGACATGTGTGGCAGATGGGAGTGTTAACTCCTAGTGCTAGGAGTTAACCTGATTGTATTATAATGTGATAGCTCCACAGCTAATGCCCATCAGCACTGTGGGCCATTTACTTTATCATAAAATTAATTGAGTGAAAATAAATTGCAGGGAGATACAGAAGAATCTGAGACCATATACATGAAATACATGATAGCTTGAGTCTCCTGTGACACTTATCTTCATTAGAGAGGAAACAATTATTATTAATTCTCTCTTTAAAAATAAATATCCTGAAACTCGCAACAAAATTTACTGCACAGACTGCAGATGCTGATACAGCTACACAAGCACTAACATTTCTTTTCCTTTGAAGAAGGACTTTCAGACTCAGCAGAATGTTACAACAAGGTGGCTGCTGGTGCTCACATCCTGCTGAAGCCTGCCCAGAGCCCTCGGGGTGTGGGGCAGCGGATGTGGGGGGCCCTGGTGCTGCTGTGGGAGCAGCACAGGGTATCCCCCCAGTCAGGTGAGCAGCAGGCTGCTGGGCTGCAGGCACTGGAGTTGGCTAATGGGCTGCAATATTTCTAATGGAGAATGTTTATTTGAGTGCATTTGGCAAGTATAGCTAAATACTGACATTGAGGCTTATTGATAATAGTTATAATTCCACGTAATGACCAACTGAGCAAAATGATACAGCCATCTCTCCTTCATCTATTATACTCCTGTCCACAGAGATTTCTCAGTTAAGGGCTGTTTATTTCTGCAGCAAGACATAGACCAGATATGCAGAATATAAACCTTCTTATTAGCACTCACTCGTACGTTTTTTTCCTTCCAAGTCAGTCAATGGCACGCAATTTTGGGGATCAGCTTTCTGGTTGTGTGCGAGCTAGGAGTCAGAAATGCAGCCATGATCATGGTGCCAAGTGAGAAGTCACCAGCCTGTCTGGTCCTGGCTGCAGACACCCCCTACACTCCCACTCAGGAGAAGCTTTTATCTGTTTTCTTACGAGTCAGTCACAAATTCCCACAAGAGGATTTCTACATGTTTTAGCAATGGCATTTTACAGCTCACCATTAGTTAGTTTCCCTAAATAAAAGTCAGGCAAAAGGTTTTTTTGTTTTCCTTTCTTTTTGACACCAAAAGTGGCAGTCCCTCAAGCTGTCCAGTGTCAGCTCCATGCTGAGGAGCAGCTTGTGGGTAGGCAGTGCCCGCAGACAGAGGCATCAATGGACATGCCAAGAATGCTGCTTCTGACACGGCCACCCCAGGTCCCTGTCAGGTCCTGCCCTGGACCCATTCTACTGCTCTGGTGAGGCTGAGGAAAGCCCACAGGGCTGGTTCAGCAGTCCCAGACACCCTCTGGGTCTAGCTTTTACAGAACTGCTATAAAATTCACATCTACTCACAGCAAACCACGCTGGCAGCTGCTGCATTTACTGAGCAGCTGCCCACAGGTGCAGATGTGAGGCTTCACTCACAAAGCCACCCTGCCGAGCCACCCCTAATGCCACCTCCTCTGCTTATCTGGCACCAGACACAGATTCGTCACCTCCAGGTGACATCTCCAGCCTGACCACTGAGAGGCTGGGCAGTAATAAACCCCCTGAAGTGCCGGGTGAGCAGGGGAGACCCTTTAAACTCACAGGCATTTTACTTCATTACTGAAGATTTCATGTGCCTTTTACATGATGAGTTTTGTTCCCGGGTCTCAGATCTCTGTATCGCTCAAGGTTAATTGGATAAACTTAATAGAAATAGCCATGTTTGAAAGAGTTACATGCATCTGCCTCCCTCTTTACAGGAAAGGATAACCCTCGAGCACTTGGCCAGTGTGTAATGACTCCAGGTAGCGAGAACCTGAAATCAGATTATATTTGCCCACAATTTCATTAGTGCTGCCCAGTGACTGGGTGCAGGTAGTGGTTCTTGGGCTGCAGCACAAGGTGAATGCTTGGTAGCAACCCAGTCTTTGGGCTCTGCTCTGGACGTGCAGGAAGACAGATAAGATGCAAGGGATGTGGTTTAATTAGACCACAACTTTATTAAATTAACTCATCTGGGATCTATCCAGCACAATTCTTTCTTTAATCACTCCCACATGGTGGAGAGTTGCCATTAGCCCTCCTGCTCCCCACAGCTGGTAACCAGTCCTGTGCTGGACTCTGCCACCCAGGGCAAGTACAAGGGTTAGAGCTTCCTTTCACAAGGCACCAGTGCTGCCATGGATGCCATACCCAGTCCCAGCTCAGCCTGGCAGTGAAGCATCCCGCTCTGCTCCCACAAGGACAGCTGGTGGCACAGCTCCTGCCCTGTCACCAACCCCAGGGCCACAACAGCCCAAAGATACTGCTGGCACAGAGCATCAGTGTGCAGGGATAAAGGACCCCTAAGATGCAAAGGTGAATTAGCATCATGTCCTGGATTATAATTTTTTTAAATTGTCTCTTTAACCCTGTAGGACAAGTGCAACAGTCAAAGTCTGTTTTAGCAAGGGAGATCTGTTTCCAAGGGAGAAAAGAGCTAGGCTTCTTCCAGCTATTGTCCATAGCATTGCATAGCAGCCAATGCTGGTTGTTTTTTTTTTTCCTCCTGACAAAATGCAGACTACCTTCTTGCATTAGAAGATTTGGGTGACTTTAATTACCCAGTTGTGTGTGTTTGGGGCAGAGAGAGAGAGAGAATCCTGAATGCAGAACAGACATTACTCTGCACTGTCAAGTCCAGAGCTGGTCACCAAACTGCAGTGAGGGGCTCTTCCCCTGTTCACGAGTGCATACTTGCACCTTTCCACCACTGTGTCCGAGCCCAGCAGTGTCACTCATGCTTTGATGCAGAAATATTGGCTGTGTGTGGCTCAGCAGCAGCCAGTTTTTTGTCTCTCTGGGGGCTGAGCTTGCCGTTTTCCTGCCCAAAAGTCAGCACAAAAAACGTCCTCTGAGGGCTGTCTCCACATGCCAAAAGGACTGGAGTGGCACAATGTGGCTGGCAGGAAACAGAACCTGCCTCAAGGTTGCTCACTGGTGTGGTGCTGTGTTTCCACAGTGTAACTTGAACTAATTCCATGTTTGTTGTGTCATGGATGCTCCTTTTTTCTAGAAAACATCAGGGGTCAGAGGAAAAGGGCATCATCTGTTGCATGACTTTGTTGTTACATGCTGGTTGCACTGGAAGCAGCAGCAGCAGCAGCAGCGTCGTGCCCAGGATCCACCGCAGCGCCACATGTGAGGCTGCACCGCCACACAGCAGTGGCTGCTCCTCCTGCCATGCCACACTGGGGCTGTGCTTTTCTCCTACGCAGCATTATGGCTTGTTTTTATCTTCCTGATTATTATAAGCCTTTATTTGGCTGCTGCAAACCAAGGTCTTAATCAAGCTCAAGGCTAAATTATGCTGGAAATCCCCCGAGGGAACAGAGGTGATGCCAAGCTGTGGGCTCCTAGGCAGGGCCAAATGCCTGACTCAGCAGCTGTGTGGCATTGTTTATTTTAAGCTAACTGTGTATATGTACATATAGAGGCAGAGCATGTGCATGACAGAGACCTGTAAGAGTCAGCAGCCCCGTTCTGAGCGCTGATGCTGTGGCTGCTTTTGCTGGAGTAGCCAAGGTGTGCCCGTGCTTTTGGCATTTCAGTCTTTCAACAAAGCAGAAACATGTTTTTCCTAACTTATCAAAGCCTTTCCCTCTCTCCATCCCATCCTGGGGTGTTGATTCTAGGTCCCTGACAAGGCAGTGGCAGTCAGGAGCCTCCAGGAAAGGCTGACTCCAAATCCAGCCTTGGGGAAAGGAGCCCTACAAATACAGCAGCACACCTGTCACATTTCTTAGGTGACACAAGGCTTCCTCCAGTAAAATTGCATCAGGTGTTTTTTGCCAGTGAGCAAGAGTAACCTCTGGGGAGCCCAGAAACCCCTAAATCTCTGACATACCCAGCACTAAACCTGCCAAGGGGCCAGAGATTTCCATGTCTTTATTTAACTGTCTGTGCTTTTCCACCAAGGACAACCCCACTAAAATGTGGTCTTGGCACACCCCAGGCTGTTGCACCCCAGGTATCATCAAGCCCCATATTGTAGGTCAATCCCTGTACTCTCAGACCAGATTTAACAGGTTTTTGTTCTTCAGTTGAAAGCAAATGAGATGGAGGGAGGCAATGGCTGTGCTGCCCTGTGCACTTAAGGTGCTCAAAGATCATCACTGCTCCTTGACTATGAGCATCTTCCCACCTAAATCTTTCTGGGGGTTTATTTCTTCTCTGCTGTCCAACTGCTAACTCCTTTTTCTTCTCCCAGATGAACTTCCCTGAGCTCGTGCCTTCTATCCTCTTTGGATTCACTGCTCTGTGGAAATCAATAGAGCTGATATCCCAAGGATATGAGCTTACTTTGTATCTACTGCTGTCTCTAAAGAAAACACCACATGTGGTATTCACAAAAGCACACAGTCTCCTTTAATAAATCAGTCCATTCCACATACAGTTAAAACTCCCTTGTATTTATATTGCTTGTATATTTTCCTTCTGTGTCCCTCAAATACAAGCCTTCCCTCTTGATGTAATAGAACATTTGCCAAGAAGAAAATTAACCTTTCTCACTGAGCAGTTGAAGTTGTACAGCTCTTCCAGACCACACATTCAGCTCAACCCCTGTATGGGCCATTCGTTTAAGAGTTGGACTCAACGACCCACATGGGTCCCTTCCAATCAGAATATTCTGCAACTTCTGTAATTTGCACTGAAAGAGGACAATGTGCTGGGGTTGACACAGTGACACGCTGCAGCTACAAGGACACTTGGAGGATCAAGCTCTCAACACATCTGTTTATGATTAAAGATGGACAAACACTGTGTTGGCTTTGGTCACATTGACACACACACACCCCCCAGAGCCAAGATGCCACAGTTCCTTGTCCCTCCTTCCACTTTCCTCTTGCAGCTACTGATGGCATATCAGCATCTTGTCATTATGTAGGGAGTTAATCTCAGCTGTCTATTTTATAACCATTGCTTTGTCCCATCTCTAAAATTAACATCTAGCATTAACATTTTTGAACGTGACTTTAAAGCCTTCAAGCAAATATAAGCAGAGATAGACCTATGTAAAATAGGTCTCCTTGGCATGATGACAAGCCTTCTGAAATGGCAGGCATGAAGGCTGTCTCTCTTCATGGGGTACAGTGCATGCTTTGGAACTGTTTGATAGTTTTAAAATATTTCTGATGCAATGGGTCATAATGCTTTCCAGATGAGTACATGGAGTGCAAAAGGTAATGGCACAGACTCTTCACTGTTCTACCTCTTGTCCCCTTTCTGGCAATATAAGAAGAATCAGTCTCATCTTATCTCCAGTTTACTGGTAAACATGAGTTACTCGCTTCCCCCCCCCTTTCACTAAACTGAAAATGTTAAATATACCACAAACAAAACTTATGAACTTTTTTTGTGATTAAAATGGTCATAACTATCTGATGTTTCTTGCTGATTGAATCTGCCACTTCCATTTACTAGGAAAATAAATAACACATGTTTGCTGTCTTTCTAAAAGGTTCTATTTATTCTGTGGTCATTTCCCACTTATGATATTTCCAGCTTAATTTCATAAAACAGCTTTTACATGGCTAAAAAAAAAAGGCTCTTATTGTACATTGTCTTCAAAATATTTTGCCTTTAAGCTGTGGGCTTTTATTTGTAGGAACAACCAACCACCCTGTTTGTGAGGCCTGTATTCCTCCAAATTAAAAAGAGAAACAGCTGTATGTCTTATAAATGTCTGCAGAACTCCAATGAGATACTGCTGAATTGTTTGCTCCCCTATCTTCCCACAGGACATGCCTCCTAAATCCACTGCACGGGAGAAAAGCACAGGTAAAAGCCAAACAAATGTTCGCCTCTGGGCACATGCTCGTAGGAACAAGTCATCCATCCATCTCCAGCAAAGACTTTACAGCTACTTTTTGGGATTTACAGATGTAAATATGAACACAAATAGTTTGATAAAAAGTGATTGACCAACACACAAGTTGGTTCCATTTTCTGAGCAAGGGCTGCCACACCTAATTTGTCAGTCTGGAGCACAATGCTAATTACAGCCATCTCCTGACATTTTATTGAGAGGTGTTTTTCTTCAAGCTCCAGCCTGCTGAATTCAGGGGATTCCTTGATCTCCATCTCTCCTTCACTGACCTCTCCAGTTATACAGGTGGCATAAAGGTTTTAAACTACTTGGTATCAGAGCTAAAAGGAGAACAAGGCGGTACTCTAAACTTCAAACTTCAGACAAAAAAAAAAAATAAAAAGGCAAATTAAGAAAGATTCATGCCTGGTTTTGTTGACAGCAACAACAAATATTTCTGAGCTGCTCTTTAGCACAAGACACAAGTGCTTCAGGTGGGTGACCACTGGCCAGCTGCTAAAAAAAACACCCATGTGTGCTCAGGTCTCTCTGGGTCTCACAGGGCACTCCTGGGGGCCAAGGGCTGGTCCCAACTCCTGGTGTGGGATGTGAGCTGCATCCCAGCACATCAGCTCTCACACATGCCTACCTTGTGCAGAGTTGCCAGTTTTACAGGATGGGCTGTGTTGTGTTCACACATAATGATGAGCACATTTGAGCCCTAAATCTGGAGAGCTCAACAGCTGCCCCCAAGTCAAACAGGAACAGAGACAATGCATAACTGAAATGGCAAGTCATGAGATAATTAAATTATTTGTGACAGTAAACCAAAATAGAAAGAAACAAAAAAACCCCTAAAACAAACAAACAAACCAGACAGAGCCATATGCTCCCATGCGCTGCACACCGCAAAGAGAGTTATTGCAACACAGAGAGCCCACAGCCCCTGTGCCAGCCTGAGCCTCCACAAAGCTCCAGGATGGAGGCGAAGCACGGGCTGGGCAAATCCAGGCTGCAGCCAGGCTGGGCCCTCCATCCCACACACCTGCACAGATCTGGCAGGGCTTGGGGCTGCAGCCGTGCTGGGGAGGATGCTGGCGCTTGCCTCCTTCAACCGACTCAGAAGATAAAAGGCAACAAAAAGGCTCCTCTCTGGTGGCAGCACAGGGGCTGCAGGGTGGAACAGGTGAATTCCTTCATAAGGACCCATCTGCTGGTTGTGCTGGATGGCTCCACCACCAGTGCTGTGCTATTAATTTATCCCCTGGCCCAGAACAGCCCTGCTCCAGGCTGATTTGTGGAGCACAGGGCTCTGCTCAGGGCACCTCCCCTCCAGGTACCAGCTGTACAGGCATCCATACAGCCATGCCAGCGGGCAGCTGCTGCGTGACTGCCCTGCCTGCAGCACCACACTAGAGCCCAGCTCTAGTCCCACTCCAGAGACCTCTGCAATGCGCTTGTTCCTGAGTGATAGGCACCTTTTGGCAGCGAGTGATTAATGCTAGCAGATGGTAAAAGCCCAAAAAGTCAGGAAAAAGGTTCCTCGGATCTGTTCAGTGAAGTAGATTAAAGAGAGCTAAATTGACAAATAAACTCCAAATAAATTATATTTCTGCAGATGATCCAAAACACATCCATAGTTTCTGTGGATGGATCCTTGAGAAGTTTTCAGCAGGCAGCAATCAGCCCCCATTCACAGGCAGGAAGGGATCAGCAGCTGCTTTCGTGTCAGTCCCACCGTGGCCACCTACGACTTGGTATAAGCCTTTAAATTAGCCTTCAATGAAGGCTTGCAAAGGCTGTGAAGGGGTTGTTGGGGGTAAATGGCAGGTTGAGAAATGCCAAGGGGCGTGGGCTGAGGGGCTCTGGTGACCACAGTGCCACCAGTGGCTCTCGCTGCTGCCGGGTCACAGGGGCGGCTTCTCTCCTGTGTGCATCCATGTGCAGTTTCCTTTTTAAAACTGATAACTTGCAGAGTAGGAATATGGAAATATGGTAATGTTTATAGGCGACAGCAGCCTCCACCTTCGGATGTTAATTATACATTAGAACTGGACAAATTATTCATTGGGAACAGTTTGGGCTCAGGGGAAAGAAAACAGTTTTCTCCTCTAAATACTGCAACCAAAGTCTTTGTCAGTGCACTTAAAATATATAGAGAGGATTTGTGTGCACACACTTTACAGCACAGCTATATTTATGACCAATGTGATCTGCCTGCTAACTCAAGTTCATGTGTGGGTCCAACTTTGCTCATCTATAAACTGCTCAGAATTAATCAGGTATGTTATTTTTCCACCATGCTACCCATGCCATGCTGGATTTGCAGCCCTTGGCTCCAGCCTGTGCCTGGACCTATCCTCCCTAGCAGTAAAATGGTCTGGGAGCTGGGTTATTGTGTTGTCAGGCAAGGGTTGCTGGGCTTTCCCACCCACGACAAGCATTTGTCATAGAATATCTTCAGACATGTACAAAAGCCTCATCAAAAACATTCTGAGGCAGCAGAGAGTGTCCACATTTAATGCTGGCTCAGGTATCTCAATCACCCTCAGAGGTATTTGTCCCATCACCAGTGGCTGAACCTTGAGCTGCTCAGGAAAGCTGCAGCCACATAATCGTTCCTGCAGCCACCCCACTCCCTGCTCTGCCCACACAAACACAAACCTCAGACACTGTGCTCCTATTCTTTGACTGGGTTTCCAAGAGTGGTGAAATCCCATTTTAAATATGCAGCAGTCCCAGAATTACTTTAGCACATGAAAAATTACTGCTTCCATTAAACTTTGTAGATTTTAGGAAGACAAGGCCCTTGTATATAAATTGGTTGATGTTTTGAGGAAAGAAGAAGGGGAAGAAAACTAACACCAAAACTTTGGGAGGGAATATTGTAATGAATTAAATTTAAAGGAAAAAAAGCCCTACACGAAAATAGAACAGAGTAAGATATTTACAGCTTAATGCTTTTTTAAGTCAGCAGAACAAAACTCTGGTTTTCCTTATTGACTGTTAACCACAATAACATAAGACTTGCTCAATTTCATCTTTGTTCCTTTAATATTGGGAATTTCTTTTTTATTTTATTGACGAGGAAACATCCAGTTTTCTGGCTGGAGCCGATTATGTAAAGAAAGCATAAAAGGATTCATTACTTTTTAACTACTAGCCGGGAAGCAAGCAGAAGAACCGTATTCTTTTTGGTGAGTTCAGCAGCTGGTAGCGTTAGTGTTTCAAACACCACATCTGCAATATCCCATCTCCCAAACTCTTTGAGAGGACATCCGTGCAGGATCTGATGACTACGTCATGCACACATGCACGCGTGGGGGCTGACGTACGTAACAAACTGTGCATGTGCCAGCACACGAGGGATTGCAGCACAACCCTCCCTCCATATACTGCCAATGCGTGTTAGAGCACAAGTGCTGGATTCAGGCACTTTGCTGGGAATTCAGAGGGTTCTCCATGCACTCTCCTGGTTGCAGTGGGACCCAGTGGGACATGCTTTGTGCACTATGCCTGTGCCATGATGGCAATTCCCTGGGCAGGGATGCTCAAGGAGATGCGTCCTTCCCTTTCTCCTCAAACAGAAATCATACTCCCAACGCATCTTTCCACAGCATCTCTTTTTTCAGAGGCTAAATATTACAAAGGTTTGGCATACAGGACATTTTAGGGTAGGTTTTGTTGTTTTTTTTTAACCCACACAGTAATTAAACCAGGGTTAAGCAGCGAAAGAGAGAATCTGCCTCGGGGCTGAGGGCTGTGGAATACCATTCCCACCAGAGACTAAACACTGCAAACCACTCTGCTGGTAACGGATGGGCATTTTAAAGGAGGCAAATGATAAACAGCGAAGGAGTGTAATTGGCGCTGTTTGTTGTGCACTGGCTGATGAAATGCCAGCGAAACTGAGTCGCTTCAAAATGACATGTTTATGTGACATCAAAGAGGCTGAGCTGACTTCATGTTATATCTGTGACAAATGTATATATTGGATCGCTGTTTGCCATTTAGACCCCCTCTGATTACTTCTCATTGTAAAGAGAAACATTTGCGATTCTGCTCACTTGGTAAATCTGAAGAGTGACTTGTTAGCAACACATGCAGGGAAAGTTGTTGAAAAGCCCTTCTGGGCCTACCGTAGTAAATATGTATTCACACAGCCGATAGCGCGCTGCCGCTTGTTGCCTGAAAGATGAATGCAGAGAGAGAGAGCTGCACACAGCAGCGCTTCCACACGTGCTCCCAAAAACTGTTTGCACTTCAGGCACTACACTCAAGCCACCACCGCTTCCTTCTCCCCAGACCTTCGTGCGACCCCACTTCATGCGCTGCTGCCCTCAGACACCAGGAAAGTTTGCTTTGCCATGGCAGACCCTGGAAGCAGGGCCTGCACAGGCTGCCTGCCTGAAATGCCATGATTAAATTGTCCTGGGGGATGGAAAATAAGCACTTGTACTGGAAAGGGTTAGAAGCAAAAATTTGCTTGCCTTTCCCAAACATGTGTCCCTTGCCTTCAGGGAGAAAACAAAAGTCTAAGGAAGTATTCAGCTCTGGTATATCCTGGAAGGGCTGGGATTTTTCCCAAACCCAGCAGCCCTCGCTCTGGCAGTGGGTGGGGTGCAGCACCTGCCAGCAGAGCAGAGGCTGCAGGCATTGGAGCTGACAGAGCTTGGTGGCAGGCTGGGAGGTGGCTCAGGTGGGGACTCCCAGCCACCCTGCCCCCCAGGTACTGCTTGCCACCAGGTCCCCTGGATACCTGTGGCTGCTGCTTGTGATCCCTGTGTACCCCGTGGCCTCACAGCTCAGTTGGTCACAGTGGCAGAGTGAGGTGCCCTGTGCAGGGAGGCCATGGGAAGCATGGGGCAGCTGGAAGGAAGCCAGGCAACCTGAGAATCCATGCAAGCCTTTGTGCTAAAGGCCATCTTTGATGCATTTCACCACTTCTCATGCTTACTAGCAAGAAGGTACCATGTTCAGACTGAAAAGCACATGCTGTCATTGAGATGCTTGAGCATGAGCTTCACCAGGAAAGCTAACAGCTCCCACAAAGCAAGAGAGCAGGATGTGGAGGGGGGAAAGTACATGTCCAACTGGTAATTCCTACCCAGACCCTGACCCATGCTCACAACACTGGGTACCCACAGAGAGCAAAGAGACACAGACACATGCAACTCCTCTTCATCTTTCACCCCCTCAAAAGACACTGCCCATCAGTCCTGGCTAAGGAAAGCCTTGGAAGATGCTGCCCAAAGCATTCCTAGCAGCACTGCAGGCTAAGGTACCACAGGAAATATGACCAGAAGAAATATTTGGGCCAAACACCAAGCACCATCTGATGATAACAAGGGGAAGAGAGAGAGCATAGAGAGGAAAGGAACAGCAATTGCTTTGTGCTGGGGCCACCTTGAGAAGCAGCTTTCTGCTGAGGACAAGCCAAAAAGAAGAGACTGGCCACAGAAAACCTGAAAACATTTCAATATTAGCTGAACATCAATAGATATGGAGCCCTCAAATCAATTTTAAAAACAAACAAAACCCTATGACACAACTAACAGCCTTGCATCTCTTACTGCTTCACGTGCAAACTGAGGGAAAGCAGGTTTTGAGCCCAAGAACAAAGTGTCTGCTTTGGGAAAGAACAGCTCAAGGGACTCAGTGCTGGCCCACGGGCCCGGCTGTGGTCTCGTGGCAGCTCCCTCAGCCTCAGCACAAGGGAGGCAGCTAACGACAGCTGAATGCACCACTCGGCTTCCCCCCGCCTCTGCGGGTCCATACATAAATACAGAAAAGATTTTCAAGCTGCTTTCTATTACTTCTGTTATGTTTTAGCCTTCCTTTCCCCTCTGCCCCTGCCAGCCCCCTCCGTTTGCCCGGCAGGCAGCGAGTGGGGCTGGCTGCTGTCACCCCTCACCACGGCACCGCAGCAGCTCCCCTGTGCTCTGAGAGGGCAGAGGCTGCCAGGACAATGAAGTCCCAGCCTCAGGGGCTGCAGCACTCTCTTCCCACTATCTGGCCAGCTTCTATGTTTTGTTTTGATCTTGTTAGCCTTTTTTTTTTTTTTTTAAGGCATGTTGATGATTATCATATTGGAGGAATGCACTAAATACATAGCATAACTGGAGGAAGGAATTATTGCTGGGGGAATGTATAACATGTGTGTGCACAGCTCTGTAATGTTATTCCTGTCTCATTGATAAACTTGGGCAGATTTCAGAGGCAGATATATTTGTAAATATTGCAGGGAGCGGATGGCCTTCGAGCTGACATCCAGACAGGGGCTCAGGAAAGCAGCCCACACCCGGGCTCTGGTGCTCCCCACACAGGGCAGCCACACTGCCCCTTGGCCCCAGGAGGGGAGAGGCAGCATCTCCCCACCAACCCATCACCCAAATGGTCTGTGCAGCCCTGTCTGCACACACTCCTAGTTGATAGCACATTCACCTGGGGGCAGCTGGCACTTTTGCCACTAGAGAAAGACTTATATTCCTCAAATTAAAGCATAGGTCTATTTTTACCTCTCTTAATGGACATACCCTCATTGCAACCAGTAGGACTCATGAAACTTCATTTGTTCCAGGGAAGAAGTGAGAAGCCTGAGACTGGATGCTTCCTGCATGCACATGGATAAGGAGGACTGAGGCCTAGTTTGTTCTTAAACCAATGCTATTACAACAGCACCAGATTGCCACTCCTACATCCTGCACAAGTGAGAGAGAGCCTGAAGCCCAGCTGTGCTCTGGCTCACCCACCAGCAGCACTCCTGGAGTGGTCCATGGAGGACCTGCAGGAAGGCTGCTGATGGTGGGTGAGCCAGAGCACAGCTGGGCTTCAGGCTCTCTCTCACTTGTGCAGGGTAGGCTATGAACCACTGACTGACACCATCCCTGTCACTGCCAGAGCCTGCAGTAGGCCAGACCCGGTTTTCTACTTATTAGATACCACTTTTTCTTCTTGTCCACAGCACACACAACACAAAGCCGCAGCATTGCCAGTCACAGGCAGACACCAAAGATGAAACTCCAGGCCTCTGGACAAAGCTTGCACAGGGGTAAACACGTGTGGGGCCCAGAGCAGAGCGGTGGTTGCTGCAGGCCCCTTCTGGCAGAGGAGATGGCTTTGCCCTCGTGTAACATGTGCCACCAATGAAGCCATGATGCCCCTGGATGCCAGCACTCCCCTCCACAGCTTTGTGCCCCAGCCCACCTGCAGCTCCTGAGGGAACAGTGCCCTCCCAAACATGCCCCTGCCTCTGCAGGGCACCTCCGGATTTGGCCTAGCGAGCATGTTTACTGCTGGGTTACAAATAATTGCGCATGTTGACGCGCGATTGTTAATATGTCTGTTGATATTGGTTCAATAAGGAGTAGGATGTTTCCCTTCTCCTTGGCGCGGCACTTTGCCTGTTTGTTTCTGGCTGGCGCCGGCGCCGAGCAGGGGAGCGACTGCCAGCAGCGCTTGGCCATGCCCGCGCCGATCGGCACAGGCTCTGCAAGGGCTCCTCCTGGAATCTGCACGCTGGGCTGGGACAGCACTGGAAGCACCTCACACTACTCAGATCCTCCTGGGAGTTTTGAAGCAAAACTTTGAGCTCCTTCCTTTCCAAAGTGAGGAGTCAGTGCCTCCCATGGGCACTTCATTTTCTACCGATGGTCACAGGTCCTGAAAAAACCTTTTCCTTCCTGGCATGAACACAGCTGCCATGGTTTGTGTCAAAACTGGGACATCAATACCAGCACCATGCCCAGCACCCTCTAGCACGGGACCCTGCCCTTGCCACCCATGAGGGATGGTGACACTGTGTCACCTCACAGCAGGGCACCCTGTGTTGCACCCTTCACCTGAGCTGGGCCAGCAGATCCCTCTGCCCATGGGAATGGTGTTTAAACACCTTCAGCCACCAGCAGTAGCACTCAGGAATGCAGGCTATTCCTCTCCACCACAAACCAGTCTAATGCTGCCCAGCAATATCTGTGTGCCTCCTTTCAGTCCTGCAAGAGCTCTGCAGCTTCCAGGGCACTTGTTGAGGCAAAAAAATCTTAAGTGTTTGCAATATCAGAGGTAATAAAAGAACAGGTGTGTTGAAAGGGCCATGTGAACCTTCAGCTGGGGATGTGGGAAAAGAAATGACCCTGGTATTCAATAGCATGTTGTTAAAATATTTATATCTTATTCATGATATGATTTGTTAAGGAGGTAAGATATATGCAACTATACTATTTACTTTCCAGTCCTTTCTGGTACTGCTATGCTCTGACGGCTGATTTCAGTCAAAATTAATGCCACTGAGGAATCTCAGATACACCAAATTCCTAAAAGCCTCAAAAAAATGTGTAGAGAGACTTGAACTGCGGTCCCCTCTAAAGACTAAGACTGCAATGTAAAATTACCCACGCTATTAGATACCACAAATCCTGTATGGGAAAGCAATGCTATACTCCAGCCACCAGAAAAGCTTTAATCAGGATGAGCACAAGATAATCAAGCCACGGGAGAGAGCATCAGTGAGGGAACAGGATTCCTAAGTTCTGCTGCTCTTGTGGCATTTTCCCTTCTTAAAAACTGCATAATCAAGAGGTTCTTTTCCCAGCCTTCTGTTTGTGCTCATTTTGGATTGCCTTTCTCTAGCTGCTTACAGGCAGCACAGAGGTTACCGGCTTTAATACTGCACAGCATCCCTGAGAGCCCGGGGCTAAGAAGGCTTCGGCAGTGACTTTGGCAACTGCACAGCTGCACGCTCCAGGAGCGGAGAGGAAAGGAGGAAAAAGCTGCTGTCCGTGCTAGCCTGGAGCCTCAAATTTTAGTTACTGCTCTTATGAACAGTCAGGCGTGAACTGAGAGCTCAGCAACAGGCCCTGTCACTCTCCCTGTCTGTGACAGGCACTGGCCAGCACTGAGGGGGCAGCCCGGCACAGCTCCACACAGGCATTAGCAGTAAGCAAATGGCTTTGACTGGAGATGAGGAGCACTCACTGCACAACAGCAGCCGAAGGCCAGTGCCAGCAGTGCTTCCTGAAAGCAGGAAAGGAGGCGGCACCAGCAGCTCACTGCTTCCCCTTCTCACGCAGGCTCAGGGCTCCACAAAGCCATGGCAGTGTTGAGCATCCCACATTTTTGACTTGCTGCCCAGATGTGTAGAGAGCTGGATCAGGCTGCTGGAGCTGCAGCTCAGCAGTTTCAGGGCTTACTGGGCCAGGTTTTGAATAAGCTCACGTGCCGGCCCTGCTGGACCCAGACACATCACCCAGACTCAATTTAGAGCAGGAAGGAGATGAGGAGCCAGAGGAGCTCCCTGTCTTCCCCAGCAGCAGGTCACGCTCCATCCTGAAGCTGTGCCATGCTCTGAGCAGGGCAGTAATGGCAACAAGCAGGGGCTGAGGGTAGACAGGGCTGTCTGCAGAGTTTAGAAACCATGCCCTTCCTGTTGTTTTTCTTCAGACAGGGACAAGAGGGAAGTATTATTATTTTGTCTTTGCCCTGTACAGGCTGTACAAAGTACAATGAGATACCCTTAGGCTGAGCTTCCACTTTCCTGCCCCAAGGCTGTTTCCTTTAATGCTGTAGATGAGTGGGGTTATCCAGTCACTTTGGCACCTCCCTTACAGCCATCTGTGTCCTTTCTGTTGTGCCACTCTGAACAATGCAAGTGCTGCCATTCCCCCTGCATAGCCTTTCCTCTTTCCACCAACACAGACTGGCCAGCCAACCGTTCCAGTCAACCACATCAATCCTCCTGCCACTCACAGTCATCTCGAAGGCATTTAATATAGATACAATGCACAAGACACTTTTACATATTCTGATAACATCCCACTCACATTCCCCTGTGAGTTGTAAGCTCTTTGAAAGAGACACACAGATGCTCCCATTGCACAACACAGTTGTACCACAGGGCAGGAGTAGCCCTGCATGGAAGGCCCTGCATTGCCCTTCAGGGCAAGTTGTGCTGCCAGACTTTCAGGTTACAGCCCAGAGGGGTCCAACACTGGTCACAGACATTGGGAATCCCAGCGTCCCTCCAAAGCCTCTCTGAGCTGGGCATGGAAGGACACAACCGCAGAATGGTGTAAAATACAGCTAGATCATGCATTTGATCCAGGGTCAGCAACTATACATTGCTATGTTTTAGGGTGTCCTCAGCAAAAGCATGCTTCAGAAAAAGAAAGCAGCCTTGAATACTGATTTTAATTTAGTGATAACAGCTCCACAGGTGTGGAATAGGGTTTTAAAGACAAATAAGGTCTTCACCTCTTAAAGGAATTTAACTGGTTCCATCCACACCTCCCCTAAGCTATTGAACTCATTGTACACCTATGTTTTATGCATAATGACTTTTCTATCTGGTATCAGACAGTAATCATTCCAGAAGGCAAAAATCTCAAAATAACCACAATATATGCATACAGAATACATTTAAAAGAAAATCTAAATTGACTGTTCAGACCTTCCCTCACTTGCCAGTGGATCTTCTCCAAACAGAAGGCATTCCAAGTCGGCGTAGGAAATGCTAAGATAGCATGCTTTCCATATTGTGTTATCGGAGCGTCTTCCAAAAACTCAAGCTTTCCCATACAACAAAATGTCACGAAGAAGGTTTTACTCCAGTCTGCGTATCACAGGCTGTACATACTGCTTCAGCTACTGTAAGGTTGGCAAGCAAAGCTTGTAATGACTTGAAGTACAGTTTAGGAGCAGAAAAACTTTGCTTCAGAGCCACTTGCTCACACTGTCTGATTTTCATTAGGAGGGGTTTGTGTGCCTGTGTTTTTTCCCCCAGGAATGAAGACAGAGATAAATGTCAGAGGGGACTTTTTGGTTCTCAATTCACTGCATGGAGTCTGATTAATTGAGCTGATGTTGTATTTGCAATGAAAAGAGGAGGAGTTCCCAGAACCAGCTAGCCTGGCTGAAGAGAGAATTGGGTCAAACCCTGGCAGCAACAACGCACTTCAGAGCACAGTGAGCATCTTGGTTTTAAAAACAGATTTTACATCCAAACACATAGCTTTCCCCTCTCCCTCTTATTAACATCTCTTGCTCTCATCTCTGTTTCCACAAGGCCATCAAGAAGCAGTCTCTGCAATACTTCACTCATGCACTATCTCAGCAAAAACACCCCAGCTGGGTTCAAAGAGTACAAAAGGCAACCACCACCAGGAAGCCAAGCACAACAACTCACCAGAGCACCGCAAAACAAACCACCTGGCCACAAATACATGCTCACACCGTCTTACCTGGCAGAGTCTTGGTAGAGACTTGGGGGTCTTCACGCAGCATTTCTACTCCTGCTGCAGCTGTGGCAGGTGGGAAACAAGGAACCTGGGAAGCAGCCAGGGAGCTTTTGTTGCACATCCCCCAGTTGGGGCAGGTTTGTGCAGCTCAGCCCTTCTCACTGCTGCATCTCCTCTGCAGGTCAGCCTCAGCATCCTTCCTCTGAGATTCAACTGAAATCAATGCAAAATAAAAATAGCTCACCCAGAGGTTAACTTGGAGCACATAGTGCCCAGGCCCTGTCAGGGTCCTTCCAGGGGCACCTCGGAGGGCCGAGTTCTGTGCTTGCAGCTGCCCCTGCTCCAGCAAGCCCTGTGCTGCCCTGGGGTGCTCTGGCAGGACCCAGGCCCCTGCAGGGGCAGGCAGCCCAAGTCTGCTCTGTGTGTGTCTGTGCAGATGAAGATCCTTGGGAGCTTGGCTTCCCTGCCACACTGATAACGCTGTGCACATCAGTCAGGGTAGTGCAGGTGCTGATCCTGCAATCAGGCCCAGGCAAAAGGAAGAGGAAACAGAGTTTCACTAGAAACTCAGTCTTTGGCACTTGATTCAAGTTAAGTTCTGAGTGAAACAAAATATGCTATAAAGATTTTAATAAAAATCCATTTACCCAAATAGAGTCCTCATTTTCCTTTTTTTTCTTTTTTAACTGTCAAAGAATTTGACAAATTTGATCAGATCATATCACTGAGCCGAAAGTGTGAGTTCTGGGAATGAGCTATTTGCATCACTGTAGCTCCCCACTTACAGTTTTGGGCTTGCTATATGCCCCCCTCTCTGCCTACTCTGCTATTACAACCCATCTGATCTCACTTTGGGTGGAAAAACACACTTCTGCAGGCACAGAAATCTTCACAGTGAAAGGCAGAGTTCTCGTCCACAGCTTGAATGGGGCAGGCTGGGTGTCCTGGTGGGTGTCCTGCCTTGCCCCTTCTGGTCCTGCCAGAGCCCCAGCTCAGCCCACACTGCTCCGTGACAGAGCCCCGTTGTGCCAAGCTCCACACGACACAGATGCCAGCTGCAAGTTGAGTGCTTAAGTGTAAACACGTCTGCAGATAAATTTGCTTGCAAAGGTGTGTGCACAAAATTTGGCTGAGCAGCTGTTTGACCCAAGCTCCAATTAGACAGGATGGCATAAGGCAGATCTTTCTCCTGGAGGCACATGGCAGTTACTAAATACGTTTCTCTCTCTCAAAAGTGAGGGTCATGTGCAAGGTCCAGCTTGGCTGAGTCACCATAACTACATGACAGCCACAGGCACATCTACAGTGATCCTCTCGACTGCCCTGGCACAGAGAGGTGCTGCCAGCTTGTCATGGTTGTCTTCCATCAGAAGATGTCACGTGGAGCTCACACACACGTGCTGCTCGCAGGCTCCAGCACCCATCTCTGCTGGAGAGCAGCCACTCTTCAGAAGAAACCCCACTCAGCTGTGAATAACAGCTGCTTTTGTGAAGACCAAAGTACTGCTCTCATGTATTTATTTTCCCTGTGCACAACAAATGCTCTGAAGACAGAAGCAGGACAACCAAAAAGTCCCCTTTTACTCCAAAATGTCCTCTCCTTAGGACAGGGCACCACTGCAGCCAGGTATTTTCCCCTCCAAGCAGCAAATCCTGGCAACTTTTTTGAGATGTTTGAACTCCTGAAGTGGTCATGCACAAGCACTTTCCAGTGCTGGGGGTTCGTAGATAGGTTTCTTCCTAGGCAAAAATGAGGCTTTAAAAGGGAGCAGAGCAGCAAAGCTCCCCAGACACAGCTGCAGCAGGAGCCCACAGCTCCAGAGTGGCAGTGCTCTATGTCATCCACCAGTGCTGTGGCATAAAAATACCCACAGCTTCGTAGATCTGCCTGCCTGCTTTGCCTGTTAGTCAGCAATGGAAAGTACAAACAGCTGTGGTGTGGCTTCTAACATTTTCAGTCTGGGAACAAGAGGACTGATCTGAGGGATAAAACTGTGGGTGACTTATTCAGGTCATCTTCTACATGTGCTCACCTGTGGACCATCAGTTGTTCAGTGCAAGCCATTTCCAGAATAATTCTGATGTAAAACTGAGTTTTCTGGAGAAAAACTTGTGGTTTCAGAGGTGGGGGTAGCACTTCATCAGTTCATTCTTGCTTTGAACCCTGTTGCCCAGGAAGTCAGTGTGCCAGAAAGCGAGTTCAGCTGCTCAGGCCTAGGATGAAAAATGAATGTGTGTCCCTTCAAACCCCTCAGAACACCCCGAGACATCCATCTCCTCCAACCAGGATCGCTGTGCTCCTGCAGTGTGCTGTTTGTCAGATGTGAGATCTGAAAAGTCATCCAGGCAGGAGAAAAAAGCTGGCGGCTTCATCCTGAGTCACTTCTGGTGGGAAGAGGGAAGATGGTGATGGGGAAACAGTTCTAACAGCTGCTCTGAGGTGAGAAGCAGCAGCGTGGAGGAGGAAGAGAATTCATATAAGGAAATACCTTGGGGTCATCCAGAAGCTTGTTTTCCCTTGAGGAACCCAAACCAGAAGGTATTTCCACCAAACAAGTTCGGAGTCCTGCAGAACTGCACAGCCTGGCATTACCCCTGCTCTGTGGAGGGTTTGCTTGCTCAGCTCCTCAAAATGACCTGAAAATTATTGTACAAGCCACTAACATAAAATTACTGAGTTATGGATTTCCATTTTCCCCCTTAACAACAGACAGTCTCTATTAGAACATCTTTTATTTTAAAACAGATCAGAAGAGCAAAGACAAAAGCAAACTTTTCCAGATGCAGCTCCATTTCCAAACATCATCAACCCAAAAAGCTTTGAAATGCTCTATAAAATAGGATTGAAATAGATACTGCATTGTGGTAAACCTGAAGTATGTCATGACAATTTGGATTTTTTTTCTTTTATCTGTAGTTTAAAAAAAAAACCCTGTTTATAACATTACAAATAAAAATGTTTTTTATAAAACCAGTTTCAATGTGGAAAATCAAAATATTCCCATCTACAAGCATAAATGGAGCTGTTTCAGCCTGCTCTATTTTAATGAAATATTTTCTTTTGATGAAACAGCATTTTTATGATAGAAATTTCCCAACTAGCTTCAAGAGTAAGTCAATACACTGCAGCAAAAAACTCCAAGCTTAAGATTCAAGTTCTCATATTCTGTGCTGGCCATTGGGAAATAAAGGTTTTGCCCATAGACTGAACTTGTTTGGTATGCACTTGCTGAAATCCAATAAAGAGGAGACCCTGGAAAGTAACTATAGATATTGGCATTCAAGTGAACCTAAGCCTATTTACCACACAGTGCTTTCTTTACAGAGAGTTTTCAGCTGAGTGGAAACACACAGCCATGGATCTGTCCAGTTCCCTACTCCTTCCCTGAAAGCATCCTGGGAGCATGCTGGGTTTACCACACCTGATGGGAAGAGTTGTCTGGCATGACTGTGGCTGCTACATTAGCAGAAAGTTTCTCTCAGTCAGTGCAGCCTCATAATAATCACCTAATCTTTTTATGTCCAAAGACAGAACACTTCCATTGGCTTTCCAAGAGAGAAGTTTTTATAGGAGAAAATACATTTTTTTCCAGCACTGTGGAGGAGAGTAGGGAAAGTTTAAAAAATGCCAGCATTTGCTGCTAGGTGAGCTCAGGGGACCTGCACAGGGTGGTGCTGTTCAGAGCAGCAGAGTTGGGCAGAAGGGCAGGTCTGTGCCTGAGCATGGAGTGACTCCTGATTCCTGGGAGCACACGCTGCTCCTCTACAGCTCAGAATTAGCATGCAGCATCTGAAGGGACTGTACAGTGAAAACAGCACAATTACAATTGCACAGTGTGATACTGTAATTCCTTAACTGTGCTGTGCTGGCTGTTGGTATGTGCACAGGTCAGTTTATCAGGGGAGTTCATCAGGGCACAGTTCCACTGCAATCTGCATCCCACTGGCACTGTAATGGTTAACGCCTAAAACTTGCCTTGGCGGAGATCCTTCTGCTGTTTGATGGCTCAACTGAAGCTTGATGTTTATGGTGGAAATTGTCTTGATTTCTTTAGATGAGATGAGCATCCATGGAGTTTGAAAATGTGTTTTAATTAAGATTCTGCTAAATTCTACCAGACACCTACTTGGAAAACAAAGCAACTGAATAATTAACTCTGATGAGAGCAGATGCTGCTCTAATGACAACCTGTTACTGCTCAAGTGCATCATTAGTTGTTTTACTGTGTTCTTTTAATATGTCCAGAGATCCTCTGCTAATGAATATATTGGTAGCGATGCATCTAAAATAATATTTCAGTGCGGACTGTTGTAAAAATAGAAAAAAACCAGCTAACAACTAAAAACCCCAACATACTGAGTTCAACTGAAATAGTGTTTCCGCTGGTCTGCGTTCTGTGTGCATGAAAGCAAACACTTCTTTAGTTATCCTTGTGGGATTATTTTAGCCATACATCAAGTGAAGCTTACAAATTGATGAGAATCTAATGATGCATTTATTTACAGATGTGCAGTTCTGTTCCCTGTTATGTTGCCGAGGGGTGAGAAGAGGGAAGGCTTTTTCTCTCCCCTATGTAATGTGCGCAGTCGTGCATTTGACAAAGTGACTAGAAAATACCACCAGCAAGACTTTACCCTGTTATTTCTAGCCCTCAAAAAATAAATCTATATCATCTCCTAAAATATAGACAAAATTCTTATGAAATAGAAATAGACTATTTATACTTAAATAAGTCACTTTAATGACACACTGAACTCTCTGTTTTCATAGTACCTTGTGGTTTCATCTAAAAGCATGTATTAAAAATTGTGGTTTTCTATTTTGGACTATCAACCTCAGCAAGGTTTGGTCTCACCATAAAAGTAATGAGATGAGATGCTATAAAATGAGCAAAAACATCAAATGGGAGAATCTAGCTCATACTTTTGTATTTCCTTCTCTATTTTTTTTAGTGTCAGAATTACTTTTTTTACCTTCAAAGATATATTGAGGAATGATTGAAATACTCTGAGATGTTTTCAGAACCCATCGAGCCCAACACCCACCAGTCTAGCAGAGCCAATGGCATCAGAAAAGTCTCTAATCCCTGGAAGGAAGCTGGGGATTCCTGGGAAATGCGTGCAGGGGCATCTCCACCTGCCCCCGAGGAGCAGCACTGCTCACCTCAAGCCCAGCTGGATACCCACAAAGCAGCTTTTAAAGCCTCAAATTCTGTAAACCCAGCAAGAGTTCAACAAATTCTGCCAAGCCCTTGCCTCGCTGCCCTCAATCTTCCTCCATGGGTGACAGGCCTTGCACAGCCCCCAGCCAAGATGCCACAGCCACTGGCAAAGCCCGTGTCCCTCACGAAGGCAGCATCGCTCTGAAGAAGGGAAGAAGCATCTGAAGATTCACACTTTTGAGAAAGCTGGTTAGTCGACTCATTTCACCCCAACATCTCACACTGCCTTTTAAACAATGCTTTACTGCAATCAAGCTGCTTGCATTCTTACTAGGGAGGGAGAAGAAAAAACTCCAACAAACCAAATTACAAGTTTGCTTTCTTCTGTGACCAGCACTAACTGCAGGCTGCAAAGCTTCCCAGGTCACCTCTCCTACGTAAAGGTGAGAGAAGCCCCCTGAATTTATAGGGCTCATAGCTGACTGCTATGCCTTTTATGGAGACCTCTTTGGGTCTGATTAATTAGTAATTGGGGCAGGAGCTATGCACTTCAGTGACTCTTGGTGCTTTGATTGTAAAGCGCAATCTGGTGCTAAATCTCAGCAGGTCACATTGCTGTTTTTGCTGTGCCCCAGTGACACAACTGATTAAATTTGTGTAAACAGTATCTTAACAGAAACATTTCTGGGGGGGGGTGGAAGGCTGCCTTCAGTTTGGAGGAACTGAGTTATGTATTTCTGTGGGCTCTATCTGTTCTAAAGCGTTTCCATCAGTTGTCAGTTGTCCCAACACAGCAAACTAATGGTTTTAATGTGGCCTTTGAAAGACTGCCCACTGTGGGGGCTTTTAAACAGCAAGTCAGCTCTCAATTCACACATGTAAGCCTAGCATGATAAACAAACACTATCCTGGGTAGCTTTACAACTAAAGAAAGAACAAGGGCAGTACTAGAACACATTTTTTTCTGCATGTTTTCCTGCCCTCTGCCAGGAGGCCCACAGGGCCTGGTGCACTGCCTCCTCAGCAGGCGTGCACAGCGTGGCTTGCCTTGTCTGTGTGCTTTTGACCATGAGACAGGAGAGCTCTGCTTTACAGGGTACTGCAGAGCAAGGGAAGGACCCACCTGTCCCAGTCCACCTCCAGTCCTCCCTGCTGTCCCCACCTCTGTACCTGCCCAGGCCAGGTCCTTGGTCCTATCCTGTTCTCTTTCCACCTGCTAGCAGGGCTGGTTCTCCATGGTGTCGCAGCCCCTGTGTCACACAGCCCTCATGAGATGCTCCTTATCTCTGCCCCCAGTGTTGGTGTGCTCCCCACAGGCCCTTCCTGCACCCCAGCCTGTGCCTGTGGCTGTGCCTCCCTGCACAGATCCGCACTGCACCGAACCTCATGAGGTTGAGCCCTACCAGTACATTTGAGGCAAGGAAAATGAAACAAGTTACTGTAAGACCATTGGAGAAATATTTGACATGTTCCCTGCCTCAGAAGTCTGGTCATTAAACACCTGACATTTCCCCCTCCACTTAATTCACAAAAGCATCTTAATAAATGTTGGATGCAAACAAATGAATCCAGCAAATCACTGCCTTTCCTCTGCTCCAGCTTCCTCTCCAAGCATCGTAGCTCAGTGCAGGTGCTGGGTCCTTCTCAGACCACTACCTTTGCATTATCCATGAACAACTGCCTTTGATGAGACGAAAAATCATTTGCCATACACTGTAATGCTGAACAGCTGTTTTCATACACTCTTCGGGAAGGAAATATGTTTATCTCCAGCGCTGATGAGCTGGAATGCTGTCCATGACCTTGCAGGGATGCTTCTCTGCAGCGTGGAGAAAAAGCCAGCCACTGTTCCCCACAACCTTCCTGGAGTAGGGAATTGTGTGGTGTATTGACATTCACTTCCCTAACACACACAAATGTATGGCCTAGACTGAGGATTCACACTTGAATTATCTGCTGGCTATTGTGATTCAGCAGAATCTGACCTGCTTTTAAACAATGTTAACTTCGGAGTTACAAATGCAAATTTTTAGATTAGTTTGGGAGAATCTGTTTCTGGCTCCAGGGCAGGCAGTTTGGTTCTGGAGTTAAAAGTGGAGTTAAAGAGCTGGTGCACAGACCCACTTTCTTGGATGGCATTCCTGGAGGAAAAGGAAAGAGCTGTGGAGCCTGCAGTGCAGCACCCTCTGAGGTTCACAGAGTTCCTGGCCACAGCAGGTGGCTTTTCTGAGAACAGTGTCCAGCTGGTACCCAGCCCATGTCCCCACCATGGCCCCAGCTCTTCAAGTTTTGCTAAAAGCAGGAGACCTCGAGTTCAAAGCAAGAAAAAATAAAAAGGTTCTAGCCCCCAGACTTAGAAAAAGGAAACCAGAGAGCAGAGAGCAACAAAAATTCCAATTCAAATTTGGCACCAGAGTTGGGCAGACCTACTCAAAACTTATTGCATTATAGACCTCTGGGATCTGGAACAGATATTTAAAAACTCTGGAAGATCAGAGGACTGTTTTGGGTGGATTTCCAGCAGTTCATGACTTTTTTCCCCACCATGATGCTGCTGCAAGAATGCTTTCCCTTGCGCTAATTTGTTACTTCCTCTCCTGATTCCAGAAAACAGCAGTGAAGCACACAGCAGTACTGAACTTTTAGAAGCCTCACATAAATCCTGTTGGGTAAAAACCTCGTTTGTTCTTATCTTGCCTGAAATTGTTTGCCTTGTCTAAAGCTTCAGCACAGTCCCGCTGTCTGCAGAGCCAGAGAGTTGGTGACAAACTGGAGCACCAGATGAATCCGTGCATCACCTGCTGGGCTTGTCATGATGAGAGATGGGCTCACATCAGCCAGTTCAAGTGGGGAGCCACACACAGTTCTGGTGGGGGTTGTTTGGAGCCAGCATTCAGGGTAGGTCACTGGGGAAATATGTGTGATTTGCAGAGTTCAGCCCTGGATTTTGGCACAACAGACTGAAGGAGGCTTCAGGTCCACAACTGCTGTTAGGACTAAGACTGTTCTCCTCAGCTCACTGCCTCTGGTGTGCAGCCTCTTACTGTCCTATATCAGGCCACCAATGAGCTTCAGTCCTTGGGACCAAGATCTTGTGACAGGGGTCCAGTGCAGTGATCCAGCCTTTTCTCTTCCAGAGAGTGCAGTACATATGGCTCTGGGATTTAAATGTTAAGCACATTACTTCAATGCTTATGGACACTAAGGAGGAATGCCCTGATGCCTTTATGTAGGGGTCAGGTTGAGGATTTCTCATTGAGATGCATCAGGCAAAGTGCAAGAAATATAAAAGCATCTGCCGGAAGGCAAACAGCAGGTCACAGTCTGGGTAGCAATATCATTCTATCTCCTGAATGCCACAAGCCAGTGCTGTAGCCTCTCCAGCCTTTCAGCCAGTTCCTCAGTATGGATTCCTCTTCTCTTTCTCACATTTCTTCAGTGAAGAGAAAGATCCCCAGCTGCTTTCACACGTAGCAATTTTATCTGACTAAAATTGAGGCCTTGTTGGAGACATCAGGATTTTGCTACCAACTTCAGTAGTCATGTCTGGAAGTACTGGAGCATATGTTACACTAACTGCATGGCAACTATTCACTGTGCATCTCTTAATTGCATACATGCAGACAAGATGTTCTACTGCACATGGTCAATTCCAAATGAGCATGAATCCTGCTGATGAAATGAGATTTTCTCCAGGGCAACTGTAAGTGCTGCTCCTTATCAAGGACTTTATTCTTGCCAAATTTCAAGATTTTAGCTCTATCCATTCCTGCAGGAGCCCTGTCTGAGTAATCATGGTTGATTGCTCCTGGAGCTGTGTGAACATTCTCAACAGCATTTGTCATCTTCTCGTTTCGTGTTTTTCTAAGAAAATAATCTTGCTGTCAACAAAACCCTTTCTTGAATGAAAAGCTAGCAGCTAAAGTAGCATTCGAATAAGAATGGGTTTTTGTCATCAATTTTTCAAACTCAGCACTGCTTCAGAGCTTAACATCTAAAAGATCAAAGTGCATCAGGGACTCTGAAATGTCTGAATTCTTTCTCAGCAAATGGCAACTATCAGGATTCCATTACAATGATTAACCATGAGGTTCCTTGATTTTTACTGTTCTGTTCAAGCTGAGTCTTACGAAAGACTTTTCTTGCACTGGTACCTATTACCCAACATCTCTTTGCTTTAGGTATATGACCATATATTTTCTTAAACCTCTTTTACCTTATTATCACACCAAGACAAAGCTGAATTATTCAAATTCAAGTGTGCATTTTACAGTCAAGAGCTAATGTTCTCTATACACAGCATAAACAGAGGTGCTGAGATAAGTTTAACTGTGTTTTATGTTCTTTCTGAGTAGAGAAAAACACAGAGAACTATAGCTGGGTCACAGAAGAACAGGACAAATACTCAAATTCAGTATGAAATTTTCCTTGGATGACCTGCTGGACAGTTTAGCAGCTGCAGGCTGAGAGAATGTATCCCCATGTTCTGAGGAGCAGATTATATCAGGTGAGCTAAGCTCTTCTAATTCTGATCACTTCTGTAGACATTAGTCTTTGTAAGTTGTCTTTAAGAATGTTTATTGTCTAATTAATACAAGATTTCCCTTTTTTGCTTCCATTTCATCTATAATGGCCGAGTCATGAAACACCAGCCTTACATTGATACTTCATTGTCTATCAGTGCCAACCATGTGCTGCACTCTTTAGAGATTTAATCCAGGTGATTTTTCTGGGTTTGAGGCATGTTCTGTGAAATATGATTCTTGACAAGATAGAGAAAGCATTTTTACTGCAGACCTAATGGTGGGCCAATTCTGTGAGTTAGAATTTACATTAGCAGACACAAAGATGTGCTGCCAGTTTGTTTCTGGATCATACCTGGATGGGAGAATTCAGCTGTATGTTTATTCATTTGGAGCAGGGAGTCACCAGGAGTTAATGAGAAGAGCATGTATTTTTATTCTTTGGAAAAAGAACTTTAACTATCACATTATACCAGGTCTTTCCCAGATTAATAACTCAAGCAAATAGCTTTATATATTTTCTACCATGCAGTTAAAAGCACAAGCTGTTTAACCTCACTGCTGGAGCAATAAATGACTCTCTGCATTGATGCCCATTTGCTGGTATGCTCTCAGAAGAAACTGCAAATTAACTTCTCTAATCAGCAATGCTGAAGAAGAGTTAGATGTCAAGATTTAAATAAAGCATTAATAAGAACAGAGAAAATTACACTGGAATTTATGGAGGGTAGTCTTTTTTATATTCTGGATATCTTTTTTTTTATATTCAGTGGGTCTGCAGAGCAAGAATTGGATTGCAGATGTATGTCTCTGCTCACAAAAAGCACATTACAGGATCATGGCCATCATCTGGAGCTTCTAAAAACAGCAGTCCCTCATCTGTTTGCCTAGCTGATGGATAACACATATTTACACAGGCTCTCATCTTAGGAAGTTTCATCATCTCTTGCGTAGGAGAATGCTGAAATGATGTTTGCACCATAAATGTTCCAGATTCCACACATGCTTTCAGTCACCCAGCATGGTCTTGCAGGCAAAAATATGCAAACACCACTGTCCTGGAGGATAAAAGTAAAAGCAGTACATACCTCACTGGAGTTTACCAGCAAATTCTTGGATCTAAAAAGTCCCGGCCTTCAAATGTTGGTGTGGGATTATTCATGTACTCCAAGTGAAAGATCTGCTTTAGCATTTTCTTTAGGAGGTCTGATTCACCAGGATGCCTAAAAATAGGATTAAGGGTGTGAAATGCAGAAGGTAATAGGAGCATTTGCCCACTTCAGTTTCTTGAGTCAGAGTTTAACCCCAGAATGAGAGTTTAAGCACTAATCACGAACTCAAAACCCACAATCTGGAATTCAGTAAGTGTGTGTTGTTAGGCTCAGTTAACTTGGAACTACATACTTGGAGGCCCTCACAATACAAAGAGCAAACACAGCCACGCTTGGAGCAGGGGTGTTGCCCAGCCTGATTATGTGCTCCTCTTGCCATGTGAACTGGCAACGCCAACTGACCACGGCATGGGGTTAGCAGGTCTCCAGCCCCAGGAACCCCTGCTTTGCCCTTCCTTACTCCTTGAAATTAACCATCACCAAACCAATTCAATACATTTTCAAGCCCCCAACCTTTATTTATGATGTATTTAGCTGAATTCAGTGTGAGTTAGATATATAGATGACAATTTCTCATATAATCATATTGTGGAGTTAATACAAACTACTGCATTTACACTTTTTTTACTCTTGTATTAAATGTTGATATTTTGGAATCATATGGTTAAGCAAATTAAGAAAATTAAGATCCTGTGCACAAGATCTGTTTGGGTGACAATAACTTAAAATAGCCTGTCAGTCAAGAAAGATGGCTGGAGCTAAGTATGGAGTTCTCTGGGGGCACACACACATCACTGTGGGAAAACTGCATTTAGACAGAATCCTCTGGTGATATACAAAGAGTATTGTGACTTTTGAATGCTCTCTGCCTGAAATAAAGCCTTGATATCACACTCAAGGTCCATGAAAACATGGACCATCTCAGTTTTAATGGGTACTCAGTGTCTCAGCAAGAAGAATATCAAGTCAGTATGAAAGCTCTGGGGATGCTGACTTCAAAGCACAAAGCTTAAGGGGCTGGGGAGACGAGAGTAAAAGCCTGCTTCAAAAACAGGAAACATCAAATAGATTTGGTAAAACCATAAGAAAACACTTTTTCCTCCTAAACCTCCTAAATTTATTGATTTCAACAAATCGATAAATTCCAGTGTGTTCATTTTAGGCAGATAAAAATAGCAGGAAGCACATTGCTGGCAAGACACTGACAATAGGTGTTATGAGAAGTTTTCTGGTGGGCTCCACAAGAAACTGTTCAACCTTCAACATTTTATGAAAAGGGCAGGTTTCATAATCATACTTTAAAACCTTCAACTGGTGTACAATGGAATTGATATATAAAGAGAAACCCCAGAAGGCTGTCAGGGAAAGATTATTATTGTTCTGACAACCTGGCTGCCCAAGGACATGAACTTTGTCAATACAGAAGAGTGTGAAATGACAAATTAAAGCTTAGGGAGGGTAATTTCTGTAATTTTATCCAGTTTCACTCATACACTCAAATCTCCCTGTAATTTTAGGCCCAGCCCTTAAAAGTGGTATGGACAAAGGCTGGGTTTGCAACAAAGACCAGGCTGGACACTAGAAGAGGATAAACACAGCTTGCTCAAGGAAAACTTTCTGAATGAAGTCATTCACCTCTGGTTTGTGAATAAATAACTCTCACAGTCCGCAGTCCTCATAAGATTTCTGCAGACACACTTTATTTTATTGCACTTTGAAATCTAAAGGACTCCTCAGGAATGGAAGGTTAAACATGCACATAAGTGTTCACAAAGCTGGAGCCTTATTTGACTAATTTCTCCTAGGCTGATAATCAAATACTAAATAGCCCTGGCTCTTGGAGCAAACATTTCCCCCTAAGGACAAACCTCTTTACTGAGCAATAGATCAGAAGTGAACTGGCACTCTGGAGTTCAAGGCAGACCCACTGTAATTAATTCAGTTAAAGCACAGCAATTTGGAGGTAGCAGAAGGATGGCAAATCCCACCCTGTTTCCTAATCTTCCCCAAAGGAACATATTTATTACAAACTCTTAAAATCACCTTTTGATAATGTTGAACAGTCTGCGAGGGGCCCATTAAGGCATACAAGGCAGACCCATTTTAATCCTTAATACCACTTGAAGATTATCCATTTTAAATGGCCTTGCAGAGCTTATCATAATTTTGTAAACTATTAAAAAGTATTAAAAGGCACTAGTACATCTATCTGATGAGAAGCCTGGGCTCCTCCAGCCTGCCTGACAGAACACACTGTTTCTCTGTGACTGCCTGATGGTGAATCCAGCTGTGCCAATCCAGATTCTCACTGGGACATAAACTGCCCTGTTTCACTGAGAGTGAATTTTGTACTACAGGTATCTATGTTAGTCTGCTCCTCAGGATGAATGCAGAGATCTCATTTTCTACATGAAGCACTGTCAATCAAAACCAAGACAGCTAAATCACAACTGCCCATTCTTTTCAGGATAAACAGTAACTGGCATTTAATGCATATTGGCTTTCAAGAGTGAAGCTGAAACAGCTTTCATTTGCTACCTTTCAAAAGCTCTCCAATCTAAATTGCTAGAAGAAGACAAAACCAAGCCATTCAGTGGCTCTAGGACCAGGCAGTGGTTAACACAGGGTACAGCTCTTCACACTCACTGGTGAAGGCAAAGTGAGAATGATATTTTCCATGGGGACTCAAGAGGACAGAGTTTATCAGCCTCCCCACTCAAGAGTGGGTGAATTAACCCACGAGATGCATCACAGCAGTTGCAGTTACCATCTGCAGGTCCGTGGCAATGTCTTTTGGTGCATTTCTTCAGGGGCAGCAGCTGCACACAGGTCCTAAACACAGAGTGCTGCATCAGTAACCCACTCAGGCAGCAAAAGGAGAGAAGAAAATTAGAGCAAAGTGCAGCACCACCAAGAGTGCAGTGAAAAGAGTGGTGGATGTGCCAGATTTGCCTGAGACCCCTTGGAATGAGGAGAGCCCCTGTTGGCTAATCCCCACTAAGTGCTGTCTGAGGAGCATTGGGGACCACGGAGGGAGAAAAAAGCTGGGAAAGTTGTTCAGCTTGTCTGACTTCCTGCTGAGACACCGAGAAGTCAACATGGACCTATTGACTTGTAAACCTGCAAATGGATGATCTGTCCTATCCTCATTCACTCATCTGTCTTCACTAAGTGAACAGTTATCACATTTGCAGGGCTACATGCTAAAGGAAAAGAAATGTGAGCTGAAAAGTGCAACACTGCACGTTTGCCTTTCAAAGTAAAGAAACCCAGGAGAGCAGGCACAACAAACCAAAAAGTAAACAAAGCACAGAAGGAGTGGGATGTCTTGAAAAAAATGGGGCACTAATTATCCTGGTTTGAGCCAGATAAGCAGAGCTTCTCACACAGCAGCACCCACACCACATCTAAAGCCTGACCTGCAACACCAACCTGGACTTGAGAGCAGAGAGGCGTTCAGGCTGAAATCGAGCAGATTAGAAGTGAGAGGAGGCTGCCAAACTCATTTTCACTGGGGATCTGAACCACAATTCAGTCCAGGTGACATTTTACATATTTTCACCATTGTTTTTGTTTAATTTGTGAAAGTAATTACACAGCCAATTGAACAGTGTAAAGCAACTGCAGCAATAGTCACTATTTCAGTGAGGTACAGTGCAGCTCAGCTTTCCCAGTCAGGATATCCAGGCATAGCCCTACACTATCTGTGCCATTCATCACTGACACTGCCATCTGGCTTACCTGAACCCTCCCCAGCTACAGCTTGTGCTGAACAAACCTGACTTTTCTTGGGCCTCCTTTTGAAGAAAACAAGGCAGTGAAATACCCTGCACTGCTGGTGATATGGACAATGTTAACTGGCATTCTCAGCTCTTAACTGAAGCATGACAGGGGACAGCTAAGTGACAGACGAGGCCAAATACACTGGGCCTCTGGGTGGTCACTTTGATGCAGCTAATTGATGGCTAACCCTGTTGAATTACACAGAGTAAACATGTAATATTAGACCCTTACAGGAGTGCTTTGCCCTCGTGGCACTTCAGCTGAACTACCCTGACTTTTATGGCTGGGGCTGAGATCAAACCTATTTCTCCCTGGCATGGTGTGGCACAGGAACCTCTCCTACCCCACAAACTGGGGCTGAGCCAGCAGGGCCCAGCGTGCTGCCAGGACTGTGCTGGGACAAATTGGTGATGCAGGTGAGTTGCTGAGGTGCATATCAGAGTCAGAGGAGTAGGAGGTAACTGTGCACACAAGAACAGGGGGAGCTGGCGGCAGTGCTGCTGTGTTACCTATGATAAATAGCCCGTGTCACCACAGTAGCTGGTCTCCAGATTGAAGCAGACTTTTGCGAATCAGCAGGGTCAGCATTTGAAAAGCATGTGAATATTGTGCACTTGTAAATATTTGAGCACATCTGTTTAGCTCCGTCTCAAAAACCACTGGGAAAAACTACTTCACATTGTGCCATGCAATGCTGTTACCCTGCTCTAATTGTCAAATCTGTTGAGTGTTTTTCTCATGCACACAAAAATTAAAAATTACTATCCTCATTCATGATTAATTCAGCTGCAGTGCTGCACTGTGTCACACTGCATTTTTTAAAGTATTAAATTCCACCTCATAATCAGAAGAGTTTTAATTAACTTTTTGCTAGTTCATCTTTTTTTCTCCCTCTTTCTCATAGCCCCAGACAATCTCTGGAGCTGCCTTCCCCGTGCACATCTCTTTGGATGCTGCCAAGAGAGCAATGGAGGGCCGAGCTGGCGCTGTGAAAATTGTCTGCACCAACCCAAAACTATTTGCCTCTTCCATTCCTCCCTGCTTCCAAACCTAAGTCCTGCTGGCTGTCTCTGCACAGCTCACTTGGCCAGGGCATGACAGAGATGTAACCCATGGCATTTCTTAGTTTCCTGGAAAGAGCATCTGGCTATTGCTTCCCTTCAGCCTAATTCTCCAAGCAGATATAAGACTGGTTTTACATTAAATCTCTAGGGAAATGAAAGAGAGGACTGCAGAGGAGATATCTTCCTGCCTGTCTGTCATTTTTCTGTAAAAGCATCTCCTGTTTCCCCTGCACCTGGTACACTCCAGGATTGCCCCAAAAGGCTCACATACCTCTTATGTGTTTGCAGAGGGACTTTCCAGGCAGGTACATGTTCACAGGTAGGAAGAGCAATGTTCCCTCTCTTCCCCAGGCTGGCCTGGATGAGAAAGAAGGAAAAAGGTAAACCTCATTAGTTTCAGAGCAGAGCAAAAGGAAAAGAGACAGCATGGAAAGAGGACTCATTGGAGACTCCATTCCCTCCCACAGGCTTCATGCACTTCTCTCAGTCAGTATGGGCTCTTAGATTCACCTGAAAGTGATTAAAGAGCCAACAGCCAAGTGGGCTTGTATAGGACTTTGGACCTTGATACAGGATTCCTCATCATGAGCAGAAAAAACAGAGAAAAGCATCAGGAGCTGCTCTCTCTGCCCCTATGGGACCCTGATGGAAAACTGCCTCAGCAGCATGACCACACTGCCTCTAGATGTTTTTTCCTTGCAGGACCAGCACTTACTCAGCGGATCTCCTTAGGTTTTTCTGACCTTGGCAATATTACAAGGGACGTATTTTCACATGGCTGAATTGTTCCTGAACAATTTCTCCAACGTATTAGGCACAAACATGCTATCTGTCAGCACCAGGCATGTCTAATCTCTCCACCTGCTTTCTCTCCCAGCAGTTACATTTGGTATCTGTTGCATGGAAAATTCAACTTCTTTTTTGTGTTGTTGTTTAGGAGCAAATTCCCACTGCAGAATGAGGGAGCAATCGCTCTTCGGAGGAATAGGGGCCAGCTGGGTTAAATTGACTTTGCTTTCCCAGGAAAACTTCTTTCCCATGTCCCTGATCTGTATTAACTAGAACCATTATTCCCTTGGAGTGACATCAGATGTCTTCTTTTGGGTCCACAGACACGCAGAGCTCACCCCTTCCATCACCCCAGTTGTGGGTGATATGTCTCTAAGAGCTTGCCTGTGTGGAAAACCTGCAGGTGTGGCCAAGCCTTGGACACACCTGTAAGGCCAAATGTCTCTTCTTTCACAGGAGTAAGGTCTCTCTTCACAAGCAGGTGGAGCAAGCAGGCACCTCCTGGCTGACTCAGGAGCTGCTCAGGAGCATGAGCACTTCCCCCAGGGCATGTCCAGGTGGCTGTACTGAAGGAGAGAGCTGAGAGCTCAGGGCAGGGCAGGAGTGCCCCCTGGACTTCTCCTGGGCTGGCTGGGCAGAGGGAGGTTTCCATGGAGCACACACTGCTCTGCCTCTCCTCCCTGCCCACAGCTATGCCTCACTACCCTCATTAATCACTGACAGGTTTCAGAGCAGAACTGGCACCAGTGAGGGCTCAATCCCTCCTGAGGGGCAAAGGGTTGAAGGGAGCTCTGAGAGGGTCCTTCCACCTGCGTCGGGACAGCCACACCACAAAATGCTTGCAACAACACTTGACACAGTGTGCAGGAACTCTGAGGATGCGTAGTTTGGCAGAGCTAATTCTGCTCAATAAGGCATGGGACATTCTGGACAAGAAACAAGCAGTAGGAAAATAGAAAGCAAACAAAAGACTCAAGCAGACATTTAATTGTGGGAGTATCTAACAGTGGTTTGCTGCATATCTGAATACAGGAAGAGGGCAGTAGCCATTCACCAGCTCTGATCCAAAAGGACACAGAATACGGTGCAAGGGCAGAGGTGACACTGATTTGCTGCTCGCACTGACATCTTAAAATGTCCACAGCTTTTTTGCTATTTTTTTCCTCTTTAAGGATCTCACTGCTGGGGGAGTTCTCTGAGCCTCTGTAAAGAGCTGGAAATCCTGTCAGTACTTGAGAGGATAAAATGTGGTCATGTTTGATATATGAGGCCAGAAGAAACATCTTCTAAAACGTTTGCTTTTCAGTAAGAAAACAAGCAAAGGCATTCCTGGCCTGGGGCATTTTTGGTGGGATTTCCTTAAAGCTTTTTTCCTAGCCCCTCCTGTCTGCCTCCTTCTAGCTCTGAACACACTTGTGAATCACACAGGTGGCAAACAATCGTTCCCATGCCAGAGCAACATGAACCTCGTCTAGACAGGAACTGCTCCAAAGATGATGACTTCTTGCAAGCTGCTCTTTGCCTGGCATAGAATCATAGAATCATGAAGGTTGGAAGAGACCTCCAATATCATCGAGTTCAATCTTCGATGAAACATCACTAAGTGTGTGTGAAACAAGCTGTACTCACCAAGACACTTTCATGTCATTATTTTCTATTTGCTGTCACAGCAGTTGTATGCACTCAATAGTTTTACCCCACCTCTGCAGTGGTCAAACGTTACCAGCCATTTGAGAAATAAACTCATATAATGGCCAGGTCCTGGGTTCTTAGGGCAAATCTTAAAAAAACAATCCTGTCTACCTGGGGTTTAAGCAGTCCAGAGTTCCAAGGGATAAGATTGTGTATATCTGCAGATAAAAATATAAAGAGCCACCAATATGGGCTATAGCTGATATTTACAGGTGAGCACCGCAAGGCTGAGTAAGGGATTTGGACATTTTACCACTAAAATGAATCAAAGACACGTATTTCAGTCCCCCAGGCTGATTTGCAAGTACACCTGTGGGTCTCAAGTGTACAGTGCATGTGTGTAATTGTCAGTTCTAGTTTATTTGGAATTGATTCAAGGTAAGATAAACCAGACAGAAATGCAGGCACTCGGGTATATTCTGAATTTGGCAGAACAACACCTACCTATCTGCCTGGAAATGCATTTGAAAATGCTTATCAATCCTGCATGTTCAGCTTGCAGGTAATTCTCAAACAGAAAGTTGTGTTAGCCATTTTTGCTTGCAACTTAGAAGAAACATGTAGAAGCAGGGCCAAATCTGCAGTTTTAAAGGGACACCTCTCCCCAAACAGTGCAATTTTTTATTAATTCATCCTCAGCCATCCCTCTTCTGCAAGAGGCTGGCTGCCACCAGCCCAGCAGCCTCTTCTCATGCCATACACAGCTTTCTTGCCTTCCCACTGCCAAATGCTCATTAGCACTGCCCCAGGGGCACAACAGGGCTGTTACCAGCCTCTCTGCTTGTGATTCTCAGCTCTACCGTAAGCGTCAAAGGGGTTCTGTCTCTGGGCCACAGACAGTAGCTTTAAAAATGGTTTGAGTCGTTTATTCAGTAGAATTTCTATGTATCACAAAGTTCTGTGTTTCCCCTGCTTCAGGATAGAGAGATGCTTTGGCTACTATTTGACCTCCAAGGCATCTCTTTCTGTACAAGTGCTTTTTCTTAGGTAACCAGGACTGTAGATTATACAGAATCAGTGGGCAGAAAAAAAATTAATGCATGAAACTCCATTGCACTTTAAGAAACACCCTCAAAGACAAAAAGAGGACATAGGAAGAGACTGTGCTCTAGATAAGGTTATGAAATATGGCAAACCAAACAATGGGGAAAGGCTCTTCTGGAGTTTCCTGATCATTGAGCATGATGGGCTATAATGGATATGCAGAGGGGAGAAATCCCCTAGCAAAATTACTTGGTAGACCCTTTGGCTATGTAAAAGCATAAAATCGAATTCCCCAGAATAAGCTAGGTAGCCAAATATTAGTTAAATCATAGATCCTTAGAATATTTTCCAGCTGATTTTTGGTCACAGAATACTATTGTTAAGATCCGAAAAGTAATAAAAACCTGTTTTCTCTGGATCCAGAAAAGAAAATTTGAAATTTTTTTTTTCTTTATTATATTTGTTCTTTCCCTCTGCTGTGTCTGGACCTTTCTGTGGTGAGGTATGCGATAAAGGGTAACAAAAGAGAGGCTGGAGATGAAAAGGAGAAAGCACATTCAAAAGGAAGCGTGTAAAAACAAATAGAAAAAGAAAGAACAGAACAACAAAAACTGAGATCTTTCAACTGCAATTATTTTCCCTAAATTTCACTGAAACCATTCAGGAAAACAAAATATTACTCATTTTCTCTCCAGAGGTTTTTGAAACGGTTTCAACATTCTTCCCCAGCCTGGTTTTCTCCTGTGTCCAAGCCATTGTGATGAGTGGTGCCGGAGGAGCTGCTCTACCCGAGCAGAGCTGGGGAACTGGCCATCACACTGTCAGAGGACACAGTGCCCAGATTAAGAAATCACCAAGGCTAATCTGAATCCAGCAGGTCTTAGCAGGAATGCACTGGCCACCCTGTCACCTCATCTTTCCACATCTCAGAATCAGTTTTTCTAGTATGGGATGTATGATGTCATTTAGACAGCTGTCGGCATAAACATCTGACAGACTGAATGTTCAGAAAGAAAAACTCAAATCCTGAGGAGCCCCTTTGTCCAGGTCAGCCCACTGTAATGCATTTGCAGTACAAGCTTCCCTGTACACCTTGGCTGGTAGATATGAGTATGCTGGTTTAGCCCAGGGGGTGGATTCGGGAGCTGTAGGACATTCCCAGCACTTTGCCCGTGTCCAGGGCTTGGGCAGCTTCCCTTGCTGTTGGCCAGTGGGCACACACAGCAAAGAGAGTGCTGGACTTCTGAAACCAGCAGGAAGTGCTGGCTGATAGAGCCCTGCAAGCACTGATCTGAACAGCTTGTGAACCATTACTATCTAGAAGTGTCAAGAAAGATTAGAACAAACATGAAGCAAAGATGAAATAAACAGCTATTGTATGGGCAGAAATGGATTTTCAGTTTCCACAGTAAATAAAATAATGTGCTGTCTTAGTCAGTGCCCCTGTGATGATACAGTTTGCAGGATTTTTACTGGCAAGCTGCCATACTTACTTTCATTTATCTGCCTCAAAGCACCATTTCAAAAAGTGCAAAAGCATGTTGTTGATAGAGTAGATTGTTTATAGCTGAATTGAGTATTTCAGAACAACACACATTGTAATAAAGTGGGGGAGGGTACAAGAAAGCCAGCACAGCTGCAGCTTCTTGAATCCTTTGTCAAAAATCAATGCCAGAAAGCTGAGATGTATTTGTTCTGTCTCAGGAAAGGCAGTGCACAGACCCCTCTCAGCTCTGCTCCGTGGCAAGTGCTCGCAAAGGCCCATGGCACCACCAAGGCTCTCCCAGCACCTTGCACCAGCAGTGCTGGCACCCCTGGATGGCTGAGAGAGGGGCAGCACTGCTTTCCCAGCTCCTCGGTGACCAGTGGAGCCTGAGGAGCCACCACCCCTGAGCACCTCCATGGCTCTGCTGCTGCATGTAGAAATGGGGAGCACATGGCACAGTGACTCCTCCAGCAACCTGAACACCATGTAGGTGTGGGGAGATAGAGAGAGTGAGAGAAGGGTATGAAAAATAATAATGCAAATAAAATCAAGGTGTTTCGAGAGCAGAGGGCAGTCCTCACCCAGTGGTGAGCAACCCTGCTGGGGCTGGAGCAAGGTGGAAAGCTGTGGCAGCCCACTGCAAGTAGGAAGCAGAGTCTGAAGCAGAAAAGTGGCTTGTCCCAGTTCACCAGTCTCCCTCACACTGACAGCATCTTCAGAAGGACAGTAAGTCACACAGACTGGTTCTCCGTGTTGAAAAACAGCACGAAAAGCACATGCCTCTGGAGGTTTCCTCTGCTAACAAGGGCTGGTTTCCTCAGCACAAACAATAAAAGGCTGATGAGTGAGGACTTCAGTTCTCCTGAGACCACTGCATCTAAACAAACAACAGACTGGAAAAGAAAACTAAAATTAAGGTGAAAAGAGAAGAATACTTTATGGAAGGATAACCGCAGCTGCTACCCAGACTAAGAAGAAATGGGAAAAATGTGAGGATCTCTTTCTCCAGCCCTGCTGGCCCCAGAAGGAGACATCTCCCATTCCCACCACACTGGGGCACAGCAGCATTTCTGGCCAATGTTCCTGCAGCTTACCACAGATAACTGGCAGGGAATTGCCTTCACCCTGACAGCCAGAGGGTACTGGACTGCAGGTGCTGGGTGATGCCCAGCCTTGTTTCCTCCCTCGCTCCCAGCTTCCATGTCCCACAGCTCCATGCCAGCCAGTGCTATGTGGGGTGGCTCTGCTGCTTGCTCCTGGCACCCTGGTGCCCAGGCTGGCCTGGAAAATGCTGTGCTGGGGTATCTTCACTGTGTGGGTGACTCTCACTTTGCCATGCCCCCCTTGGCTGGTAGAGCTGACACCAAAAGCCCTTGGCATGATCCATATATGCACAGTTCTCTCAGGCACCACGTGCTTTTAGGAGATACTGAAGTCCCTCAGCTTCCTTTGTCAGCAGGAGCTCCTGGAGGCACTCAGCACCCCAAAGAAATGCTTAATCCTTCACTGAATCAAGCCCTATTAGCATATTTCCAGACATTTACAGATGCCATATTTTCTACATTAATATTTAACCCACCAAGTCTTTCAAAGCCCATCTTTCCAAACCTCAAGGTCCCAGATGCTTTTTAATGCCCTTCTCAATAGTGCAATAAAAGTCTGATATTTTATTACTCCCATGAATTATTATCCTAATTTGTAATTTGCCAGACTTTTTTAAACTTCAAAATCTGTATTGTATTTTCCCACACACACACAAAAAAAATTGCTGTGTGTGACATATTTTTGACTAACAAGCTGAAGCCTAATATCTAAATAGAGACGATGATTTTTTCAGAAAGGGTATCTCTGTCCCAGCCAGCTAGATTGTTTTATGACACCCCAAATAATATTTGAAGGTTTTCCTAAAACATAAAGGATAACCTAGAACTGTGCATGAAAGATTGGAAGCAGAATGAAACAGTTATGCGTTCGTCTGAACTTTGATGTAATGTAAACTTCCAGGACGCTTTATAGGCACCATTTTTATTTTATTTTTTTTAAGAAGTACACACTTGGTTATCTGGAATGCAGATGCTGGGCAAATTCAGAAGCTCTGGAATGCTTGCAAGCTGTGCACCCTATGCAGCAGACGCCAAAGATAATGGAGCAAAAGACGCTCAAGAGCTCATCCAGCATCTGCTGGAGTCAACAAGGGCCCTTTTAGTGACAGAACTGAGCTGCAGATGAAGCCTCCAAGCACCTTCTTGTCAGTAAAACTGAGACCTGGCTGAATCTGGAGCCCCATAAATGTTGGGTAAAATCAAAGAAAACAGAGACACTGAAAGGGCGAGTGCAAAGCAAAGCACAGCACACTTGAGGATTTCTAAACAGGCTGAGACTTCTAATGACATGAGGCTGATTGTGTCCTGCTTCTTTTGATGCAGACTGCCCAGAAAAGCAGGGTTCTGCTTGTATTGAGGATGGAAACCTCTACTTGTCACTCAATGAGAAGTGAACGTTTAATACTTATAACTCACAAAAGTACCTTCCATTGGAATTTCAGTGAGTCCTGGAAAAGCAAAAGTGAAAGTTAATGAAACATTTTTCTTGCTTCTTTCAACAAACCTATTAAAAATGAAGGCAAAAAACTTTAGTAGAGTCCATCTCTGATGGCTCAGAACTGGCCACAGCTTAGTGCAGGGTGCTGTATCAGCAACTTGACTGGCAGGAGGTGAAAAAAAATTATTTTCCTAGGTGGATAAATGGCATCATGCTTCCCACTGGTATAGATTATTTGATCCTGGAATTAACAGCTCGATTTCAGAGAACTTGCATTATTTAAGACTACCCAAACACTCAAACCCTGGAGCTTATACAATAATCTATTGCTGGACAAATCTGAGCCAGAGATGTGAGAGTGCCTTGGCTGGGGTCTGTCTGAAAAAGTGCTGCACTTTCTGTATTGTTTTCTAAGGATCCTTTTTCATCATGAGAGAGACCTACCTTGCATCGGACCTTTCCAGGTCTGTTTTAGGTAGACAAGAACTTTGAATATTAAACTGCCTTCAGAGAGGACTGACTTCTAGTGGTGTAAATGGAATTCCACAGAGCACCTGTGCAGGTGACTGAGATGGTTCTTCAAAGAAACAGAGGTCCTGTTCCACTAATACTGCTTACTCTGCTTTCAGCCCTTTCAACAATCCCCTGTTCAAGGCCACTTAAAATTCTCAGTAGATCTGAGCTCCATGAAATGCAAGAAATGCTCCCTCTCCCATCATACTTATCTCCTGTGCTCTCATTCCCTTGGTTTCCCTTGGGTTTTCAGTTGTTATAGGGGATCCTCTTGCAAAATTGTCTACAAAACTTCAGGCGATGTACAAGTAGATTTCAGAGTTAACAGGAGGATCTGCCTCTTCCTAGAAATACTCTGTGGAGTTCAAAACTCCTTTGGGAAGAATATATGACTTTTACATGTTTCTGGTCAGCTTTGTACTCCACATAGGATCAGTAAGGGAGCAACTTTGACCTTCTCTGAACTGCCAAGGATTAGTCCTGGCACAAATTTAAGCCTGGAAGCTAGAGCCAGGTCACTGAAATTCCTTTGCTCTGATGAAGTCAGGATTTGTTTCAGGTACAAGACTGAGTAATGACATAATTGTAAAATACAGTACATACACATAGAGCTATTATGCTATAGCAACTGGAATAATTTTACCCAGTTACAATTTCCTTTCTATTTGCCTTTTTTTTTTTAAAAAAACACCTTTCCTGCAATAACTTGTTGACTTGTTGAAGACAGCTGTAGATACGAAGGCAATCCTATTGTTGAAGACAACTATGTTTTGCTGAGTATGTACTTCATGCCTTTAACTCCTCTGATAGCTGGTAAAGTAGACATTTTTTGCATCTCATCCAGCCAAGAAGCAGCCACCTCAGATGAGAGAATTCAGCTGTCCTTTGCATTATTCTTATGGGAAGTTTTTGGAGAACTTCACCTCAAACCCACGATTTTGCTTGAGGCTGAGAGAGCTGAGAAGTGCAAATTGCCTTCAGCATTCAGGGCCCCACAGTCAAGCTGTTAATACAATAGAGAAAAGATGCATAGCTACTCCACAGGCTGAAACACAAGCATGCTCAGGGACAGCACTGCCTCAAACCATCACATATCTTAAAAAGTCTTCCAAAGGTGTTGAGACTCAATTGTGAAAAACTTGGCCTGTTAATCAGCCAAAAACAATTGAAGGAATGCAGACCTGCTCGTGTGTTTTTCAGCTCAGGTAACCGTGGTGATCACCCCAGAATTCCTACCACCAGAGGTCTGCTGTTGGGACCTTGTCAGCTCTGTTTTCCTGTTCCCCCTTGCACCTCCTCCATCACCTCCCTGGGCTAATCCAAAAGCAGAAACCTGCCTATCTGCAGAGCAGGCAAAGCCTTTGTGAGCAAGCTCAGGGATGATATTCAGGAGTCCAGCTCAGCATCCAACAGCATGTGTGTGATCGATGGCCTCTGTGTGGCACTTAACCTTCTGCTTATTTCTCAGGGCTGCAACTTATTAACAGTATTATCTTTTCTGATGAAATATCATCATCACATGCAAACATCAGTGACAGGCATTAATCACACACAATGCTTTTAATCAACAATTGAACATTAATAAGCATAGACCCTGTGAATTAACACAGTGAGAGACTTTTCTTAGTCACTAAAGAGTACTTCTCATAAAGAAAACCCTCTCCTTTTGTTCCTTAAAAGGTCAAAGTCTTCTTTTCTCTATTTGACAAGGACAAAACCCACACACAGTAGAGCATATCTAGGCTGCTTTATATGACTTAAATTATTTCCATCCATGTGTAAAAAACATTCCTTTTCAAAGATGCTCACCAAGTTTTTGTATGTGATCTAAGGCTCACAGACTCTCTGTTCCTGAAATTATTAGGTTAGCTGCTGAAAGCAGCAATCAACTTTTACTGTTAATCTTAAAAGCTAATCTTTTTTATTGACTTCCCAGTCAATAAACTTGTAGCTCTGAAACTACTTTCAGGTTTCCCTGAGTAATAAGAGGGTCTGTGTATACCTGGGCATGTGTTGAAAGCTGCTAATTTCTTTGCTGAGTAAGTTGCACTCACAGGTTAGAACTGTAAAACAATTTGCTTTATCAACTGGCAGAGGGTCTTACTTCCACAGAAATCAGAATGAGATTTGAGGTGAAAGGACTCAGGCAGTGAGGTCAGGACACTCATCTGGTCACAGTTCACAGGGAGCTGTTACAGGGAGTGAATTTTCTTCATGAACAGAAAGGATAAGGAGAGAAGGAGAGATTTTGATCCTTTTTTTCCAAGGAACCCGATGGATTTAGTCCTGTCCCTATTCTTGAATTAAAATCTAACTGAGAGAGATAAAGAATAGTTACGCATCACACAGATTTATCCTTTCTCAGCTCCAGCCAAAGAAAAGGGAACGAAGGACACGCCAGATGTCTCAGACTACTTCAAGTTGCTGTGAACCAGTTTGGCTGCATTCAGCTGTGCGCACAAGGTCCTCTCACGCCAGGAACCAGCAGCGTGGGACTCCCCACAAGTCCCAGCATCACCTCAGTAAGAAGAGGACATGGTATGGGAGAAGAAAAGCAGGTCTGTTCTCAGCTTACATGCTATGTTAAACACTAAAATATAAATAGCTCTCTGAGCAGCAGGGAAAACATGAAGGCTTCCTTGGCTTTGTAATTTGTGGTGGGATTTTCTTGTGCCGAGCTGTAGGCAAGCTCTGACTGAAGCTCTTCCCACTGGTGGGGGGCATTCAGGCTGCCACTCTGGGAGCAGCCCTTCTCTTGGCAGCAGGATTAATGCTCTTTGTCCATCACCAGTTTCATCTCGCCTGCCAGAGTTAAAATCCCTACCATTCATAGATGTTGCTCAAGATTAGCAGAGACCCTGGGTTCAAAAGGTGCAGGAGATGATTTTTCCCCTGCCTCATTAAGTGTGAAGTTTTCTCTCAGACTGGCCCCCTTTCTGAGGCTGCTACCCAACCTTCAACTGCAGCAGGAGACCACAGACATTTGGGTGCTTCTCCCACCCAGCACAGAGCAGAGGGCACCACAGCTCCCAGCCCCACATTTCTGCTTGGCTTTCAGGTGGGGCTGCTCCCCGCCCGCTCTCAGCGTGTACTCCAAGCTTCATGCTCTTAACATTTCCCAGAAATTCAAAGTGACAGAACCGGAGGTATTGCAATCTGGAACTTTTAACTTTCGTAAACTGGTGAGAATACTGGAATGTGCATGTTCCTTATTTAACTGCTCCACCAGCTCTTCTTATATGTGCTCGGCACAGCCGTTCAGGATACATATTAGACAACTAACATCTGGACTGAATATCTATTAGGACCATATGCTCTACTCAGCTACAGCATCATGTTGGAGATTGAGAAAATCCAAACCAAATGGAGATATCAGAAACTTTCAAGGGTCAAAAATAAAGTAATTTTGGTTTTCCCAGGCCCGATGAATATGGTATATTGGCTTGCGCTCTACGCCTCGTGCGAAAGTCTCATTACAGAAATAACCTGACTAAAAAAATTAAGAACAACTTGGGTATTGTGGTTGAAAATAGATCTATCTTGATGATTTTTCCCCTAGTAAAGTTTTCAGTGAGTCAGTGCTGAACGTCGCTGTCTCCCAAATGAGAATGAACAGCAAGAGCCTCAACCTTCTCTTTCCAGTCGATACTTTATGGTAGTGTTTTCCATGTGGGTGTGATGGTTTCCAGTTTCACCTCAATAGGATTCTCCTGGTTTATGGCCGAAAAAGTTATATGTGCCCTAAATGGCCGTGCCTGGGAATGCAGTGCTTTCATAACAGAAGTAGCGCTCAAATGCCATAAAAGCCCCTCAAGACAGTTGATGGAGTTGATGGAGTGAATCCCTTACTACTGAATAAGGAACTGAGAGCACTGTGCAGCTAAGACAATTTTATACATGAAAGGAAGAAGGCAGGAGTTCCATTAACTGGCTTTGAGACTTGGTCAAGAAAAATTATAAATCCCCACGTTCTCACAAATATCTCAAATAGGAGGAGACATCTTTGTGCTTCTTCAACTTCATAGGTAAAGTCCTGAGTCACCAGAGGTCAACCGTATTCTTTAGGTCACAGCTTAACTTATACTTGCCCAAATTCTCTGTGACTATGTCCTGTGATCACCCACTTGACTGGGGCAAGGAGAGGAACTTAACACTCTGGCTACTTGGTACTGATGCAGCTCCAGATGAAGCTGAGGGGCAATTCACATCTCAGTAGTGTCCTGTACTCCAGATAAAAGGATTTCACCAGCTTGGCTGGATCACGTGGAGAATCACTGTACTTTCTCAAAGTAATATCCACACTCTACTTTCCAGGTCAAAATGTGAACAAACACAAAATAATTTTGCAAGAGAAAGCAATTCAGTTTTTTGCTATTGTTTTGTTTGTTACAAAATGAAATTAGTAAAATCCCCTGCATTAAAAATACTGACATAAAAACTCCCTAAATGTCCTTTTTAAACACATGTTCATATTTTCTTAATGGTTTAATAATTGGATCAACACAACCAAGGTAGAGAAAAGGAGTACATAGGAGGGATATTTCTGGAGCAGGAGAACTGGAAGAGCTGGATGACTGGAGTGATAGAAATGGGTGGGATTCAACAGCATAAATGCCCACCCACAAGCTGTGAGGAGTCAGAGCTGCATCACTGCTGTGCTCTGGGAGCTCGTTGTCTGGGAATGGCAGAGGATGAAAACTACTGGCTGATCACAGGACAAATGCGAGTAACTAACACGTCTTGGCCTTGAGAAAGAGGCATCTGCTGTGGCAGGTAAAGAAGTAATCCCCCCCCAGAAGTGAGGTAGCAGTAACAGCCCTGTTGGAGGTCAGGAGACTTCACCAGGCAGACTTTTATCATCACATACGTTCAGGAAAGGTGAAACAGGTAGAGAGAAAGACTATTAGGATGACCAGGGAGGCATGGATCACAAGAATCTTGGCTGGTTTGGCCCAGAAAAATGAAGCCTCAAGCAGACCGTGATGATGGCTACAGAATCACTGCAGCACAAAAGGAAAAGAAGGAATAATTGTTGTGGAGGAAAATTATTTCAATAACTGTGTAGGCAAAATATATCTAACAAGTGGTTCACTAGACATAAATGAACATTAATGTTTTTTTCAGGGTGTTAAATTGAACTATGGTCTCTCAAAGAGAAATGGGAGGCTTGATAAGCCTTCCAAATCACTGACATCCCAATTAAGTCAATGACAAATTCCTGTCCTCCATCCCTGTGTCTGGCTGCCCGTGGATTCAAGCAGATGTTATTGAACTCCTTAGCGCCAACTCCTTGCCAAAGCCCCTATTTTTTTTTACCTTTCTTTTTTTTTTTTTTTTTTAACTCTGAGGTCTAGAGACTTCTCTTTCTTCAGATGAAAGATTAGATTCTGTCAGTTCTGAGTACATATGTGGGCTGATCTGGCCTATGGGCCGTATGTTTGACACCTCTAGTATACTGTGTTATTGTACCCGGGGGAGGTGACGGGGACTTATTTATAGAGACAGTGTCTGTCAGGGGAATTTATAAGTGCGATTTCTGTGGGTTAAAATAGGAAGAATATGTACTCTCTTAAGTGGACACTCCCTTGCTTTTAGGCGGTCAGGGTGAGTGCCCTTAATGAACGCTAACGGTTTTCAATTTATTACTTTTTTGTAGGAAGACACAACATTTTTAGAATCCTCGGATATATCTTTAAACTTGGAGAAATGACAAGTCCAGGGACTTCTGGGACACTTGAAGCAGATCTAACCTGTCATCCATGCCGTGAGTAGCTGCAGACACTGCTGCAGTGAGTGCAAACACTGCCTCGCTGCAGGGCGGTGCTCAGCACCCACGCAGCACCAAGGGCATCGTGGAGCAGGGGCTACTGAGCCTTCAGCCCACTGAGCCCCCAGCCTGCACCCAGCCAGGCTCTCTCTTGCCTCTTAGCTTCTCCCCTTCCCACCAGAGAGATATCAAAATACACACAGTGCTCTGCACTAGCCCAATGTTTAGGAAGATCACTTCCTCCAAGATGCCTTAATATGAAACAAAAAAGACCCCACCCCGGGCTAAGGAGTAGGAAAACATCTCCTGTTGACTTCATGACGGGCCTGGGGGCTTCACCCTGTCTCACTGAATCTGTTCATTCTCTAACGTAAATTACTTGAGAAGGAAAGTTTCCTGATATTAGCATTTCACACATCACCAAGCCACATTGCTGGTGCTTGAGAAATAGCCAACAAAAATAACTTCTTGCAGGGTTTACGTACATAAGATTTAAAGCACCCAATGAAGTTTTCAGGCTCCTAACACTTCAAACAGAAGAGCTCCAACAGTAAGCATACAGCTTAAAATCTTTAATCAAACACATTAGTTCACAGCAAGAGCCAGTAGATAAAACAGATGCAAGATTTCCAGACCAAGTCGTTCTCACATATGGTAACACCATCCTCTCTTAGGGGAAAGCAATGATGGCAAACAATGAAAATGCCCTTATTTTAAAAAATTCCTTAGTATGTCCAAACTGCCATCTCTGTTAAATCTCAAACTTACAAAAACCAATCCCCTTGGTTAGGAATCTGTTGATACATTAGGTTGGAAAAAACCCCCCCAAAACCCCAAAAATCCCACAACACTCCCCCTTGTCCCCAGCCCCACAGTTTCCTGGAGATGCTGCTATTTAAGTTCGTGTGAGGGAATTTGCTCAAGAAGATTGTTTTGTATTCTGGTTTCTAATAGAGAGTACTGGGACAGCATCCTTAAAGGTAGGGTCCAAACTGTGTTAGTCCATTGTCACAGGTCCCTAATGTTCCTTCAGCAGCTGCCAACAGACCCCCTAGACCTCCCACAGCCTCTGCCTGGCAACCGTGAAACAGAACTGACCTGCTTGTACTCAAATTTCCTGGAAGACTCCTTGCACTTAATCAAAAAGAGGTTTTGGTTGGTTGTTTTTGTTTTTTTGTTTTTTTTTTTTATTCTTGGTCTGGATTGGATGTGGCCCATAATCTCAGTGATGAAAAAGCCAATAATTCACCTTACTAGTCAGCCCTACATTTTCTATGATCCTTTGCTAAATTAAATTCCAGCTGTTACCAACTATTCATGTGCTGTCTGCCATGTGTACACATCCACATACACTGAAACAGTAATGTTCATTAAACAGTAGTGCTGTTAGGGTGGGTCATCTAAGAGTCAGCTTACTAAGTACTGTTTTCTGACAAACATGGAAGCTGTGAGATCCATCCATACCCTCTCGTGGAAAATCAGAAAAATAACAGACTGGTTTCCCAGTCCATATACCAGCACAGCACCGTTGGGTGGAGTGGGTCTGGCGAAAGCCTGCCCTTTGACTTTCTCAGTAGTCTCCTTTTTTAACTCCTGCAGCAGAGGATTTGGCAGCAAAGAAAAGCTGAGGCTCAGAGGACAGGTTCAGGGCTGCAGCAGCAGTGGTAGAGGTTGAAAGCATTGCATGCCTGTGCTCAGCAGCACTCGCTTCAGCCCCCTTTTAACCTTCTCCTCGTGCACAGGCACAGGAGGCAGATTTCAGGCTGCTTTAGCTTGCAGACTGTGGAAGTGGAGAAATGTAGCTTCTCTTTTTCCCCTAGAAAACAGGGAGTCACTCCATGGTTCGGGAAAGAAACCCCTGCTCCTGCACCAACCTTGGCTGTCTTATACCCCCATTTTGGGTACTTAGAAGTAAGATGGGGAACTCCTTTGTTTAACTTGCTGCTGCCATTTGCAGGCAGAATCATACCCTGAGCTGCTGCAAACTGACAGAGCCAAACTGGTGCTGGGGAGGGTCAGTCTGGACACCCCAGCTGAGGACCTGGACCCCAGTACTGGGGCCTCGGGGCACCCTCAGGACTGCTGCTTATAAAGTACTTGCAGAACACGTTATCTGGATGATCACGCAGCTCTCCAGGCAGCACATTAGTAACAACTAAACTCAGAGCTCCTCCTGAAACTGAAACAATATCAGCTTTGAGCAAACAGTTGTCCTAAATGAAAATTCATCCCCTGCTAAATTTAACCAGGTTGCATGACAGCACATATGTGTTGATTTCAGAGAGGTTTCTGAGGCATGAGGGAGATCATAAATAGGCCTTAACATCTAAGAAAATTAGACAGAAAACACAGATCCGCTTTCCGTTACACTTTTGTTTAGAATTCAGCTCAGTATCTGCTCTTCCTTAAACGTCCTGGCACAGAGCGTAATTATTAGCACAGCCTCCTTCAGAGGAAATGGTTACTTTTATTTCAGTGTCCTGCCCACGTTAATGGGACTGAATTATTTGAAACGTGAGAGTTTTTAACTTCTGCAAACTGTGAACCTGGCTGGGGGCACCCCAAGGACTGTAAACTCCCCTGTTTGCTCTGCTCCATGTCAGGCAGCCACCAGCAGTGTCAGGTTAATCGTGTATGAGAGCAGCCAGCCAAACGATGGGAATGGGGAATCACACAAAGCCAAAGGCAGAACTTTGCTAACCATGGACTAGGCAGGTGAGACCGGGATGGCCGGGCTGTGATGGGCCTGTAGTAATTCATGCATTGCTGACCCGAGAGCAGAGCCTGCAGCTTGCGCGCTTCATCTCCAGGATTTACATCAAGCTGAAACAGAGTTGCAGGGAAATTATTATAAGAGGAGCGCTGAAAGTGGCTTTTTCCCCATCTCTCAATAAACAGTGAGTTCATGCTAAATTGCCTGGGTGCGTGCTCTGGTGTCTAAGCACTGAAAACCGAAGCCCCTGGTGCAATATTCCGTGGCTCCAAGGTGAGCTGTGCCAAACGCAGATGGGATGCGCCGCCGTCCCCCTGCCAACGGCAGGACATGCCCCGAGGAAACGGGAGCAAAGCTGCGAAGGTGCTGGGAACAGAAGGAAGCTGCTGGCAGGTCTCTCCCAATGCAGTGACACAAAGCAGTCAGGTCTGTGCTCTGCGAGGCAGCTCCTTTCCTGTTCCCTTACCCTGCTTGGGCCTCGTGCACACAACCAGAGGCATTTCCACGGGGAAAGTCCTGAAGTGCTCAGCTCCTGGCATTGCTGCCAGCTGACCCCTGGCCCTGAGAAGCCTGAGACCTCTGGAGAGAGCAGGGATCCTCTCCAGCCATGTCCTGACCGTCATCCAGAAGAGCAAACATCCAGCCAGACAGAGCATGGCTGCTATTTGTAGGAATGCTAACCTACTTCTGTTAAAGTTATCTGATTTTTTTTTTCTGAAAATAAACAAGAGGATAAGAAAAAGAGCAATCTCAAGAGCAAGTGCAGCACATTGATTTTGTATCTGTGATTTAGCCTAAATTTTTTTAAATGTGAAATCTTTACCATCTACTAGTTTGCAGAGCAAGCGCCAATCAACCAAATAGTGGTATTTAACAAATGTTAATTTAAAATAACATCACTGACCTTATCCTGCATATATCTCTCCACTCAAAGTTGAAATACGTTTGCCTTAGCGTTGCCAAACTTTATTTGTAACTGATCAAACACCCTCTGATCCATTTGGGAGAAACACACAAAGGCTTATACAGCTCTCTCACAGTCAGTGTAAAGGAGGGTCTCTAACTTTGTCTCTATTGCAGACTGCAGGTCCCGTTTCAAATTATTTTTTCTAAAACTCTCAGAATTTAAGCCATTGTTCTCAAGAAAGTAGTTCAATTTTTGTGCCAATTATTAAATAAATTAAGTAGAATACATCATTTTTCCTTTTGATTTTTGGCAACTTGAATTTTTTATGCAGTATAGACACAGCTAACCTGTGTTTTGTATTTTCCCCAGGACTGAAAGCTGTCAGCAGTAGTACTCTGCGGCTCCTAGGTGTCACACATCGTGCTCAGATGAACCCCCTGGATGCTCTGCACAAATGATTTTTCATATTTGAGAGCACTGTCTGGAAAGTTTTGATTTTACATGAAAAAGTTATACAACTAGAGGGGTAAGGCTGAATGCAAGTGCTCGTTGTTCTGGAGATATTCCTGTGTATTTGGCCCTGCTCTCAGGTCTCTGGAAGAGCTTGCAGGTTCTCCAGGTGCCAGAGACCATGGGCAAAACCTTTGGCATGAGGCGTGTATGAAGAGGCCAGGGAGGCAGCGAGACTAAGAATGCAGTAATAATAATAATAAATAAAATAAATGTGGTCTGAGTAGGGAGGTGAAAGAAAGGAGGGGGTAGATGTTAGCATGGAGGTGTGAGGTGAGCAGAGGAAGGAAATCTGTGGAGCCTGCTAGTGCCATACATCATGTCCTGCATGCTCTGTCCCCTGGTTTCCCCTGGACTTGGCACAGGAATATGATGGTTATGGTGATGGACTACCCAAACTGTGCAAAAATGTTTTCCTTTTACATGATGTGCTAGAACTGATGTTTCTGGGCTTTAACAGATGAATTTCTGGATAAGTTTCTTGGAGTAACAGCATGGTTTAGTTCTGGTTTTTCTTTTCTTTTACATAAAAAATTATCTGAAAGCATTGACCTCTGTGTATTAGCTACTTTTTTTTTCCTTTGATTTCCTTTATCAGCTCAAAAAAATTTCACCTGCCAGTGGAACACAAATACCTGGGCTTATTATTATAATTGCTAAGACCCACAGAAAAAGGTGCAGCTTAGAGGATGTAGCTGAACTATCAATCTAATTCCATGCAGCAGTATCTTTAGATTATGCACAAATAGAGCAGAAAGTCAAATTGCGGTAGGAGGAAAACACTACTAATTGGGAATATGAAATTTCTCTGTCTCTGTCTGACATGGCTGAGTGGATGCCTCAGCATGCCCAAAGGAATGTCTCTGTTAGGGAGACAATGTTTTCTACTCAAAGCTTCTGAATAGTCAGATTTTAAAATTTAATTGAATTTCATTTCTTAAGGAAAAGTCCAAGTCACACAAGGACCCACTAAAAAAAAACAAACCAAAACAAGCTGATATTGTTTTGATGGGAAAAAAGTCAGAATCCCGCAGATAAATCAGATTGCACAGAAATAAGGCTGAATTGTGATTCCAAACTTACCTAGAAATGCCCTATTACTAATGAGAAAATCTGGCCAGTCTCCTCTGGGATACTCAGACTTTAAATTCTCTGAGAATGGGTAAGGGATATTTACTTAATGCACTTCATCTCTTAACCGAGATATAATGCTCTTGGTGAAGAAACGTGTCGAAATCTAAAGGGAGTGGTCTCCATTTCCTTTGGCTTCCACATGAAGAAAGGAAAAAGGAGAAGAATGTACTTCTCCCCTGGGTCAAAATCTCAGTTTACCCCAAGAAAACATATATGCCTTCTATGCAATGTAATTACAAGTCAGCTGAGAAACTTGGAATGAAGGAAAGCAGATCCATACATTGGCAAATTCATGTGGTCCCTCAGCTTTAAGGGATGCCAACAAATCCATTACCACAATAGTATTTAGCACTGAGAGAGTCCCACTTCAGGATTTACAGGCTTAATATAAAGAACTTAGACTGGAAAGGAAAAAAGTTCCCCTCCCATTCACTATTTCCAATGGAAAAGAATTTTTCCCAAGTGAAAAGTAAATTGCTGAGAAAATGCAATTGAAATGATTAAAATTGCTGAAGGTTTTCCCCTTAATTTTGTTCCCGTCCTTCTCCCCCCCCAAATTCCCACGATAGTCAATGTCAGAAGATTTCGCTTACTCTTGAATTCCTCCTCCCAAATCATAAATATTTATCACGTGAATGGGGTTCTTACAAGTCTCTCACATTTGTGAAAGAAAGCAGTTTGCTGCAGGATTTGACCTTGAAAATCTTGCCCAGTCTCATTGACAGGAGTCAATGCTATTTTTCCTTTTTAATAGCCTTGGAAACTTGTGCCAGACAGACAGAACAGCCAGACAGACCACACGCAGATTATTAAAAACAGTTAAGGGTGTGTGATTTTGGTATAGGGACATAATGGCCACTACATTATGGGCAAGTGGGAGGTGGTAGGGAAGGAGGGGGGTTGTTCATTAATGAACATAAATAATGAAAGGGCATTGGAACATGGTTCATTCAACACTAAAAGCCAACTTCTTCAGTTAGAAAATGGAATCAATCATCTGGAGTAATGGAAGAATTAGAAAACTGTCAATCTTTATGTTTTGGATTCCTAAACAACCATTAGACTTGGATTTCGGGAAAGAAACATTACACTACTGCTTAAAAAGCAAGAGATTGTGTGAACTTTGTTGTCTTTTCCACGAAACCTTGTACTGAAATAACTGAAGTGCTCATAGCCATCTCATCCCCCAGATTTCTGCCAGAAACACACACGATGTGCTGGACATTTTAACACTGAAGAAGCAACAAAGCCCAGAGCAGAGAGCAGACCAAGAAGCAAGAGGCAATGCTGCTTTGGTCAGCTCTGCTGTGAGAAGCAGGGGGAGGCATTTTGTTACCCGTGCTTTCCTCTTCCATATCTTCTCTTGGATCTGTAAGAGTGCCCACTCACGGGGCTTACAGGACCCAGCTCACATCCAGACCTCGAGGCAGGTACAGGAAGGGCAGAACTTGCACTCCCTGAGAACTGTTACTTTGAAGTTGCTCTTTTCACTACCACTGTCCCAAACTCAATATGAAAATTGATGACTTTGAGGGCAGACAGAGAGGGTGGGAATCTCAGTCACTGAAGTGGTCTTGCTTTTGCTCTTATTGAGCTGAAGAAACAATTTTTGACAATTTTGATGAGTGTTGGATTATCCTCCAGGGGTGAATCTGAATCCCATGTTAAATTAATGCCAGCCAGTGCACAGCCCCTATTTAAAGATATCAAGAGAGGGGGCTCAGAGAAGCCTTCCTGAGAGGCTATCAGACCAGAAAAGAGCATGCACAGATATGCATTGATGCTTGTGGCACAGAACAAATCCCAGGGTCCCTAGGACTGCTGCAGCCCACTGAATTCATCAATCAAGAAAAGGGAAAGTGTCCTGTGGGACACAGGATCTTCTGGTCCTATAGCCAAGGAAGCTGACCTGGTCAGGAAACCCACTTCCTGACCCTCTTTCTCGGCATCTCCTCTCCTGTGCCTTTATCTTTCCATCAGTGTTTTTATAAAAATAAGGAGGGAAGAAGATGCTTTTGTTAGAAATTTCCTTGGTTTTCCAGGGCAGTGTGGTAAAACTCAAAGATGTTTTGGCCAGGTTTCTTCCTTTGTCTCAGTTCTCTGGTACCCAATAGAATCACATTCTGGTGACAGGAACTGGTTATTCATGGCATCTCTGGCAAAAGAATATTTCAACTGAAAAATGAGTTTTGGAAAACTCACTTGTTTTCCATTTGCCTTAAAAAGACCATTGGCTGGAAAGACATCTCACTATTTGAAATCCTAGTTTAATGTCAGGAGCCTTGGCTGAATTCAGCAGTGTCTCAGTATCACCGACGGAGGGGACAGTTTCTCAAGGATGGTTTGGGCTCCTTATCACTTCTTCCATTTGCCTTTCCCAGCCTACCACTTCATCTCAATTACATCCAGCCAACTAACCTGAGCACAAGCTGCTAAATCAGAGCAGCAGCTGCATGAAAGTCCTATCCCAGGGGGGAAAAAAAAAGGAAAAAAAAAAAAAAAGAAAGAAAGAAAAAAAAAAAAGAGAAAAAAGAAAGGGCCTTAAATTTCCTTCAGAATGAAAAAAGGGCTTGTATCACAAAGCAAAAGGAATATTTTCCATCAGCACAATGAAATATTTATTAATAGCAGACACTAAATAATCTAGTACAGACTTGTTCACCAGAGTGCAGATTTTAGCAGGAGTCTCTGAGAACCAAAGCCCATTTAATTGTAATGAATAATAGCACAGATTTCCTATATTTGGGCTCCTATTTTGCAAAAAGCATTAGCAAGTAAACATGGATATTCCCAAACTGTGAATATTTAGTTAAGTTTTATTCTGATGTTTCTTGTTCTGAATATTACTCTATGAATTATTAAATTGCAACCAATTTCATAAGGATGAATTTTTTTGTTTGCTAAAATTGCTACTTTCTTCCACCTGAAGCTAAATCACTACACATGGAGACAACCAGAGGCAATATATTCTTGAAAAGGAACGTAAAATCGGAGCCAAAGTATATATCGGATGAAAACCAGAAATGCTACTTTCATTCGAGAGTCATACACCCATAATGGCTTCAGCCAAATTAAGATTTTTACCAAATGTCTTACTAGTATTAAAAGTTCATGAGTAGAAACTGATTTAGTAGAGAACGTGCTTCTGACTGAGCATTTTCACTTTATTTACACCTCATGTCTCTGACCAGAAATAAGCAAAAAATCCCATGTCCCAAATGCAGAGTGAATGGAATAGAGAAAAGGGGGGGTCTGGAGAAGAGAAACCAATGCTCTCTCTCCACATGTGGGTCACTGCACTGGGATTGGAAGCCCTTCCCAAACATCTGCAAGGCACTAAGTTGCCCATCAACACCGGGTAGTGGAGGTCAGGTAAGAACAAACAGGTGGAAACCTGTGCCCTGCACTAAAATACCAGCTTTCCCTCACTGCATTTGCTTAAAGCTCTCACACTCTTTCTTTCCCTTGAGACTGGACACTGCTGGGACCAGCAGGCCCTTCCTGTGCTTTTTTATGAGGCCCCAAAAAAATTGTCAGGACATCACAAGAGCTTCATCTGTGCTCTGTGGAGATGAGGGGTGGTCATGTAGCAGCAGCATAATTAGCAAAGAGACAGAGAGAGAACAGAACCTTCAGCAGCTAAATTCTCTGAGGGGAATGGAGAGGATACTTTTAAACTTAAAAAAAAAAAAGGTCATCTACAGCAAGCATTAAATGATCATCACAGCAGAGGTGTAAAAGTACAGAAGAATAATTAACATCAGCAGGCACAGTGGAAATACCATTTATTCCTGTAGAAAACATTTTTCTCATACTGAGCCTGTATAGAGAAGTGAGAAAAAGATAACCCATGTGCCTATAGCTGCAGTTTCTCCATGCCAGAGTCACGGCTCAGCCTGTGGGCACATATTGAGGCTGCCAAGTGGTCAAGCTTTTGTTACTGGGCAACGGGCATGGCAGGGCTCATAGTGTTTCATGATTTATTTTTCTCCAAAAATGCTTGATGAGTACCAAGTGACAGTAGCAAAGCCATTTAACCACTCTGCTGCTGGGTTGTGCTGGAAGTGGAAGGTTAGAGCCGACTTACAGGTACCTTACAATTGTCCTGTCTATTTTAACATGCTGTACACAAAGCTGCAAATCAGCCTGACAGCGTGGAGAAGCCTCTGATTAGGCAGCAAACTTCACTTTCTGTCCTTTTTAAGTGTAACATTTTCAATTCTCGCACATGTGCATGCTCATTTGGGAAGCATCTGACTAGTTCTGGCATCAGATTTGGACACCTTAATGTGTGCATCTTCCTCACAGTCTCATAGCACTGAATAACACATGAAGTTACATTTGTCTAGAGGTCTGCTCAGTTCAGCCTGGGCGGGTGCAGAGGCAGATATTTATTTACACTGCAGCCACGGGGGTGAGATCCTGACTGCAAGCTGAGTCACAGGTTTCAATGCAAGGCCTTGGAGAGCACAGCACTGCTCATCCAAGGTGATGCTGGACCTTGCCTTGGAGCCTTGCAGAGGTCAGCATGGCCGGGGGCAGCCAGAACAGCTGCCCTTTGCTAGCACTTCTCACCTGCTGTCTGCACAGCACTTGTATTTAGGACAATAAATCACAATGCCTGTGTGGTGTTTGTGATCAAATACAATCTTTGAATAGCAAGTCCTAGTGAAAAGCACAAATTCATTTGATAAACCATGTCTTGTCATAGAAAAAATACCCAAAACCTTCGTGCCGAGGAAAACCATCCTTTAATGCTAAATAGCTTAGGGTTAGGCCTGCATAGCCTTCTCTCTCTCTCTAGCAGTGATATACTTTGCAAGAGATTATGGGAGTGAAGTGATAGCTAGGCTATTCCTAGAGCACAAAATAGATTTTGAATGGAAAATCCCAGGATTTTCTTATATAAACAAGTACAAAATGCATTTATAGGACAGGTTTGGGTGTTTTCAGCTTGCAAAAGGGTTTTAAAGTTTTTTTCCTTGCCACATGAACTGCCAACTAAACTGAGAAACAGAAATCCTAAATAAAAGTTTAAAAGCAGCCACCAACTGTTTAGAAACTGAAAAAGAAACTCTACTAGGAAATCAGTCCTTTAAAGACAGTGTTCCAGTAAGATGTCAGGGATAGGTCACTTGGTTGTCTCACTGGAGTGACCACGTTTTAGGTTTTCAGAGTGAAATATATGAGGCTGGGCAGCCACGAGGGTTAGCACAGGGCTCAGATTTTAACACAAAGGGTAATCTGGTCTGGTGCAGTCTGGTCACTGCTGCAGAGCATCTGAAGGTTAGGTTTTATGTTTATTAGCATCATCCAGATGGCGTTTTATGTCCTTAATAACTTTGTCCCTGACTAAGCCATGAACCTACTGTTTGACAAACACTGTAGGAAATACCCATCAGCAGAAAAGCCATTTTGTAACAAGGGGGAGAGCTGGTACATTTAAGATGCTTACAGTTTATTTCTGTGTACCTGTCACCTTTTGGTGTGTACACTTAACATCATGAAGGGCTTTAAGCGGCTGTCCTTAAGCTGAGGGGTCTGGACAAAGGAGTTCAGTACCCTTGCCGATGCCTGGCAGCCCTGCAGCTCCTCCCAGTGCACTGCTGAGCAGCACAGACTCATCTGCTCACACCCTGGCCCATCAGAAGAGGTATCTCAAACATATTTCCCTAAACACTGGATACCTAGCAGAACTTCCAGGATTTACTGTATTTTGGTGAAAATTAGCTCCTCTTCTAATTAGTGGGATTTGTGAGTCTCTGAGAAAAAACTATTTTAGTTTCTAATAGTTAAAACAAAAGGAGCATGGTCATTTCTTTTAGCAAGCCTGTCCTGGCCCCATAGGACATCTCAGTAACGCAGGAGTTTCTTTCTGTACCTGAGCTGCACAAGTTTTTCCACTTTCAACATAAACTGGAAAAACATTTAATTTCTTCCTGGGTGCAAAACACATGGGCAAGATGTTCTTCCCAAATGAGCAAAAATTCTGCACATTTGTGGAGAGCAGAGGTCTGAGTGCAGCTCTCAGCAGGAGCCGGGGTGGGCAGGGCAGCCCCTTCACAGCTCCCTCTCCGTGCCAGCCTTTGCACATCCACGGTGGCTTGTGCAGCCCTGGGATTCCATATCCAGCCATCCCTGTGCGCAGTTGCCTCTGTGACATTTCAAACCCGAGCTGTGGCCAGCGAGTGTGCACCCATCGAGCGGCCGGGCTGAAAGATAATGAGTTCACACAATCCAACAGGTGCTGCATCCTTGTCCTGATGGTTTACTGAACTCATTTAAATTAAATTGGTTCAGCCTCACGATTCAGGCAAGACCAGAATGAATGTTAGCAGCCCTTTTGGTGTTTCATGACACAATTTACTTCAAATTAAAGCAACTGGAAAAAACCTTGTGCTCAGGGAAGTATGTATGTATCGCTGTTGAAGCAGACACTGGCAGTAGTGACATCAGCATGTTTTTTTAAGCATACGTTCGTCTTTTGCAGGGATATTTTGAGACCCTAAAAATGTCACTACAGAACTGTCCCAGTTTTTGATTTTGAAAATGTCACCTGTGTCATCATTGGAACTGGGCTGTTATTTCCAGAACTAACCATTTGGGGAACAGTTTACGTGAAACTGAAACCTTAGCACCAGCTCTGCAGTGAAAGAGAAGGCAAAAGTGCTGGCACTCACACTGGCGCTGGAGTCATCCAGGAATTGGCTGGCTTACCTCAGGCCAGCCTTTCACTTGCCAGAATTCAGAAACTCACATTTCTTTTCAAATTTGCTATTTTCTTTAGGCATTCATTTTGAACGTGACCAGCTGTTCTCAGAACAGAGATCTGGAGCCATATTCTATATTTTTAGAGCAGGCATCTTTCCTGTTAAACAGAAAGATGAAAAAACTCCAAATTAGAATATGGTTAGGAGGAACAGAAGAAAATTCACAAGTGCAAAGCTGCTGCTGTTCACCCAAAAGGCTTGCAACAAAGATGCAGAGAGACTTTCCCGATAACTCACAATGGTTTACCTGAAATGGGAGCAGGAAAGAAAAACAAGGCAACTGTGCAACACACAAATAACTCACCGGAAACCCCAGCATTCTGTGTCCCGATCTACTGAACATACCAAAAGGGCACCAAAAGATACCAAAAGGGATCCTGGTACAGGATCCTGCTCATCCCTGGGCCTGCATCAAAAAACGCTGACACAACTGTCTCAGGTCAAGCATCTCAGCAAGCTGCAGACTCACCTGGCCAAAAAAATCCCAGTTTGGACTGTGAGTCACTCGGCTGCTCCCAGCGTGCACACTGGCGTGCACAGTGACTGAGACTGGGAAGGCAGTGCTGGGATGGACTGGCACTCTTGGCAGCAGGTGACAGCAAATGTGCAGCCTGGGTGAGATTGCCACACATTTCCAATAGCTCTGGGAACAACAAAGCCTGAGCTCACGGAGCCGTGGGCTGTGAGCTGATAGCCAAGGGCTGCAGGTGGCCAGGCCATGCAGCACAACATCTCCAGGCCTGCTCAACTCCTGAAGCTGCTAACAGGCATGCTCGTGCCACATCCTTTCCTTCTGACAAAACTCACAGAGCCTTTCTGCTCTGAAGAACCACATATATTCCTAAAACTTGCTGGAAATTAATCTTCCCTGAGGCCTTCACTGCTTCAACCAATTTGGTTGAGGACAGCCGACAGTTTCCACTGCCTTTGAATCTGGTAAAAATTGCACAAAACATTATTACCAGACAACCCCATATTCTTCACAAATAATTCAACAGAAGAACTGAAACAACATAGAAAACAAGAAAAAAGCAACTTCAAGCTAAATGGAAATGTATTTGAAGACCATCCCTGGGGCACTGTCTCCAAAATGCATTTGTCTTTAGTGGTCACTTCCCACAAGAAGTCCCCAGCCCTTTTGGAGCAATTTTAAAAGAAATTTTGGGGGAAAGATCCAGATCACAACCCCCAAATAGTGAAATATTAGCTCATTCCTATAACCAGTCCTCAAAATATCATCTATAATTATTCATGTTTTTCCTAATTCTCATCAAGTTAACCAAAATTTCTAAATGTTACATTTTCATAAAGCCCCATGTTTTTCGGGTTATTATTATTTGGTCAGTGTTAAGTATTCCCATTTTAGAGGAAGGTTTTGCTTTTTTCCACATGGGCACATTTCTGAAACTAATTACCTAAACTTTACCCCTAATTTAATTTTTAACTGAGGGCATGAATCCCTCCTCGGTGGAGGTAAGACCCTTCCCTGTTCTGCTCCAGAGAGAATTGCATCATCAGGACAACTCAGGAGATGCATTTTAAGGACCCAGCTCTATTCCCTTCTCACTGACTCTTGGCCAGCAGCATGAATGGGTCACTGCCAGCACACAGACAACCTGTCCCACCTCCCACTTGAAGCCAAGGGCCCCTGTAAACACAATATGTGAAATCCCCTTCCCCCTTTTTTTTGTACAGGAATCCAAAGAAGGGCTCCGTCATAGGCACTTTTCTTCAAGAAGGAAGAACCCCAAAACTTCAAGGCTGTATTTCAACAAGAGAGTTTTCCCAAACTCCTCCAGCTCTTGGGAGTGGAAGAACATTTGAGACGAAGGTAACAGAAGGTCTCTCATGCAAGTGGATCCCAGTTGTGTGATTCAGAAGAGATGGCCACTTGCAGCACTGAGGGAGTTTTACTCAACGTGCACTACTCTCAGTCCCAAAGGAAAACAGGTTCCAGTGAATAATCCTGTGATCAGACAGAGTACAGTTACTTTACATTTGTAATTTTAGAGATGAAAGGGTATGAAACACTCTTGGCTTGTTATTAACCAATGCCTTGTTATCCCTTTTCTTCTGAATTCAGTCAGTGCCATTCGTAGAAAAACCATTTCTCCCCAGGAACCATTTCTTTTCAGATTGCCTTTACCCCTCCTTCCCAGCAATTTCTGTTTTCAGAGTAATGAAGAACAGTGTGGTTCTCTTCTACACCATTTCACTACATTTACATTTTTTAAAATAATTGATCATATCTCTGTAATTTTATACTTTTATTCTAAAACATAGGATGCATGCAGTCACTACTCACAGCGTGGCCAGTGAATTACGGCTTATTTGGGATTTTAAGTACAAAGATTATAAAAGTGTTGGTTAAAGTGCTGCCAAGTGAACTAAATTTAGGTTCATGGTATCTGGCTAAATATATGTTTTTTAAGTAATAAGAAGGAGTTGTTATTGAAACTGCAATCATCTTTCACAATAAATACTGTTTTACTTGAAGGCTTCTCTACAGTAAAGTTATATCAGTACTTGCTATGGTGTACTTGTAATTAACACAAATATAGGGAAAACACACTAATGTTTCTTACATTGCTTTTCTTTTGTTTATGCTAATGGAAAGGATAATTTGGTGTGCCACATGCATCAAGGACTGACAAAGCCATGGCTGAGTATTACACTAAGATGTTTACTCAGAGGTTATCAGCCTGGAAAGGAGCATTGTCATCAGGAAACCAATGCAGGAACATTATCAGGAGTAATCAATGCATTAAAGAGGAGTCAAGGCTCACGGACTGTTAATAAGAAAAGGTTTGGGGGTGAAATGATGATGGCATTGTTTAGACCGAGACTTCCTAGGTATGTAAAAAGCCACGTACAAATACAGCCCAGGTGAACACTCCTGAGACTCGCTGAACTCATCCAAACTTTTCCAGGATGAAAGTTCTGCAAAATTAGCAACTTCAGTCATGGAGACTCAGATGGACAGATAAGCTTTACTGTGAAATCTGAATGCATGGTTTATAAGCATTTAAAAATCAAAGCTTTGTTTCTCTCTGCTGCAACTAAAGGCAGTTGAAAAAACAGCATCTTTTTACTTTTAAATATGTAAATACACGTTTAAATAATATACATAAGTATAAATTATATCCACTTAAATATATACTTCTTTCCTAAGTAGATCACAGTGACACAGTGACAAAGTACATGCAATATCAGGAATGCAAATGAAAAATTAAAGGGGTTTGTTTATATGGGGGGGGAAGATTGAACAGAGCTTGAGATTGAGAGAAGTTAAGCTGTCTTTTTTCTCTTGCATATGAAAAACATTCCAGCTGTGGTTTCCACCACCAAAAGTGGAATTTCACTTTTATGAAGGATTCTGAAAATTACACTCACATATTTTACTAAAATCATGTCACTCATCCTGATGTGATCAATGAGGCATTAGACACATGAAAAACTAAAGGTTTGAGAGCCTTCATGCCTGTTTACTGTAGCACTTTCGGTGTCATTAGGGTTTACAAGACCCTATCCTGTTCTTGCACAGCGAGGGAATTGGTTCCCTTACAACATGTCATTGCTCTTTCATGGAGATGCATTGTATGCATTCTATTTAAAAGATTTGAAGGAATGAGTATTTCTGGTGAAAGCAGTCTAAGATGTCCTGTTGTCAGCACCAGAGTACCCCTTCAGATCCCCAAATACAGCTGGCGTCCCTGGAGAAGCATGGCACAGTTGTCCCCACGCAGAGGACTGCTGCCCCTTCCTGTGGCACAGCTGGCTGGGGACTGCAGGGACAGCAGCCTTCCCACTGTGGGAAGCAGCAGTGCCTGTCCCAAGGCTTCTCTGCCTGCCCTGGCTCTGGCAGAAGTGCCACAGGACATGGTGAGGAGGACACAGCCCTGCTGCCCACGCAGCTGCAGGCAGGCAAGGGACAGAGGCAGCGAGGGAGGAACCACAGATCTGTCCTTCATCCCTGACTGCTCCATGGCTGAAGCGCACGAAAGCATCAAACCCAAAAGCGTCAGCACAGTGCCTGACGTTTCAGATATACGAGCCTGTGAGAAACCCCGATCAGCTGCATCCTGGAGCCTCCAGTCCTGGGTGCCTCTCAGTGAGATGGTTTGGGGACACAGCATGGAGCACATCTGGCACATCAACCCTTGCCTGCCCACGGGCGGGCTGATGGTGACTTGGGGTCATGTCCCTTCTCATGCCACACTCCCTCTCCTTTCCTGCACGTCCCTCAAAGTGCTGCGGGGCCACATGGCCACCTGACATTGCCTGACACCCACCCAAAGCCAGATGGTCCCTTCTACTCACCAGGTTCAGGCTGATCCTCCCTTGGGAGGCTGCCCCAGCTGAGGGGCAGAGCCTTCCTAAAACACACACGTGAGTCCTGGCCAGCTGCTGGCTGCAGCTCAGCATCACAGTCCAGCTGGTCCAGCTGCCTCAGTCAGCAAGATTTCTCACCGGAAAAAGGTGATTTTTAGAACTTGAAACTTTTTCATGTGAAAATGGCAGTTTTGACAAAGGCCTTTCATTCTGTGATAGAGATAATCAAAATGAAAAATCTCATCTTGAATCAAATGTAAAGAAATTGAAAACTGAAACAGTTACACTTTCTGTTTTGACATTTCCCATTCAAAACTCCTCAGAATCCTTTCCCTGCTGTGTGAAAATGTTCCTTTTCTGAATTTTTTTTTTTTAATTTGTTTCACTGGGGAAAAAGAATTTGGAAATGCTGACATTTCTTGCATGAGATATTTCAAGCTTTATCTAGAGAAGTTGTGCCTCCAAGTACACTGAATTCCTTACATCCCTCCCCACAAGTATTTCAGAAGACTTGTTGGAAAATATCAAATTTAAATAACAGCATTCCAATATTAAAAGCAAAGTTAATAGGTCTTATTTTTCTTGTTGAATCCAAACATTTTTTCTGGGATTTCAAATATTAAAAGGTAACCAGATTTCAAACCAATTTCACAGCAGAAATCCTTCCGTAGAAAATGAGAGACCAGCTGATGCAACTGGCAAAATTCACACTTTTAATTAAAATGATTAAACACAAGAGACCCCATTGCCTGTTTTATGTATAAAACAACAACAAAGTAGGGATTTATGAAAGAAATATCGTGTTTCTGTGTATCTTAAAGGAAAATATTACAACTGAATTTAAATCGAGGATTTTTTTATGTGAGCTGTTGATACTCTTTCCTTCTCCCAACTACTACTACAAATCTGAGACTATCCCACTGTTCAAATTTTATACCATCAAAGGCAATCTGCTGTTAGACATTTCTTCTATAAAATCTATCTATGTATATACACTGGAAGTCTATCGTACTTTCAATGATATTCCAGCAGTAAATACAGCATGAAATGAGTCTTTTCCTCAATGGTCAAAGGTATACCTATTGCCAAACAAGTCTCCTTTGAACTATTACATATTTGTAGTGTGCTCTTTTACAACAAAGCTTACCCAACAATTTTATGTCATATTTTATAATGCAGAACAGCTCTGGAATGAGTAAACAGCGTTCAGGAGGAGATCAAGAGCAATATATATTTTGGTAATATTAAATGTACTTATAGTTTATTCTATAGTCAGATTCTATAGTCAGATGCAAAAAATAATACCATATTCTGTCTATACATCTAACTCTTAATAAGCTCAGTATAGATGTCTTATTCATTTCCTGGGAAGCAATGCTTTTTACCAGAGTTATTTGTAAATGCAGTTAAATTAACATCTTCTTGTGCTTTTACTCCACAATCATGAAAATAACTACATCCAGAATCATTTCACTTAAAAAAAAAAAAGAAGTCATTTTAGTCTAAAGTTTGGCAAAAAAATAAACTGAAATGCTTAGAAATTTACATTTTTGTCACTCCATAAATCAAAACTTACTTTACATATTAGAACAATTTTTGTGAGAATTTTGGATCTGAGCTGATAACCTTTTGCCAAGTTTTAACGAAATGCAAATTGAAACATCTGAGATATTAAACAGACAATCGAGGTTTATGGTTACATCATAAGATTATTGCCCAGTAACACTGCATACTATGGCCCTGAAACACTCACAAGCTTTATGTATGCAAGCAACCCTTGTGAACACAAATATAAGTGCTAATATAACCTCATGGCATCGAGAACACAATGTTGTATCAGCAATTGACATGCAAACTGTTTTGTTAAGGGAACATTCCTCCAAAAGATGTAGGAGGGTGTATGTGCAGAAAAGGGCAGCGAACGATGGCAGAAGCTTAATTATAGAAGCACTAATGGCAGGAGGAGAACACAGAGCTGAACAGAGCCAGCAGCGTTAGCTCAGAGAGGCCAGAGAGTGCTCAGGCCCAGCTCCCCCAGCCTGTGCAGCCTGGAATGGGCCCACTGGAGCCACAGCACAGCTTTTTTACCAGATCAGGATCTGACCTGTATCTGTAGTGGTTGTGTGAAGGAGAAAAGCCCTCTGGCTGACAAGGAATGAAGTGGAGGTCCCCGCCCTGCAGGTCACCCAGGAGCATCCTGGCACTCCTGTCTTCTCCTTCAGAAGCCCCTGTTGTAGATGCACACCATAATGCAGACCTTATGTAGTGCCGAGGGAAGTGTTAATTAATATTTTAATTGTCAGATACTACGGCAAGATAAGAATAAATGGTTTGCTGGACTTAAGATCTTTCCAGACACTGCACATAGACTCAAATGCATCCATTGCCCACATCCACACCTCACAGAGGCAATACTGATGTGTTCCTGCTCAGTCTGGGATTGTCTTTCACAATAGCCTCCCAGAAGAGCTAAGCATCCAAACCTTTATACATTTATGGCTCATATTAATTCATCCCTGGCCTCTGTGAAAACTACTGGCAAATTTCCGTCAAAGGAGAAATGGTTAATTTAAATAGAATGTTGTTAATAATGAAGGGTATGCAATACTCAAACAGTAAGAAAGGTCAAATTTGAAGAGAAAGGATTTGTCTGGTGCTCAGAGAAACACTGATACCAAATACAGGTCCCTGGAGGGGATGACTGAAATGGGGCCATCAGGTGAGGCTGGCATCAGTTTCATAAACAGGGTGAGGTTCCTGCTCCCTTAGTGTTCAAAGCAGAGGAGGCAATAGCAGTCCTTGAAGTGGTCCATAGTACACTTACATGTACAGGAGAGGTGCCAAGTGCTAAAAAAATAGATGCACTACAAACAGTTCACAGTTATTAACCAGTGGATGCCCCCAAAGTCTTGTTGTTCAACTCTTCTAACCAAATACATTGAGACTAAATTGTAGGCTAAGCTTTCCTCTGGTAAAATAATGTTCCCACTCAAATTTCACTGTTCTAATTGCAGAAGCTAGACACAAAAATACTTTCATTCAAATAACTAGCATTCAAAATGCTTTCAGCTGGACTTTGCCTCCCAAAAGAAGCAAAGACGCATGAAGGATGTTGTGTATTACCATTTTTATTGGCATTATGGGCCAGGACCCCATAGGTGCTGTCCCACCACAAAACGAAGGATTATCCCTACTTCAAATCATGATATTTTATTACAACAGTTTACAGTCCTTATTTAATTATCTCAGCATGCACTGCATGGAGTCTGCAGTGGAATCAATTCATTTCTAGCAAGTATTGGGCCAAATTGTGCTTTTACTCCCTGGAGAAGGGGTGGGGGTAAAATATACAGAACAGCTGGGGCCACCCAGTAGTTCAGCAAGGCACTCTGACAGCAGCAATGGCAGATACAAGCAGAAAACATCTTTAAAGAGCCCTCAATTCTTCAGCAAAGCCATAATTATATTCTGAACATTTTTCCCATAATAATTTTCATCCAAAAATTTGCCAAAAAAATTCATCGTGAAAGGCGTAGAAATCTACATTTTTGACACTCCATAAATCAAAAGCTTATTTTACATAGCAGAACAAAATTGCTGTATATTTTACCTCAACCGTACTGTCTTTTAGCATTACCTGCTGTATTTCCAGACTTGAGGATTTTTACATACCCTTCCACCGCTCCTCCTCAGACTTTTTTTAACATTCACCATCCTCTTCATTAAAACATGTAAATTCTCAAAATCTACTCCCCTGAAGCACAATATGGCCCTGGGGCTGAACCAGCTTGGGTTCTGCTGTGATGCTGTAAGGCAACCCAGGATGCTCACCCGCCATTCCCACCCCTCCAGGCTCCCGCTGAGCTATTCCCAGGTTAACAATGCTTCCTGCACAGGTTAACAATGCTCCCTTCTCCAACCAAAGGTGCAGGAAACCTTTTGGCAATGCACCCAAGGTGCAGATGAGTGCAGACTTAAGTTCCAGCACTGCCACTTCATCCTGGAGGGCAGAAAGGATGCCACTGGGGAGGATTCATTTAGGAGGATTCATTCCAAGAAGAGGGGTGAGGAAGCCTTCATTTTGTGCTAGTACCTAAAAAATGTTTGTTTTTAAGTTTTAACTCTGATTTTTTTTGTTTTGTTTTAAATCAGAATGAGTCACCTTTTTATTTGATAAACTGGATCATATATTCATCTAATCAAACCACAAACAAACCAAACCAAAATACAAGTAAATCTGAGAATAATAGTGACTTTCAGACATGATCAAGCTGGGGTTGATTTCTGTTATTTATCAAGAGTTAAGAAACCTTGTTTCCCTTCACCAGTCCCCTGAGCCATTAACATTCGCATTGCACCGCATTCTTGTAAGATTATGGGAATTTTCAGTTTAGAAAATTCAAAGCTATCTGTAGCTGAGAGCATATTTAGTTGCATTTTACAGTTCTATTTTAAAATAATACCACTACATCTGATACCCCATAGTTGTCTGTGACAAATGTAATATGCAAACATCTTCCATTGCATAAATGGCATAGGCATGGAAATAACAATACACTGAATGTCTAACGCCCATTGTCTGGAGAGCAGTCTTAATGTTGCTGAGTTAATGAGTGAAATGAGCATTGTGGTCTAAGTGTCACATAAATAATGGTTTCCATTACACAGAAAACTGTGCCACCACACCCTGGCCATCTCAAAAAGCAAAGCTCTAGAGGCTTCCCACAGACAAATACATAAACCAGTGCTGAATTTCTCCCCTTTCCTCCTCTTTGAGGCAGCTAGTTTAGTGGCCTCTTTCTTTTTGTAACCTATTTTTGTGACAAAACGCAGTTAAAACATTATGTGGTTTTTCTATGAACAGGAGTAAAATGCAGTCACTATAGACCAGACTCTTCCCTGGTGCAAAGGTCATCCACCCAAGCTGCTGAGTGGCAACTCAAGCCATTCTCACAGAGATATAAATCTCTCTCCCTCTGTCTGCATCTTTTTACCCACACAAAGCAGCGATGCCCGGGTCCTCTCTGCCTGATCCTGAGCTCTGCTGTCATACCCGTGACAGAAATGAGGGGTATGTGTGTGGAAGGGCCTGCACACCAACAAATACTTGGATGCAATTCCATGCAGCCATGGTGCTGCTGCCAGGGATGTACTAAGGGCAGCTTTCAAGCAGGTTTTGGAAAGGAAACAAAGCATACACAACCCAGCTACAAGCTGTAATAACAACAGCAGTCAGAAATAAAAGGCTAAGCGTTTCCCAACTCTAGTCAGTCTAAGCACACAGCCCTTCTCCAGGCACTGAAGCCAAGGTGGAGAAGAAAAGGGAGATCTGACCAGACTAACCTGGGAACTCAGCCTCACATGAAACCAGGCACCCAAATTACCAAACCACAGGCTATTCTCCTACTGCCACAAGCACAGAAGTAGATGTTCTTTCCCCCCTCAAACTCCTAAAGAAGTGTGAAAATTCCACTGACAGTCTTTGGAGAAAACTATCTGCAATTCGTCATGGGCTTTCTACATCTGGCAAGATGCACAGCCAGCCACAGGGTTTTAAAAGGATGCAGGGGATAGCCTACAAAATGGGCAGTACATTCAGTTGTTTATCTGGGCTTCTGTCAATTTTCTGTCATTTCCTGGTGTGTTTTTTTGCCATTCAGGATCCACAAAACAATTTCAAGAGAGTCAGGTGTTCTAATCCCACTGAAAGAGAAGAGCAGGTAGGTCTCCAAATGCCTTGAGCACATCAGAAGGTAGGAGGTTTCTGCCTGCAGCTACTCTTGGCTGAATAGTGTTGACTGTGGGCAGTTTTCTACTCTGCTTCGCAATGTCCATCTCAAATGAGGATGAACATGCACAGAACCCAAATCACTGCTTTCATTCCATAACAAAGACATGCTTTTTGGTTGTGCTGGCACTGGTGACTCCTGGGTTTATGGAAGGCTCAAATGAAAATCAAGTAATCCATTCCACCAAAACAGGAAAGGTCCAAGTAATTCAGGATGGGCAAAAGTCATAAACTTTCCTATAATAGGACACTCCGTGTTTTATCATGATGTTCCAGAGCTACTTTTGAAGCACCTGGACTTAATAGCCCTTCTCTAAACTGCAGTAGCAGCTTTAGGAGCTTCAGCAGCAAGTCAAGACTCAGGTCAGCTTGCTGGTGTCTGAATCAGGAAATATCACAGCATCTTTTCCTTGCTTCATTCTGTTTATAGTTTAAGTCTTGAGTGAGATAGAAACAGGCCCAGAGAGAGGGAGCACAGAAGATGATGAGTGAAGACTGGTGTTACAGTGCTGAGCTGTTCCATTTCTTTTCATCAACTCAAACATCTGGAGCTTTTTAAATGTTATTTTCGTTTTAGCTATGCAGCAGACTGATCTGTAGAGTAGGATTCACTTTGAGCACACAGTTAGCTGGAGCAGTGTGATAAAGATTGTTTGAAAAGTCTTAGACATGCAGACTCCATCAAAGCTGGCCTCCCTCTCAAGCAAAATGTAAGTGCTGGGTCTTTTTCGAGGTGAAGTTATTCAGCATACAAGTTATTTCAAAAGGTTTTTCACTGAGAAATAATTTTATGACCCTGGCAGTAGACCTGAGAGCAGAAACAACAGATTCCCCAAAGAGAAAGATGTATTCTGTCTTCTCCAATTTAAAGGTGAGGTTCTTTAACAAAAGACAAAATGTAAAATTGTAAGGAGGTGGCTTTTCTACTTATAATGTCATTTCTAGGTCCCATGTGTGCTGCATATTCCCTTGTTCAATACAAAATTTAAAACCTCAAGTTTTTAGACAAGCTTTCCTAGAAAAAGCTTGAAGAACATAATAGGTATTCCAACAGCAAAATTAAATCCTCTTTATTTGAAATAGTGTGGTTTCTTTTGCATCATTATCTATTTCTGTAGCTGATTTATGTTGGGCAGACTGAAGTATCAGGCTCAGCCATAAGGACATTAAGATCCATTATGGAACCACAATACATATCCAGAACTCATTTAGATATGACTCACCTATGGCCCCCCTTGACTTTAGTCATGGTGACATTACAGAAGTTACGCTGTTAAACACCAACAGGCAAAACCTCAAACCACCTCAATCATATTACTGCCGAAATCCCAGGTATGTGGAATCTGTTAGACTTGACTGCTGTGTAAAAATGCAGCATTTCCTGAGGCAGTGGCAAACCTTTTTGGTTTAAAGGGTAGTGCAGACACCTTGAAAAGATGGGAAGCACTTTGCATACGCCAAGTCCTGTCCCATGGGTATGATTAGGTGGCATGATGACTCAGGCTCTGCATACAGGTTATAAAACCATGCTGAGTATGAGTCATTAGCTCTTCACTTTATTTCTGGGCACATTTAATCACTTCTTTTGCCCATGCACCCGCTTCCTGCTTTGCTAGGTTTTGGCAGCACACCTCTGGGCTGAGATACTTTTAGTATGTCTTGAAATTGTACTGAAATGATTTTCAACTATTTCAATTGGCCAATACTAAGACAAGTTCAATAGAGAAGATGCAGGCTTGTGTTCTACTGATTTTGCCAATCAAAAGTGGATTTTACTCCTAATTTCATCCCCCATGACTCTCAGAAAAGCATGGAACTGCATGTTCCACCAAACACAGGCTGTAGGACAGTATCTTAATTTCAGCTGGATCTATCAAGCACACTACCAATGCCATGGGTTTAAAACACACAACTTTAACTTACATTTTTCTGATACAAGGCCTGCTCTCAATAATGAATAAGAGATCATCAGAAACTCATAAACCCATGGAAACATGGAGAAGACAAGTCATTCTAGGAAACCGATGGGTCAATGTTTTTTTCCTAACCAAGACCTGAAGATGGGAAAAGTACCAGACAAGCCAACTGGGTAGCAGGGTCCAAGCAGGCAAAAAGGAACAACACCTGCGCACAAAGCACAGCTAACCTAGGAACTGCTCACTATGGGATGCTGTGGAACTTAAATGGGTTCAGAGAGGGATCAGACAAATTTGTTGACTCATGAGACCTCTTAATTTAGGTAGGCTCTGAGCAACTCCATTTTTAGCAGGAGGAACATTAGGAAAGAGGAGATTAACCCAGCCTATTGCATATCTCCAAATGTGAATGTTCTGAGTGTTGTGATTTACATTTGAAGGGTCTCATGGGGTTGGTATTTCTCTGTCCCTGCATGAAAAGTATCATCCCCCTTCTCCCGGCCACCATTTCCTGCCTGCTGTTCTGAAGGCTTGTATGGGCCCCATTCTCAGGAGATGTGGAGCCTTGTTGCTTTCAACAGCCCCAGCTGGGTTCTCTCCTTCCCAGCTGTCACTCACCCTTGGGATCTTTCTTCTCCTTCATCCCATGTGCTGTGCCATATGTGCCAGCTCCCAGCCTCTGGGCATCAGAGCAATGTTTCTGCCTTCCCCTGCCTTTCCACCATCGTGTCCTCGGCTCCAGAACATTCTAGGACAAGGATAACTTTCAAATGGAGCTTGGCACAAAAAAAAAAAAACTGGTTCTGCAGAGGACTGCCTCAATGGGCACTACTCCAGGCAACAGGAGGCTTGGTGTGGAAAGCAGGAGGGGCAGAAAAGTGATAGTGAGGGATCATGGTGAGGAAGACAGGTTTTCCTGGTGATATCTTTCTGGAGCTTGCAGTAGTTGTTGCCTGAGATTTGGGCTTCACATTCTGACGAACATTCTGACAGTTCAGCAGTCTGCTCACTGCATCCCTCTCAGCTAACACCAGGGTTTCATGGCAACACACAGCCTGACCGTAAACAAGTTCCACCACATATTTACCTTCTTGTTAAAAAGCCCAGTCAGTGGTTTTTTTCCAGACACTATAGCTTTCTGAAGGCCTTTGCATTACTTGAAAAGTACAATGTACAAATTAAATATTTTGGCTTCACATCATAAACTGCTAGTGCTGCTGGTAAAGTCTTTTTCTCTGATCCTAGGATCTAGGTAATGCGGATTGCAGAATACTGTAGTTTGTGGGCATGGAAGTTAATTTTAATGCCAGTTTTTATATCTGAGATACTGTAAATGAATATCTTCAACTTATATTGCCCATCGTAAACTTTTTTAACCTGTGAGTCATTTTCAAAATAATAAACGTAACTATTCCATAAAAATATCTCAACACAGAAGAGCCAGAAAAGTGAAGGACATGAACAGATGGCACATCAATCTTCTGCATTTATACAATTTGTTTTTTAATGCAAATAGTGTGGGTTGCCTGCTCTTGCCTTGGATATTGTTCCAAAGACGAGCACATTTTCTTATCTTTCTGGATCAATGTGACATTTGCAGTTATCATAAAGTGGGAGCCCATTTAATGATGTTAATGCTTCCTTAATGTAAAAATAAAATCACCTCCTTTATAAAAGCAAACAGATTAAAAGTCCCAAAGAGACCATTGAAATCTGTGACATTTGCAGTTACTGGTGGCTAGATGGCTTGATTATACACAGGTAAAAAATATCTTAAAAGCATTGTTTATGCTCACTAATCAGAACATGAAATAGGAACGCTGGAGTCTCCCCAGCTAGATTTAGTTTCAAAGATGTATTAATAAAAAGATGGAGGCAGCATTTCATGCAGCCTGTTTAGATCGTTCAAAAAACCCAAAAACTGCAAACAATCAAACTTATGGCCTTATGGCAGCCTGGTAAATCTTCAGACCCCAGATGTAATATGTGGTCTGCATTTTTATTTGCACATATTGGAAAGTGGCTCTGCCAGCAGTCCCTGATTCATGCCTGTACCGTTCCCTCCACGGTGCCACCAAGCAAGTGGCACATCACTAATATTTCTGTTCTTGCCCCTGGGGAAAATTTGAATCTTTAATTTTTGTGCAAGCTTTTTAGAGGAAGAAAAAAAACCCAAACCAAACACCATCAACTGAAACAACCTTCACTTCTGTTCTGAATTAGTGCAAAAAGAGAAATTAAAAATTATTTAAATATGTCACTTAAAACTGTTCTGAGTACAATATATCTTACAAGTCACAGATTCACAGACACTCTAATTTGGCTGGGACTACATTACATCTCTCTAGTTCTAATAGGAAAGAAGTAAGTAAATGGTATTAACAGCATAATATATTTTTCATCAAAAAATATTTTAGGGAAAAATCATACTTTTTAAAAGAAACAACATTTTTGGATTTGTAATTGTTTCAAAGACAAAATGTGCTGACAGCTTCTGTGGAAACTTAATTTTGAGCAGAAAAACCAAAACCCAAATGACCCCTTTGAACTCCACCCATTATTTTGCTCAGGAAAAAGGCCACTATTTCCTCAGGGAAAACAAGGAAGCTCCGCATGCCCTGGGAAGGCAGCAGCAATTGCACCAATCAGGCTGGAGACAGCCATGCAGCCAAGTGACCCCCAACTCAGTTTGTGACGAATGAACTCTAAGCATTATTTCTAAGATTTTACAGTGAAGATGGAATGAATGCTATAATCAGGACAGAGTGGAGGAAATAATCTTAGAGTAAGTAAGAATAACTGGGTAGTTCAGGCATTCCTCTGTGCTTGCTGTTCCAAATCACCTCTCAGTCTTCCTTGCCAATCTGCAGCTTCTTGTAACCATGCTTTTCCCTTTGCTCCCCAAAATCCAGCCCAAAAGAGCCCAGCTGCAGGGACAAATCACAGGTATGGCCAGTGCTTGCCCAGTAGCACACACAGGATAGATCCTCACAGCCACTCCCTGAATGGTGCCTGTAAAGCAGGTTAGAGGAGCAGGCAAGGTGGTAGGAAGCCAAATTTACCAAACATTTCACAGATAAACACTTCTATATTACTGTTTTAGAGATGCTGCCCTCAGACACAAGCACACAACAGGGGGTCTGTTGTCATCGGGAACAAACCCTCTTTGAAATACCCCACTAACTAGAACAGATAATGAAAAAAAAGCCTTTTAATTCCCTGTCCTTCTCCTTCTGAATGAGCTGTTAAAAGACCAAGAAAAACTGTTATAGCGATACCATAAAAAGAAGAAAGCCCAAAAAAAACAAAGAGCTCTCAGCTCCAGGCGTGTCCGAGGGGCTGGCAGGGAGAGACAGCGCCCACATGGGAAAGTTCTGTCACCCCATCTGAGATATCACTTAGTGGTGGCAGCTCTCCAGAGGCAGAACGGGTCCCACCTGTTTGCAATGTGTTTAGCTATTAATATTTATATAGTAGTTCAAGTGGGTATAAAAAAAAAAAAAAGGATGAAATTCATCAAATTTTATGTCATCTCTTGGTGGTGTAAAATAAAAACCGTTGCAGCAGGGAAAGAGGGGAATGGCTTGTTTTCTTGCCTTTCTGCAGAGCGAAATGTCGTTGCTCTCAAAATGTCTCAGTGCAGAGCAGTTGGCAATCACCTCAGTGTGATCCACACCTTGACATCCAGGCTAAATACCACGGCCACGGCCTGGCCCCAGATCACAAGGCTTTGAATAGCACCACATAAATAACACATTCATCAGCTCTGTGGCTTGACTTACAACATAGAAAAAAAAAGTGGAAAAGATTCACATTGATGTGGAAGTACTTTTCTTAAGCTACATTTACTGTGCAGAAAAAAAACCCCAAACCCAAAACATTTCATTTTTCTAAGGATTCATGGATTGCTGTGAAAATGAGCTATGTGTAAGGGAAGGCTATCTACCTGTGCCAAGGTGAAGAAATATCCAAGGGAATATTTCGTAACTAGGAAAATACAGGTATTCCAGAAGAATGCTGGCCCTCAATCCTTTTGGACTTGTTCTGTTTTCTATTAAATAAGTCAGTATTCATTGGAACAAGAGAGTGGAGAATGTCTGACCACCCAGTAATAACTTTGCCATCATCCCTGATATGTATTTGAGGTGAAAGTGAATATTATGTACATTAAGAGGATACTTTCGGCATGGGAAACATGGAAACATCCACTCTGTATGTCCCATACCATTGAGCATGGATTCCTTTCCAGGCAAGCAAAACTAAGGATTCTGCTCCAATAATTTAAGTCTTGCACATTAAACATTAACCTCTCTGACATAATTAAGAATTAAGCCACAGAAGATGGAAAGGTTTTAAAAGATAAAAAACTAAAATTCATTCATTCCAAAATGAACGGGTTAGGAATCTTTAGGCAGTAGCATTTTCTTTGCATAAATGGGAAGGTTGTCTCTCCCTGAGAGGTGTGTCCTAAACAAGAAGGCAAGGGAGATAGGCATCCAGAATGGATTTTCTGTTCAGTCTGGGAAACACCATCGAAAAGGTGGGACTGCTCTCCTTCCCTGGATATTTCTTACGCACCCAGTACTGAATGAGGAGGGGAAGAGTTTCCTTCTTGTCAGCACTTATGTGTAGCCTCCTTTAAGCTGATCTAATTCCCACACCACTCTCACCTGGGCAGAGAATTTGCACTCAGTTAAAGGACCTGGGTGGAAAAGCTGAGGCCTGTGGAGATCCCAGCCCCAGGCAGTGCCTCAGCCCACGCCTGCAGTGGGACTGTGTGTAAGCATCGCAGCGCTGGAGCTCAGTGCGTGGCAGAAACAGGCCCCACATCAGTCACTGTTACACTTCTCTCTTCCCTCTCGCTCACACTGCACAAAACCCAAACCCCCACAGCCACTTTCTCCTGATATCACCCAGTCCAAAGGGGGAAAATAAACTGAAGGAACATTAGAAAGAAGGAAATTATAAATCTGAATGACGCACAATTGTAAAATGTTGTAGCCATGCCTGGAAACGTTCTGAAGGCAAGTTAAACTAGCATGTGTTTTGCTTACCTACTTCGAGTAAGCAACAACTACATGCCAAAAAGTCACCACAAGCCCTGAATTATGGTATTTAGCTCAATTGCCTCTAGTATGCACCACTAGTTTAATTTAATCTTAATCCAGTCTCTCCCAGAACTTTAGTTCCCATCAGCCTAAGCAAAACCTCATTTGCTATCACAAATTTTCAGCATTAGATTTCGTGAAATCTCTATAAATACATTCTTGTAGCAAATTCATTTTAATGAGCACTTGTCTCTGCCACGCAGACATACTGTATCGCAGGCATTCTGAAACCTGACTACCTTCCTTTCAGAAATAAAAAATAAACACTTGCCTTTGTCTCCAGCATCTGTCCATTTGAGCACATTTAGAGTCTGAAGTTGAAAAAGAAATTTTTCTATTAAACTTTTTTACATACCATTCAGCAAAAATTTCTTAAGAGCAGGCTTTTAAAAAATTTTATCCTTAGTCCTCTTGTTGTTAGAGGGGTTAAGTGAATTTCTATGTGTGTGTAAGGAACGGAGAACCTTGCTCCAGAAGCAGGGAGAATGGGGAGAAAAGTCAATCTGCCATTGAAGTGTTGCATCAGAGATGTGGGATCAGTCTGCATGGAAATACACTAGGTAAGTCAGCCAGCATGGGGACCGCACTACTAAAAGAAATCTTATCCTACCACGAGCTCCAAATTCCTCAAATCTTGGTTTATACAAGAAAAAAGAAAAAGGAATTTAACTTTCTTACTCCTATCCTTAATAGTATTTTAGCTGATAAGTACATCTGGATAAGATACAAGTAACTGAAAGACGCATCTCTTCAGGCCAGTTACTTAATCAAGAGTATAAAAAACTAGAAGACTCACAGAAAGCCTATTTTCTTTTAATGCTCCTACCCAGAATTTGGGGGTCTGTGGGAGCACACTGTTAACTGATTTTAGTTGCACTGACTCTTTTTAACAATTTTGTGTCACTTGATAAAGATGCTTTCTGGTAGTCTTCAACAGAATTTTCTTGTAAAGAAACATGCAAGTTTGAAAGAGGCAAGCCCATGAAAGCACAGACTCCAATCATCCTGCATTTCAGACACTGTGAGTGCAAACTCCAAACTACTCGGACGGAGGAAGGGGTTGGCTTGCTCCTCTGCAAATGCACCTCGTATGATTTCCTGAGGACAAAGATCTGCAGCAGACCAAGACAGACACCTTTTCTCCTCCTTCCAATGCTTGGAGCCAAGTGGCATATCTAAAAGGAAAATGTGAGCATGAGGAAGTCTCCAAACTGTAGGGAAGGCAGCAGCCAGTCTCTCTCTTTTCTCCTTCCTGAATGCACTCCAGATTGGGGAACCAAGTATGTTTGTTTGGCTTTGACCCTAGAGGGAAAATTATCCCTAATTTTTTTGCCTACACATTTTATTTTATTTTGTTTTGGGGTTTTGTTTTTTTTGTTTTTTGTTTTTTGTCATCTACACAGCTTTCGTATCTTCAGGTTTCAGTTTGTATTTCCCAGTATCCCTTACATCTTGACTTTGGATCAAATCTAGAGCAAGAGGACCCACTTCTGGTAAATGGATGAAAAAATTCCTCTCTGGATCTGTTAGTACAACTTGACTGAGTTGCTACTGGCCAGTCAAAAGCTGACTGCCGCTTTGATTTACCCCAGCTCTAAAGTACAAATCCCCAGCTGAAACAAATGCAGACAAAGATTTCACATGCCTCCTCATTTAGTCTTAGCTTGTTACTTGTCCCTGTCAGAGAGATCAAGGAGACTGACTGCTGTTGGCATATTTATCAGAGAAAAGGAACAAACTTTACCTCCACGGGCAGCTCTCATGCTGCATGAGACACTTTTATACACATCTGAAATAATTCTTCATGAGACAAGAGAGAAAGAAGTCATGGCCAGCATAGTAGAGAGAGCAGACATAAGGAAAGCTGACTGTATGAGACATATTTTTAATGCTTTTGTTAGTTTTCAGTTAAAGTATTCTTCTGCATTCCAAAGAAATATAATTTGGTAGGAAACAATCTCAGTAAGGATCATCAGATTCAAATCACTACTACCTTATCCCTACCCACCTTAAATTCAAAGAAAATCAGGTCTGAATGTGGATTCAATTTATTATTTTTAAAAAATGTATGCTGAGCTTTTTGTATCAGAGAAATTAGAAAAATAATACATTCAAATAAGAGATCAAAGACACAAGACTGCAAAAGTGGAACTATAAATCAAATCAATGTCCATCTAGGTTGTCACTTCATTTTCCGAAGAAACTGGTAGTGGATAGCAAACCAAATCAGTACCATTTCTGCTTAAAAAATATGAGAATTCTGCAGAGTGAACAAAAAGTGGATTCCATTTGTATTCTCCCTGGCCACTGAGACATCATCAATTCTAACTCGTCCCAGCAAAATGCCAAATTAACCTCCATTTTTTTTGCAGTATTTTATTTTGCCAAACTAATCACAGTCTTAAGGAATCAAGAAATTAGATAAATGGACAGAACCATTTCTTCTTTGTAACCCTCCAACAAGACCACAGCATGCACACCAATATTTGGATAGAAAAGCCCAGGTGCTTCCCCAGTTGTCATCCATTCTGCCACCTTCCAAAAGCATCCCACCAGCACAGACTGTCCTCTCCCACATCTCTCAGAGGCCACACACAGGAGCAGGGCCAAGGGTGCAGGATCAAGGGTTTGGAAAATCTCTGCTTCTGCCCTCTGCCTCACCAGTTGTCAGAGATAAAGGCACCTGTAACCTCAGTGAGGCAGTGATGCTGCCTGTTCTGGGCTGATGGATTCACTTCTGCAGCCATGCCAGGAAGCATTTAGAACCTGTTTTCCTTGCTGCCTGTGTCTGCTCTGTGGTGCACAAGAGGCACCACCAAACAGCCACATATACTACCATTTTAACATGTTTAAATCAATTCCACCTCCATTCAGATAAGTGTTGAAACCCCCGTGTGGCTGGCAATTCCTAGAAGAGGACAGATCTTTTCCAAAAGCTAGGCTGAACTTAAAGTAGATACAAAATAATACTATAGATTTTCTTTCTCTCTCTCCCTCATCACAGCCCTAAGATTAGCATAAAAATGTGCTATCCTAACTAAGCAGTCTGTTAACTGATAAGCTATCAAAAAATCATCTGTTATTTTTATAGCTCAAAGGCAGATGCCATTCCAAGAACCAGAGTTGATTGAGTAGGATTTTTAGTGCTTCGTAGATTTATCATTGTAAACTTGAGGTATTTTAAAACAGAATGATTCAAGTCTTGAAATATTACCTCCAGAGCAATCAAGCATTAGGATTTTTGCCGGTCTTAAGTTTTATCTGGGATGAAATAATTTAATCTTGCATCATAAAGAATTTGAGTAGTTTCTTAATGCGTGCACTAAAAAATCTTTTCTGCATTACGGTCCAAACCGATGTAATTACTCAAAAGCATGGATGTCAAAGCTTCCCAGCTCCTCCTGCAGGGCCCCCTTCTGCACATTCTGTTCATATCCCCCTTCTCTGGAGCATATTTGGTGAGGACCTCAGACAGTCAGTTGCAGTCAGGCTTAGTGTATCAGGTTTAATGGTTTAATTGGCTTGGCACTGATGTGCTGCCCTGCCAGTATCTGTCCGATGATCCTGCTGGGTGTTGTGCAGAGCCTTTATTGCAAAGCTGAAACACACAGTAAGGCCCAACCAGCACGGGCGGTGCTCAAAGTAAATCAAGTATGTGAGATTTTCAGTAGTAGGGAGAATGGAACGAGGCCAACGTGCAGCTCCTAGGAAGAGAGAGGAAAATGTGGAACAGCGCTAACCTCGCCTTACATGTGATGTGGCCGCTCTATCAGGAAAGTATGTGTCACTGTGGAGAAGCAATCAGCAATACCAGAGGACTGGAAAGCTCCAGTGAAGGAGCTTCTTCTTTCGTAATGAGAGACAGGTGCCAACGGGAATCAAAAGTCTGTAACCAGTTATTGAGATTAATATTAAACTTTTGTGAGTTCTACAAGCTTTCACATCAAGGCATGGGCAGACTGGCTTTCCAGGGCAGCTCTTCCACATTTTATACCAGTCAAAACAATTAGACATACCTCCAAGCTGATGTCCTTGGAGAAAGAGGCATGACATTACCCCCAAAAGAGAAATAACAGGAGTGTCAAAACATGCACATCACCCATTTTCACAGGAACTTGCCTCTGGAATATTTCAGTGCTTACACCAGCATAAGCTTGCATAGTTGGCTGGGATGAACTTCCTATTTCTATAGCTTTTACTCAGTTCAGGGTTCTCCAAACAGGAAAATAAATCACTGCAGTCCAAAAACAGACCTCTTTTTTTTTTTTCTTTTGAGCAAGAAATACTCAACCAGCCCAGAGAGACAGCAAAGAGCCACTAAGATACAGCCTGACAGACCAAGAATACTTTGTTTGTGTGTGTTGGATCCATGCGACTGACATTTCTAAGTGCCTCATAATTGCTCTTATCACCAGTTAATCCCAGCGCAGGGTCTCTGGCACTGATGCTCTGCATAGTGACACAAATGCATGCAGCTGGAATACACTGCTGGGACATTTCTGCAAGTTTCCTGAAGAATCCACATGCTCCTGACTCCTCCTGCAGGCAACTGAGCTCCTTATTACACAGCAAATATGCACCTTTCCCTAAGCACATTATACTTTATTCCATCACTCCCTTCAGGGACGGCAAAAAGACTTAATGAGTACTAATTTATCTCCCTGAGTCTGCGGGGCGTCCAAACTACAGTCCATTCCCTCAGTTCACATTCTGCCCCTGCACATGTTATCCCAGGGGGGTCCTGCTCTTGGCAGGCAGCAGGGAAGCACAGTAGGTGGCTTTTCCAACTGACTGCTGCACAAAGTGCTGAGGTTTCAGGTGCCCTGCCTCCCTCTCCCCCAGACAGGGGGGGTTCTTGTGTACTTGAGGGATATCCCTAGCTTTGGAAAGAGGAATAAACACCCTGCTAGTCACTGTCTCCCAGGAAAGGATGCATTTTATCATGCAGAATTCCTGACTGCTTTTTGTTGCAGGCATAAGCTCACCCTGTCCTGTCTCCAGCCCATCCAGAGGTTGTGCTGGCGTGGTCATTGCGGAATTCAGGCCCAGTTTGTGTGTCCAGCTGTGGGACAGGCAGCCCAGACCACAGGGTTGCCCAGGCCCTGCCAAGCAAGGGCAGAATGCAAAGCAGCTCACTCTAACAGCCCAGCTGGCATCATGGTAGCCTGGGGAGGCAACCCAAAGGGGAAGGAGGCTCACACTAACCTCACCAAACTACCGAGCCTGACTACTTTGGGGGTTTTACAGACCTCATGCTATGCAAAATTTTTAAAAACTCCAAAACAGCCTCCCTCCTCCAAGCAAATAAAAATATCCACCTGCTTGTCCAAACAGCAGACAATGCTCTCCCTCTCGTGGCTACTATCTCCTGAATTTGTGATCCTCTGCTAACCCTCTGCCACTGCTGGGAATGGCTCCAAAGTTTCAGTCTCTTCCAGGAGTGTGCTAGATGAATTAGTTTGGGAAATGGCCCCACATACTTTGATAGGAGCTCTGAGTGAGCTACGGTTGCATCCTGGGGATTGATATGCCTCAAATAAATGAATTTTTAAAACCAAGCGCAGCAAAACACTGAGCAGGTTAAAAGCTGCTGTGTCAAAGCTGAAAAGGCATTAATGGTCCAGGGATAGCGAATTTTGTGCGTGAATTTGCCCCATCAGTTTTTAGCAGCCACTTCCCTAAAGTGGCTCAGATTTTGCCAGCTATCTCCCAACAACATGAGCAGAGATGTTTTTCTTGCCCAAAATAGTTAAGTCATCAAACAGCTCTGTACTTACAAGGCCAACCTTTCCTGACCTTTCTGGCTAGACCAACTCCTGTTACATTAACCTCTGACCTCAAGTCTCCTTAATAGCAATATTCCTGGGCACTGTGATTTCCCTCCCACTGTGTTGGCTCGGGGATATATTTACTATCTTGGCTTCAGAATTTATTTTTCAACAGAAGTGGCAGGGACCACCCTATTCCACCCCCTCCTCATGCAGTACAAGTGAAGTAATTCTCAAGATATTATTTTACCCGAACAAATGTGCTTCAGAGTCTCCTTAGCTTTGTATGAAGCCCTGACTTCCTATCAAAATCAAACAGGGACCTGGTCAGATTTGAGATGGATATAAACAAGAAATGGGAGCCCATAATTGGTGATGGAAATCAGATAAGCCCCTTTTAAATACAACCATTGATAGAGCAATGGAAACTCAAATTACCTTTGATTAAGTCTCTTAAGAAAATAAAGCGAGGGGGAGGGAAAGGAGGGCTCTGACTTAGTAAAATTACCCTCGTGGATAAAATCACTGGTACAGGAGTGGGAAGGAGATGGGTGTAGCTTGTCAAACTTCCCAGGCTGGATGCAGCAGGACTGGAGCCAAGGAGAAATTCCTCACCCTCCAAAAGCCTTGTCAGTCCTTGTGACAGGGCTCCCACTGAATGAGCCATGATAGGCATTTTATCTCCGATGCCCTCCTTACTTCAGGCTCTGTCTCAGCCAGAAACTCAGCTGAGTTCAGATGGGCACACACAATACCAGCTTTCTGCAGGCATTTTTAACTAAGGGGGTTATCTCACTGCTTCCACATTCAAATAAACTAAATTATTTCAAAACTGGACCACGAGGACTAAGGAACTTGCTCGACAACCTCAGGGTAAATCACCTATGAATTTGGTTGTAAGCCTGCCTGGTGCACCTCTAAACTGGAGAAAAAACCATTTTGTCTGGAGATCTGGCTGACCTCTTCAGTTAATCTGATTTTCTCACCATTTAATTATAGTTAACTGTAGTGCTGAGGGACTTGTAGATACTTTGTCCATTTGGGAATGAAATTAAATTTTTGGATGTATATCAGGCAGGGGAAAAAGAATGACTTCCACAGTGAAACTGAAATAATCAAATAGAAGGAACTTCCTTTGTACATCACACTATTTCTCGGTAGCCTTTTTTCCATTCTGTGACTTGCTCCCTGTTCCTGCCTCTCCCCACCCTGACAGGGCTTTTTTAAATATACCTTAAA